>BLSH010198849.1:332769-357994 GCA_018402905.1 Glandirana rugosa | reverse complement strand
CTTCTGAGACGACAGCCATGCAGACCAATTTGATGCAGTGTGCGGCGTATGGTCTGAGCACTGACAGGCTGACCCCCCACCCCTTCAACCTCTGCAGCAACGCTGGCAGCACTCATATGTCTATTTCCCAAAGACAACCTCTGGATATGACGCTGAGCATGTGCACTCAACTTCTTTGGTCGACCATGGCGAGGCCAGCCTGTCAGTGCTCAGACTATATGCTGCACACTGCATCAAATTGGTCTGCATTGCTGTCGTCCCAGAAGGAAGCCTCTTCTAAAGATGATGCAAAGGCTGCAGATTACTGACAAGCAGACTAAGGACATGGATTATTGGAACCATGTCCTGTGGTCTGATGAGACCAAGATAAACTTATTTGGTTCAGATGGTGTCAAGTGTGTGTGGCGGCAACCAGGTGAGGAGTACAAAGACAAGTGTGCCTTACCTACAGTCAAGCATGGTGGTGGGAGTGTCATGGTCTGGGGCTGCATGAGTGCTGCCGGCACTGGAGATCTACAGTTAATTGAGGGAACCATGAATGCCAACATGTACTGTGACATACAGAAGCAGAGCATGATCCCCTCCCTTCAGAGACTGGGCTGCAGAGCAGCATTTCACCATAATAACGACCCCAAACACACCTCCAAGACGACCACTGCCTTGCTAAAGAAGCTGAGGGTAAAGGTGATGGACTGGCCAAGCATGTCTCCAGACCTAAACCCTATTAAGCATCTATAGGGCATCCTCAAACGCAAGGTGGAGGAGCGCAAGGTCTCTTACATCCACCAGCTCCATGATGTCATCATGGAAGAGGACTCCAGTGGCAACCTTTGAAGCTCTGGTGAACTCCATGCTCAATAGGGTTAAGGCAGTGCTGGAAAATAATGGTGGCCACACAAAATATTGACACTTTGGGCCCAATTTAGCATTTGCACTTAGGGGTGTACTCACTTTTGTTGCCAGCGGTTTAGACATTAATGGCTGTGTGTTGAGTTATTTTGAGTGGACAGCAAATTTACACTGTTATACAAGCTGTGCACTCACTACTTTAGATTGTAGCAAAGTGTAATTTCTTCAGTGTTGTCACATGAAAAGATATAATAAAATATTTACAAAAATATGAGGGGTGTACTCACTTTTGTGAAATACTGTATATGTAGCCATGTACTCTCTTGGGAGTGGCTGGTAGTTGTGGTTCACCTTATAGCTGCCCTCAGTCCCACCATATCTTACACATCCAAAGTCACTGAACAGGCCGGCTCTTGTTTTGGTTTGTTTTATTTAGGGGATTTAACTTGGATGGGGAAAAGGGGTGACTGTGGGATGCCCAAAGAATTGGTTACGGGACCTCCTATATACACGACCATATATACACTCTACTTCCTCCAGCGCATCTCTTCTGCACACTGTTGCTCCTTCACTTCTCTTCAGCACATCACTTGCAGATGATTGCTCCTTTACTTCTCTCCAGCACATCTTAGTTCCTGACCTGAAGGGAAATTTATCAGGCTCCTTTCTCTTCACCGCAGCTAGCACGTGGTGAGGCCCGCAAACTGTCAGCAGGGTCTTGGACCCCTAAAAGTGTAGCTTAGTACGTTGGTGATAACCAAGCCTTTGATGGACTACAACTCCCAGCCCATCCCTCTTCCAGGTCCCACCAACCTGCTTACCTTGCAGTGACACTCCTTCCCCTGACTGGCTCCCAAGGCTTGCACAGGCTCTCCACTATTCCTCTCCCATACTGCTCCAGCCTTTCTCCTCCAGCTCTCAGGGTCTGTCACTCACCAACTCCCGTGAATACTTTAAAGTGTCCTCAGTAGCACCTCTGCTGTTCTCCTGCTCCCTTGTGCCTCTCCAGGAATCCACTCCACTCCTGGCCGTACCTGAGCATCCAGGCCTCAAGGTCCTCTCCCCCCCCCAAACTGGGGGCTCCCTCCCGGGTAGAGGCCTCCACAGCACCTCTGCTACATCTTCCACCCGACTACTCCTCCCCCCTGCTGGCAGACGGCTGTATTTAAGGGGGCCTGCCGAAGGGGCCCTGCGTGGCTCCGAAACGTTGCATTTCTCTGTGATGTGATCTTTTCAATAAAGAACATTTTGGACAAGGATCCACGGCGTGCTGACAGAATATGTACACTTCCCTGCCAATCCAGACTGTAGATTGGTCTCCTTGTCATACATGAGGAAGTGACACCTCCTCCTCCATCGCCCTTTCCAAAACCTTCTCTGATCAAGGGGGAGGAAATTCCAAGGGGTGTTCCTTCCTTCTGTCTCCAGCCACTCCCCAGCTCAGATAAAAATACTCAGGCCTGCACTTACAGTCAGGCCTGACTAAATTTTGCCTCTCCTTGCAAAAACTCACTACAAAAACGCACCTATCACTATGGTGGTGCTATATATACAGTATCTCACAAAAGTGAGTACATCACTCACATTTTTTAAAATGTGTTATTATGTCTTTTCATGTGACAAAACTGAAGAAATTACAATTTGCTACAATGTAAAGTAGAGAGTGTACAGCTTTTATAACAGTGTAAATTTGCTGTCCCGTCAAAATAACTCAACACGCAGCCATTAATGTCTAAACCACTGGCAACAAAAGTGAGTACACCCCTAAGTGAAAATGCCCAAAATGGACCCAAAGTGTCAAAATTTTGTGTGGCCACCAGTATTTTCCAGCACTGTCTTAACCCTCTTGGGCATGGAGTTCACCAGAGCGTCACAGGTTGCCACTGGAGTCTCTTCCACTCCTCCATGACGACATCACAGAGCTGGTGGATGTTAGAGACCTTGCACGCCTCCACCTTCTGTCTGAGGATGCCCCACAGATGCTTAATAGGGTTTAGGTCTGGAGACATGCTTGGCCGGTCCATCACCTTTACCCTCAGCTTCTTTAGCAAGGCAGTGGTCGTCTTGGTGTTGTGTTTGGGGTCATTATCATGTTGGAATACTGCCCTGCGGCCTAGTCTCCAAAGGGAGGGGATCATGCTCTGCTTCAGTATGTCACAGTACATGTTGGCATTCATGGTTCCCTCAAAGAACTGTAGCTCCCCAGTGCCGGCAGCACTCATGCAGCCCCAGACCATGACACTCCTACCACCATGCTTGACTGTAGCCAAGACACACTTGTCTTTGTACTCCTCACCTGGTTGCCGCCACACACGCTTGACACCATCTGATACAAATAGGTTTATCTTGGTCTCATCAGACCACAGGACATGGTTCCAGTAATCCATGTCCTTAGTCTGCTTGTTTTCAGCAAACTGTTTGTGGGCTTTCTTGTGCATAATCTTTAGAAGAGGCTTCCTTCTGGGATGACAACCATGCAGACCAGTGGCGGCTGATGCTCAAAATTTTTGGGGGGGCGCACAATATTACACAAAATTGCGCTCAAGTTCTAAAAATAGGCTGCGGGGGAAAAAACTGACACATTATGACAGAAGGATGGCGACAGAGGAAGCTGTGCATAAGGACAAAAATGAGGATCTGTCCCTGTGCCGTGCTGCTGAGTGTACACAAATATAATATTCTGACATTGTGCATAATCAGTATATTCAGAAAATGCTGCAGCTCAACTTAAAGGGTCAGTGCACCCAGAACCATCCCTGTGCGGAAATCCCTGGTCTGTACACCTGTTGTGTCCATTATAAGGGGCTCCCACCATCCCTGTGCTGAGTTCCTGGGTCTGTACACCTGCTGTGCCCATCCAGCAGCAACACACAGGGACTGGGAGTCAGGGACAGAGTGACTGGCCTCTACTGTTTGCAATGACAGCAGGCAGATGGCAGTTTACAATTACGCAAGTCCAGATTGGACAGCAAAGGAAGTGACACTGCCTGGGGATCACACTGGGCACAAAAACATTCAGAAACTCTTGTCAGGAGAGAGTGTGCAAAAATCACAGCAACCCATAACACAGCACCAGTGTGATCAGGTCAGGAGAAACACTTGCTAGAGTAAGGTATCAGTGCAACAGTGACAGATTTACCCAGAGCTGTCAGGGTGATACTGATGAGCTAATGTCTGTTTCAAGTTCCCACTGCTGGGCTGAAGTTTCATACATCTATGGCTCTGGGACACTCGCAGCTTGGTAGAGGAAAGAAGGGGGCAGCAGCATGGCTCCTGCCAGGGGAGGGGCTTGATGCAAGGCAGCCTCACTGTACTTTTGCTGTGTGTATGGACACAGGCATAGCTCCCAACTGTCCCTGATTTCGAGGGACTGTCCCTCTTTTGAAGCAATGTCCCTCTGTCCCTCATTCCTCCTCATTTGTCCCTCATTTTGATCTGATCTATATAGTTGTATATAAAATACACTATTTATCTTTCAAAAAGTGTTTCCCAGTGCTAAACATTTCATCCAGTTTCTAAATTCCTGCATCTGTAAATTTCAAAAGCCAATAAAAGGAATAGTAGAGGTACAAAAAAAGCCCTTGTGGGTTTAAACGAATCTTTTATTTTTGGTTAATTCTCCTTTAAGGGGGTGTGACAGGGGGCGTGTCCTATGCCTACATACTTTTGCTGGTAGGTGTCCCTCATTCCAATTTCAAAAAGTTGGGAGGTATGTACAGGGGTCTGTTATACAGGGCAATGCACTGTGCGATATACCGCCTCAATGTGTTAGGGGCATGACCCAATGGAGACCCTGCAGTATTTATGTCAATGCCTGTTAAAGCCTACAAGAATCTTTACTTGCTAACCTGTAACATCTCTGAGATAGAGCCGACATTTGGGAGCCTCAGAATGGTATAGTATATATCTTTAGTGAAGTATAAAAATCAGACATTTGTTTCTCACTGCACTGCTATTGCAGGACAAATAGGGATTGCATTGCTGTTTAGCAGATGAAGACTTCTCTGCAATGAGAAGAAATGTTTGTGAAAAGCACTGGCTGCCATCCTGCTAACATCCTCAGGATTTCCCCCTCCTTCACATCCAACTCCTCTTTCAGACTGTCACCACCAGAGCCTCCTAGGAAGCTAGTGAGCCGTCTGGAGGTGTCACAGCAGCGATCCTCTGCTCCAGTACCTTCATACAGCTCCTCCACAACTGACACTCTTCCAGTGGCAGCTGGTGGGCATGAATGCAATCACCCTCTGACCAGGTGGGAGGTCCGACAGGACCGACACTTACTGTGTGCTGAGGTCTCTTCTCGTCCTTTCCTCCGGCACCTCCACGAGGGTTTACAGGGCAGCGGCGGCTCCGGTGTCTCCCCTTCCAACGCGCCAGGCATCCAATAGGATCGCCTCGCGCTTTAGCCAATCAGGAAACAGGTCTCAGCGACCTGACTCCTGATTGGCTGGGAGGCGCTGCAGTGTGGAAATAGCGAAAATTAATGCGCTATGGTCACACAATTGGGTGGGATCGGGGCACACTCTCTGCGCCCCGAGCCCACCCTTTTTTGAAGCCTGTTAGAGCCTCTGGCTCGAGTCAGGTGCTTCAAAAAAAGAAAAACACTCCCTCCCACCCCTGCCATAGGACTCCATGCGTCCGGTGTCCCGAAGGGGCCAGGCGCATGGATAGGGGGGGCGGCACCCGTGATGCACGGAACCCCACTGATGCAGACCAATTAGATGAAGTGTGCGGCATATGGTCTGAGCACTGACAGGCTGACCCGCCCCTTCAATCTCTGCAGAAATGCTGGCAGCACTCATACGTCTATTTCCCAAAAACAACCTCTGGATATGACGCTGAGCACATGCACTCATCTTCTTTGGTCAACCATGGCGAGGCCTGTTCTTAGTGGAACCTGTCCTGTTAAACCACTGTATGGTCTTCGCCACCATGCTGCAGCTCAGTTTCAAGGTCTTGGCAATCTTCTTACAGCCTAGGCCATCTTTATGTAGAGCAACAATTCTTTTTTTCAGAACCTCAGAGAGTTCTTTGCCATGAGGTGCCATGTTGAAGTTCCAGTGACCAGTATAAGAGAGTGAGAGCGATAACACCAAATTTAACACACCCGCTCCCCACTCACACCTGATACCTTGTAAAACGAACAAGTCATATGACACCAGGGAGGAAAAATGGCTAATTGGGCCCAATTTGGACTGTACTCACTTTTGTTGCACATTTACACTGTTATACAAGCTGTACACTCATTACTTTACATGTTAGCAAAGTGTTCTTCAGTGTTGTCACATGAAATTAGAAAAAAGAAAACAAAATACATTTTCCTTTTCTTTCTTCATTTTCCAAAACAAATGAGAGTAGCAAAATACTCACCATGCCTCTTAGCAAATACCTTGGGGCGTCTACTTTCCAAAATGGGGGGGGGGGTTATGCTATCTTGACATTTTAGGGCCTCCGTGATAGGTAGTGAGGAGTAAAATCACCAATTTACGCCCTTAGAAATCCCACAGGTGGTGATTGGATTTTGGGGTCCTGTACGCGGCTATGCTCCCAAAAAGTCTAACATGTGGTATCCTCATACTCAGGAGAAGCAGCAGAATGTATTATGAGGTGTGATTTCACATATACCCATGCCATGTGTGAGCAATATATAATTTAGTGAAAACTTTGTGTAAAAAAAGAAAAAAAATGACAATGTTCCCGAAACTTGTGACAAAATATAAAATATTCCATGGACTCCACATGCCTCTCAGAAAATAGCTTGGGTTGTCTACTTTGCAAAATGGGCCATTTGGGGGGGTTTGTGCTATGTTGACATTTCAGGGCCTCCAAAACTGTGATCGGTAGTAAGGAAGTGAAATCACCATTTTACGCCCTTATAAATTCTGAAAGTGGTTTTCGGGGACCTGTACACAACTAGGTTCTCAAAAAGTCCCACACAAGTGGTATCCCCGTACTCAGGAGATACAGCAGATTGTATTTTGGTGTGTAATTCAACATATACCCATGGCATGTTCAAGCAATATATCAGTAACAACTTTGTAAAAAAAAATGTAAATTTTCCTGAAACTTGTGACAAAATATAAAATATTCCATGGGCTCAACATGCCTCTCAGGAAATAGCTTGGGATGTCTACTTTCCAAAATGGGGTAATTTGCAGGGGGGGGGGGGGTGGGCTTGGGGGGGGTTGTGCTATCTTAACATTTCAGGACCTCCGAAACTGATAGGTGGTGAGGAAGTGAAATCACCATTTTACGCCCTTAGAAACCCTGAAGGCGGTGATTCGTTTTCAGGGTCCTGTACATGGCTAGGCTCCCAAAAAGTCCCAAACATGTGCATCCCCGTACTCAGGAGAAGCAGCAGGATGTATTTTGGGGTGTAGTTCCACATATATCAATGCCATGTTTGAGCAATATATAATTTAGTGACAACTTTGTGCAAAAAAAAAAAAAAAATCACTTTTCCAGAAACTTGTGATAAAAAAAAGATATTCCATGGACTCAACATGCCTCTCAGTAAATAGCTTAGGGTGTTTACTTTCCAAAAAGGGGTAATTTGGGGGAGGGGGGTTGAACTGTGTGAAAAACTGCAATTTTTTTCTTTTTTAACACAATTTTTTGGTAAAAAACACTTTTTTGAATTTTAATGCACAAACACACTATATTGCCCAAATGTTTGGTGAAATATAAAAGATGATCTTATGCTGAGTACATAGATACCAAATACAACATGCTTTAGCGGTGACAAACTATATACATTTTTAGAAGCCCTTACAGGTTACCATTTTAGATTTACAGAGGAGGTCTGCTACTAGAATTACTGCCCTCAATCTGACGTTCGCGGTGATACCTCACATGCATGGTGCAATTGCTGTGTTCATACATCACAAGACCGACGCTTGCGTTCACTATGCATGCATGCACCGGGGGACCGGGTGCATTTTTTTTTTTTAAAGCATAACTCCACTTTTGTTGAGAAAAAAACATTCCCCTGTGGGTGGTCTATGTACATTGCAAGGATTATAACAAACTTTGTTTCAGATTCCTACTTTTTGTTATTCTGAAGAAAGCACTGCTTGTTCCTCTGTGCCTCTCTACTAAGTGGTTTCACAATTATGTCAGCTGTGGTAGCAGCAGGGCACTAATGAGGAAATCTGTTGGGCTGCATCCTTTTAGACGTATTCCTATTGAAAAAATGCCACTTTTATTGCACGGGATGCCTTCTGGGAAAATTGGTGAGCCAATCACACAAGCAGGAAATTATGTTTCTGGGGAGTGGTCAGTACACATTCTGTGTACAGAACAACTCCAGGTAGCTATATTGCAATGTATTCTCAGAAAATTACAGTGGCTGCAGATTGAAAAGGAAAGGTAATTTTTAATAACATTCAATTACAATATGACTTGTATCGTAATTGTACACGCTATATTATTTTTTCTTTATTTGCTATTTTATTTTTACACTGTCCCTTTAATTTTTGCTGCCATGTTGGCGTCAGGAAAAGATGCTTTCCCAATGGCGCTGTTTTTATCCGGCAAAATCTAGGTCATAAAATGCTTGTAGCCTCTGGTTTCTTAGACCATAGAGATGATTGGAGCCATTCTAGTCTTTGATCAGCTCTATGGTCAGCTGGCGGAACCACTGGCTGCATTCTCTAGGACATTAGGGCCCGAGAAAACCATGGAAGACGGTGGGGGGGATGTTCCCTTCCACTGCTTGTAAAAGCAGTCTACCAGCTAATCAGCCGCTAGGATTGCTTTTACATGAAAGCCTACCACCAGTGGAAAGAATGATACCTGAAGAAAAGAAAATGATTAGCAATAAAACACAGTAAACAGTAACATATAAAAAAATGACATACCTGCAAAGAAAAAATGATAAACAACAGTAACAAAACATTACAATTGTTTTCAAAAATAGATCTTCATCTACAATACATTATGTTCAACAAGATATCTTTGGTGTAGATAAGGCTGCATCATATGAAAATATAACATTGCAGAGGTGTGGCCTCCAAGCCTAAGGCCCCTTTACTTTCAAAGAGCCATAAAGAATCCCATTGGGTCTCAATGAATCATGGAGGTAGTGATGGCCATGATACAGAGACTTCATAATAAGGGTAGGAAACAGGAGGTGTGAGGGAGCAGGGCATAAGGAGAAGAAGGGCAGGGAAGGATAAGGATCTATTAGTAGGGAGAGTCTCTGTATATCTTCTGAAATCAGTAGTGACATAAAAACTGCATATGCCAAAAAAAACATCTATTATTGTCACCAAGTCAGGTGTAAAGGAAAAGAAGGGATAAAAGAGAAAACATTTTTTGAAGATAATCAGCAGAGAAAAGGGGGAAAGGAAAAGATGAGTACAAGGGGAGAAAAATGGAGGAAGGTCAGCCAGAGGTGTATTAATCGATTGATATGTATCGTAGCCAAGGATCCCAAGTCATGTCAAACTTCTTAGTGGAATTGCGGAGAATACAGGTAAGTCTATCGTTAACCATGATCCAGTTCAATTTACTCATAATCAAGAGGAACCACCAACTGCTTCCAATACTTGGCAATAGTTATTCGGGCCGCTTGGAGAATGTATGTAATTAGTTTCATCGATTTTCTTGAAATTTCATCAGGAAACTTATGAAAAAGCGCCGATTCTGGTGATCTACGAATACTGACTACTGTTACTGAGTGATTGAACACACAAATCCAAAACCTAGTAACTATAGGGCAGTGCCACCATACATGATACATTGAGCCTATCTGGCCACTACATCTAAAGCATGTGGGAGATGTGGATAGGTGCATTTCCGCAAACTCTAATTGGGACCAAATACCAGTGAAGAAGTGTTTTATAGTTAGCTTCAATTAATGTTGTATTAATAGATATTTTAGATAAAGCATAGGCATATCTTGCCAGTCTGATAGTTCATAAGTGGTATTCAGGTCTCATTCCCACTGTATCATGTAGGGGAATTTAGCATCTGGGTTAATCAGAGATGTATATATCGTAGATATCCTTCCCGGTGGCAAGCCTTTTGTTTGACAGGATAGTTCAAAGTTTGTGAGCGTAAGGGGTCCCTCCAGACCATCAAGTTTGGATAATACGAAGGAAATAATCTGGTTATATCTAAACAATTCATTGGAGGACATCTTCAGATTATCTTTGAAATGTTGCAGAGGGTAGAGTAGATTCCCATTAAGATAGTTTCCTATTCTAAGTAACTCTTTATTAAGCCACCAAAGAAATGGTATTGGATTTAGGCCCAGGGAAAATTCTGGATTACAAAACAAGGGAGCCAATGGAGTATGGGGAGATGATAAAGGCTTGCAATGTCGTACTCTATCCCAAACCAATAGGGAATGAGACAGAGTGGGACATAGAATAGGGGGACGAAGATGGCTAGGGAGCCACATTAAAGAGCCAACGGAGATAGAGTGGCGTGCAATAGCCTCAATAGAGACCCAGAGGGGTGGAGATCCTTTAGCTGTTGTATAGGAAAGTTGAGTTATTTGAGCAGCCTGATAATAAGCTTGTAAATTAGGGAGACCTAACCCACCACACGGTTTTTGAGACATATAGTGTTAATTTATTAATTTGCATTTTTTTTTGTTCCAAAGAATATCTGCTTGTAGTCGTTGTAGTCCTCCTCTCAGAACCGCCACCGAGGGGGTCAATTGGATACCTGTCATGTACCTGGCGGATGAGTCTGGCTTATGCAGTGGGTCACCTCTCTTTAGGCCCTGGTTCAAGAACCCCAGGTAGTGCAGACAGGGAGCTCAAGAGCACAGGGGGGCACGGGGGTTGGACTGGGTCACTTGATGGTATGTGGGAGTCCACTGGAGCTCGTGCAGGCTGAAGAGTGGTCGTACAGTCCGGGTCGGCAACAGGCTGGCAATGCGGTACAGGTGGAGCAGGCAGGTGGGTGGTCAGGTGCAAGCAGGGTCGGCAACATGCGGGCAGCAAAGGTACAGAAGGATCAGGCAGAAGGGTAGTCGTAGACAGGCCGGGGGTCAGGGCAGGCAGAAAGCAAAAAGTCCAAGTAAAGCCGGGGTCACAGGTGCAGGAAAGTCGCTCAAAGTAGTCACTGGGGTCACAGGAATGCTGAAGAACAGACAGCATCTGCTGCATGGTGTTGTCAGCTTAAATAGGCCGTTTTGGCGCCACTGGCGTGCACTCGTGCACGGGCGCGCACGGACGTGCACAGACGGCCGGAAACTGCCAATTTCCTAACATTGCCCTTCTCCCAAGGGGCAGCCTCCGGATGCCCCAACGGGCTCTCTTAGTCGGGTGTCTTCTCCAGAAGGATCTGATCAATTCCCTTGCGTGCAGATTCTCTTCAGTCTCCCAGGAGTTTTCTTCGGGTCCAAAACCCTTCCATTTGACCAGGAATTGGGTGCTGCCTCCTATTTTCCTACAATCGAGGATGGTCTCCACCTCAAATTCTTCCTCTCCTTCCACCAATACCGGTTCTGAGGGTGCTGTGTCAAGACATCCTTGACCACTGGCTTAAGTAGGTTAATGTGGGTGGATACGCAGAGATGATGGCAAGTTTAACTCATAGGCCACTGTGTTAATTCTCTTCTTAATAGGGAATGGCCCTATGTATCTGGGTCCCAGCTTCTTTGAGGGACAGGAGAGTCTTAGGTTTCTTGTGGACAGCCAGACCTGTTGTCCGACTTGTAAGTCCAGTTCTCCCCTCCTTCCCCTATCAAAGTTTCTCTTGCTGGTAGCCTGGGCTTGGGCGAGGGTCTCCTGAAGGAGTTTGTTATTCTTTTCAAGAAACAATGGTGTTTCCAGGACAGCGGGTACAGTGCTTTCCAGGGCCAGGTCTGGCAGGAAAGAAGAGTGGTAGCTGAGGTTTGCCCAGAAGGGTGACTGCTTGGTGGCAGAGTGAACAGAGTTATTATACACAAACTCGGCTACTGGTAGAAGCGATACCCAGTCATCCTGGGAGCAGGAGGAATAGCACCGCAGGTACTGTTCGAGAGTTTGGTTCGTCCTCTCTGTTTGCCCATTGGACTGGGGATGGTAGGCAGATGAGAAGGCCAGCTCAATTCCCAAAGTGGCACACAAGGACTTCCAGAAGCGGGAGGTGAACTGCACTCCTCGGTCCGACCCAATGTTGGTAGGAATTCCATGTAAACGGACCACCTCCCTTATAAAGATTTCCGTAGTCTCAGCCGCCGACGGAGTACCCTTCATGGGCAAAAAATGTACCATCTTTGTGAGATGGTCCACGACCACCAAAATTGTGTTGTAACCCACAGATGGTGGGAGCTCCACTATGAAGTCCATTGCAATTTGGGCCCATGGACGTTCCGGAATGGGCAATGGATTGAGGAGAACCCAGGCCTTGGATTTTTCTGATTTGTTTCTGGCACAGACAGGACATTTTGGTATCGTGACAGAGTCCAAGTACTGCTGAGCGGATCTCCTGTGGGACATACAGTCTATTCCTGAACCACCATAATCCATCTTTCAGTCTGAGTTGGGGGTCTGGTGGTTCAGTGAGGCCAGTGCAAGACCTCCGGATCTGGGACAGAAGATCTTCCTGGGTGAACAGAAAGCTGTGGGCCGGAAGGATGGTATCCGATGGAGACGTGTCCTCTGGAACAGGGAACATTCTTGATAATGCATCCGGCTTTACATTGTTAGCCCCGGGTTGACGGATTGGCTCCTGTCGCAGTGGACTTTGCTGTTTAAACCTAGCGATGCTGAGCATGGACGTTTCCATCCATTTGCCCTGTGAGACGTCCATGCTCTGCGCACTCCCCAGGTATGGTCTACCTTGCCACCCTAATATATCTACTTGACATTTTTATTAACTAGCGATCTTATCTATATGGCTGAGCTACTTATTAGCCGCTTAAGGACCGCATATATCTTTTTGCATTTTATACCCTCTTTTTCGACATATATTTTTTTCGCAAACATTTCTGCTTATTTGCAGACTGCAGCAATTTATATATTTCCTTTGCTGATGTAGTCAACAGACACCTCTTGTGGCTGTGCCTGCCCGGTCGATGGTGGTGCTACTTACGTAAGTGGATGTTAACCCTTGATATTGTATACACATGTGCGTTACATACTATGTACCATATATTTTTTACGCATATTATACAATGTGAGTCTCAAATATATTTTTCTTATATTCTAGAATTGAATAGATTTTGACCCACAATACAATCACACCTGAAGAAGGATGTAACACTACAATAATCCGAAACATGTTGGGATACCAGATGCACATCCAACACTGCTATCACCACATACGTGGCAGTGTATGTGGGCATCAGGGTCATTATATTGTTATCTATACTAGTGTATACCTTGTTTTGCAACATTCTTTCTCATTGTTTTTATACCTATTTTGTAACATATTTGTATATAAGGGTGTGAAATCAACTTCCCCCTGTTCATTCAATTTTATATGATATTGGTAAATTAATAAAATTATATTTTTACGCTATTATATTGTGTCAACCTCAAATCTGCCTTTAAAGTCCAGGGGGGTCATCTGAGTTTGACATCATGCCAACTCTTTTTGTTCCAATTATTTCAGGATGATGGCAGTACATTACCTACTATTTCCCCGACACCTTTTTCCTATGGATCATAGAGGAGTTTTGTGTCACCCTGTGGACAGTAAAACTTTAGATTCAATGTTGTCTAGGCAACATTCCAATTCTTGGAAGTCTTGTTTCAAATCAACAGTGGCCTTTGGGGTAGTGTTAGAAGAGGGTGCTGAGGGTTTGTTTGCATTTGATTGCATCACAAACATGTCTCCTCAGTCTTGGCTCGTCTGCGACAACACGGGCTATATGGCAAAGCGGAGAAATGCTCCTTCGAACAGTCCAGTATCCATTTCCTTGGACTAGTCATATCTGTAACGGGCATCAATATGGACCCCCAAAAGGTCTCTACTATCCTGAACTGGCCGGCACCATCTGACAGGAAAGGGGTCCAATGTTTTGTAGGCTTTGCAAATTTTTATAGACGTTTCATCAAAGGGTTTTCTGCCATTATTGCCCCAATCACCCAGCTTACAAAACAGAATGTCTGCTACCACTGGTCTCCGGAAGCACAGGCAGCGTTCAAGACTCTGAAGGAATTGTTCACTTCTACCCCTATTCTCAAGCACCCTAATCCTGCCCTGCCTTATGTCCTGGAAGTGGACGCATCTGAGATTGCAATAGGGGCTATCCTTTCACAAAGACAAGGCTCCAAGGCCTTCCTTCATCCGGTGGCTTTTTTTTGTCTCGTAAACTGTCTGCCCCAGAAAGGAATTATGACGTAGGCGACAGAGAACTCCTGGCCATCAAGTCAGCCCTGGAAGAGTGGTGGTACCTGCTTGAGAGAGCCACGCATCCCATACTCATATACACTGACCACAATAATCTGGAATACTTGAGAACGGCAAAGAGATTGAGACCACGACAAGCCCGTTGGGCTCTATTCTTCTCCAGATTTCAGTTTCATCTCATCTACAGGCCAGGGTCAAAAAACATCAAACCGGACGCTCTTTCTCAGATGTTCAGCGAGCCCGGAGATGCCACACCACTTGATACAATTTTGCCCTCACGGAACTTTCTGCTCACCCAGGAGGACCTGCTCTCGCAGATCAGATTTTCCCTGGCAAGCTCCTCCGGTCCTTTGGACTCCAGATTACAGGCAAGGAATGGTCTTTGGTGGTACGGTAACAGGATTTTTGTACCAGCAGGTCAGCGAGTGGCCGTTTCAGGACTTTGCCACGACCACAAGTTGGCTGGCCATTTTGGGGCACGCAAGACAATGGAACTGCTCTCCTGCACCTTCTGGTGGCCAAAATCTGACGAGGACTGCAAAGGCTATGTCAGCACCTGCTCGGTCTGTGCCGGCAATAAGTCTGACAAGGCCAAAGCCTGGGGTCTTCTGAACCCACTTCCAGTACCTGAACGCCCATGGTCCCAAATTGACATGGACTTTATTGTGGAATTGCCCCCTTCCCAGGGGTTTTCTACGGTATTTGTGGTCATTGACCGCATGACAAAAATGTCACATTTTCTGCCCATGAGGGGCACACCTACGGCTGCTGAAACAGCAGAGACTTTCATCAAGGAAGTAGTCTGAATCCATGGAGTCCCCATCAAAATTGTCTCAGACCGAGGAGTCCAATTCACCTCCAGGTTCTGGAGAGCCCTGTGCTCCTCCCTAGGAATCAAACTATCATTCTCCTCTGCATACCATCCCCAGAGTAATGGGCAAACGGAGAGCACAAACCATACTCTGGAGCAGTACATCCGATGTTTTTCCTCCTTCTCCCAGGATGACTGGGTTTCTCTGTTACCTATGGCCAAGTTTGCGTTTAACAACACTATCCACTCGGCCACCAAACATTCTCCATTTTGGGCTAATTATGGGTTCCACCCTACCTTTCTTCCTTCCCTGTCCTTGGAGAACACAGTCCCAGCAGCTCAAAGGGCAACAGACTTTTTTGAGAGCAATAACAAGCTTCTACAGGACACCCTATACAGGACTCAGGAAGAGAATAAAGAGGCTTTTGACCAGAGAAGGCGTGAGGAACTAGGCCTGCAACCTGGCCATCAAGTATGGCTTTCCACTCGGAATTTGAAACTAGCCTTCCCGTCTAAGAAGTTGGGGCCAAGGTTCATTGGGCCTTTTCCTATTAAGAGGAAAATTAACAGGGTGGTGTTTGAACTTGACTTGCCCTCTTCATTGCGCATCCACCCGGTTTTCCACTGTTCCCTGTTGAAACCAGCGGCTCCAGATCCCTTTCCGGGACGAAGTTCGGACCCGCCTGAACCAGTGTTGGTAAATGGAGAGGAGGACTACGAGGTAGAGGCCATCATGGACTGCCGGAAAAGAGGCGGTTCCACCCAGTATCTTGTTAAAAGGAAGGGTTGCGGCCCTGAGCAAAATTCCTGGGAGCCAGAAGCAAATGTTCATGTGGAGGAGCTGATTCAAGCCTTCAAAAGGAATCGCCAAGAAAGAAGTGTCCGTTTGGGCATCTGGAGGCTGCCCCTTGGGGGGGAGGGGCAATGTTAGAAGACGGTGCTGAGGGCGGGTTTGCATTTGATTGTTGTTTCCTCGCGCTCCCGGAGGAGGCGGGGCCAGGCAGCCCTATTTAAACAGTGTGCTTCCTGCATCAAGTGCTGTCCATTCTACAGCGTGTGAGTGTTCCTGAGCAATCTGATTTCCTGTTTACCTGATCCTGTGACCCGGCTTGACCTTGTTGATTTCTGCCTGCACCGACCCCCAGCTTGCCTACGACCACTCTTCTGCCTGATCCCTTCTACTTCGCTGTCAGCCTGTTGACGACCCTGCCTGCATCTGACAACCCTTCTGCCTGAACCCTTTGTGCCGCATTGCCCGCCTGTTACCGACCCGGCCTGTACGACCATCCACCATCTGCACGAGCCTCACTGGACCATCCATACCACCACCAGGGATCCTGTCCAGCCCTCGTGCCCCCCTGAGCTCCCTGTCTGCTCTACCGGGGACCCTCGAACCAGGGCCGCAAGAGCGGTTGCTTCCTGCACAAGACAGACTCCACCACCAGGTGCGTGACAGGTAGCTTTTCCCAGCTCTCTCTTGATAACATGTTAGCAAAACTGGCCAAAAGGATGGTATCTGGGGAGTATGGAAGTGAAGCAGGTAGAGGAGGTGGGGAGTCCTCAGGGTTATCAGGATCTATGTCTTGGCCACTAGTTTGGCTGAGAAAGATGTCCGCCATGTCTCTGTCCATAGCAGAGCAGGTGGGAAGCATAGCTGGGGGAAGGTGTGGAGGCTTGTGAGGGAGATCTGGCAGGGCTAGAGTTCATATTGTTGGGATCCACAGGCTCACCTGAGGGTTTAGTAGCTGTGGGGGAGTCCGTGGAATATGGGGTGGACCCAGCAGGTTTCCCTGTGCTCTTTTTTTCCTGTGTTTGCAGCTGCCCTTACCCTGCCTGCTTGTAGCTGGAGCCGGTCCTATCTTGGATCCCTCCCAGGCACCATGAAGCGGGTGATTTTTGACTCCGTATATCCTCCCCGCAGACCGGATGAGCATGGATTAAGTCAACGCCGTATGTGATCGCCGCCCCGGTGTATTGGCGGGGATCAGTGGGCTAGAAAGACTGCTCGTGAGGCTCAATGTGCCGGGAGTGTGCAGAGCGGTCTAAGGTTGCATCTGCTCCCACATCCCGTGCATGTGCTCTTTACATCTTTTTTTTGTATCTGTAACTGTAATGGTTCCAGGTCTCTCAAAATATGATGGCATCTTTGGAGACCCTATGAAAGTGTGCCCTATGCCTGTGTAGTGCTGTACCGTATGCTAATACTCCACTAGTGTGTGGTAGCATTGGAAACATTCACTGATGCAAAGACAAGGCTAGTCAGGACAGGAGGGACAATAAAAGCGGGTGTCACGCCTTTATCCGCAGTGTCTGCAGACACATCTTTTTTGGGGTGCTCTTTGGCCTGAGGTACCACGGAGGACTTCTGGGAAGTGCCTCTCATGCAGCCAGCTCACTGCATTTACATTGTGAAGTTGGGGCACAGCACCGTCTGGAATCAGTAGGGCTGTGATTAGGGATGAGCCCTTGGTTCGAGTCGAACATAAGTTCGACTCGAACATCGGGTGTTTGGCAGTTCACCGAATTCCGAACATTATGGGTCAAATTTGAGTGCCCCAAAATCCAGTATGAGATCATGGGAAATGCCGCCCGCTGATTGGCCAAAGCATGCACGACTTGCATGCTTTGGCCAATCACAGCGTGCTCTGCTGTGAGAACCACGATTGGCTGAAAGGTAGGGGGCCTTTGGCCAATCATGGCTCAGGGGTCTTAGTCCAAGACCACACTATAATAAGGCCGCTTGTAAAGCAGCCGTATGTAGTGCTGTGAATGTAGAGAGACACCTGAACATTTAGCTAGTTTAGATAGTGGCGTATAGGCAGTGTAGTATATAGATATAGTGTAGAGAGTATATACAGGCAGTGCAGGCAGTGAAGTATATAGATCTAATGTAGAGTATATATACAGTCAGTGCAGGCAGTGTAGTATATATATATCTAGTGTTGCCTATATACAATCAGTACAGGAAGTGTAAGAATAATAAATATATATACATATATACAGTACAGTATCTGACAAAAGTGAGTACACCCCTCACATTTTTGTAAATATTTTATTATATCTTTTCATGTGACAACACGGAAGAAATGACTCTTTGCTACAATGTTAAGTAGTGAGTGTACAGCTTGTATAACAGTGTAAGTTTACTGTCCCCTCAAAATAACTCAACACACAGCCATTAATGTCTAAACCTCTGGCAACAAAAGTGAGTATAACTGAAAATGTCCAAATTGGGCCCAAAATGTCAATATTTTGTGTGACCACTATTATTTTCCAGCACTGCTTTAACCCGCTTGGGCATGGAGTTCACCAGAGCTTCACAATTTGCCACTGGAGTCCTCTTCCACTGCTCCATGACGACATTACGGGTGGATGTTAGAGACCTTGCGCTCCTCCACCTTCCATTTGAGGATGCCCCACAAATGCTCAACAGGGTTTAGGTCTGGAGACCTGCTTGGCCAGTCTATCACTTTTACCCTAAGTTTCTTTAGCAAGGCATTGGTCTTCTTGGAGGTGTGCTTGGGGTCGTTATCATATTGGAATACTGCCCTGTGGCCCAGTCTCCCAAGGAAGGGGATCATGCTCTGCTTCAGTATGTCACAGTACATGTTGACATTCATGGTTCCCTCAATGAACTGTATCTCCCCAGTGCTGGCAGCACTCATGCAGCCCCAGACCATGACACTCCCACCACCATGCTTGACTGTAGTTGCCGCCACACACGCTTGACACCATCTGAACCAAATAAGTTTATCTTGGTCCCATTAGACCACAGGACATGATTCCAGTAATCCGTGTCCTTAGTCTGCTAGTCTTCAGCAAACTGTTTGCGGGCTTTCTTTGCATCATCTTTAGAAGAGGGTTCCTTCTGGGACAACAGCCATGCAGACCAATTTGATGCAGTGTGCGGCATATGGTCTGAGCGCTGACAGGCTGACTCCCCACCCCTTCAACCTCTGCAGCAATGGGGCAACACTCAGGGGAGGGCTGGCAGCCTTAGGCCTGGGGGGCAAGTCCAGTCAAGTGGCCCATTGAACCACCGAATCAGCTCACCATCCATGCCCACCTGGTTTTATAACGAATATTGATGTCATCAAGCAAGACAAATATGATACGATGTGGTAAAATAATTTAATGCTAATATCAACAAAGGAGGTTTAGCAAAAATAATGCATCAATGCAGCCTCACCAGTGCCCATCAGTGTTGCCTCACCAGTGCCAATCAAACCAGCATTAACAGTGACCATCCATGCAGTCCCACCAGTGCCCATCAATGCAGCCTGATCAGTGTCCATCAATGCAGCCTTATCAGTGTCCATCAATGCAGCCTGATCAGTGCCCATCAGTGCAGCGTCACCATTACCCATCAGTGCAGCCTCATCAGTGCCCATCAATGAAGCCTCATCAGTGCCCATAAATGCAGCACCACACTGGCATGAGAGAGAGAAAGAAAAGAAATACTAATAAGGTCAAAAGTTGAAGATAAGAGAGAGGAGGAGGGAATAAGAGAGAAAGAAAGAAAGAAAGAAAGAAAGAAAGAAAGAAAGAAAGAAAGAAAGAAAGAAAGAAAGAAAAAAAAATTAAGAAAAAGAAAGAAGAAAAGTGAGTGAGGGAGCCGCTGTATTTGAACCCTATAGCGGCAATGGACCGTTATACAATGAGAATAGTCATCTAATGTGTAAAAACACTTGGGGGAATAAGTGGGACTTTAACTGAAGCAAGGTGGTGGATAATAAGTAGATTGATGGATTGTAGTACAATTAATTATTTATTGGTAAACACATAAAAAGATTATTATATATACATCATTACAATTCATCTAAGAATCAGTATTCCGTATTCAGTAGTAAAGGTAATTTTATGAAATCCAGGTAATACATCATACATGGCCCCAATCCATCAATAATTTCATTTATGCACATGTACAAATACAGCCAAAGTATTACAGTCTAGCCTTTGACCCTCGTTGACCCTAGAGAATTTGATCAATTGAGGTAGTAATGTCCATAGACCTGATAAAGAAAATAATAACAGCGATGGAGGCTCTACGCGTTTCGTGGCCCGTTTTAGCCGCTCGTCAGGAGCATACCGTGTTGTAACTAGAAAAGCAAAAAAAAGTATAAAGACTTGGAACAGATACCAGCAAACAAATGGGGGGGGGGCGTTTGTCAGCCAGCCCCCGCACTGTGTTGGGAGATAGGACTTACAGCACCGGTGGCAGGCTGCCGAGGCAGGAAGGCCATCCAGAGACGTGCAGGTCGGGAGCTGAGGGGGGAACACTAGAACGACGGCAGTCCACATCGGCGGCATCCAGGAAGGGAGAGAGCACCCATGGTGTAATGTGTCTGAGTGAAGCTACAAAAACACTGTGAATGAGAAAAAGAGACAAAACAAGACCTGGTATGTGTGCTGTGAAACATAACATGACATGAAGAGTGAAAAATAGGAAGAAGGGAGGAAAGGAACATAGATGATTAAGGATAGTGGGGAAATAAAACCAGAATGAGTGAGAATGAAATAAGAACAGTGAAAAGGATGCGCAGTGACAGGGATCCCCGCCCCCCGGCCCGAGGGAGAGGGTGCAAGGGGGGAGGGAGCCCGCAGTGCGCATCGCAGCTCCCGACCCATCGGAAACCAAGTGACCCACTCATCACCACATCCGCAGCCAGCGTGACCCGGCTGCAAGTCCCAATTTAGAAAGGGAGTTGGACGATGTACCCCTCCCCCTGGGTTTTATTCATTACTATTTTATTAAAATACTATTAATTTTGCTATTCCTTGTTAGCCTTATCGTCCAACTCCCTTTCTAAATTGGGACTTGCAGCCGGGTCACGCTGGCTGCGGATGTGGTGATGGGTGGGTCACCTGGTTTCTGAACGGTCGGGAGCTGCGATGCGCACTGCGGGCTCCCTCCCCCCTTGCACCCTCTCCCTCAGGCCGGGGATCCCTGTCACTGCGCATCGGCATTACGCTGCCCGCCTGGTGTGGGCGGCGTCCTTGTGACGCCGCACCACCATGTGGGCAGTCCATGTTTGCGGACGCACATGAGGTTGAGGACGCCGCTGCCGGTCATCATGACCGGTACGTGGCTCCTCCCTCCATCACGTGCGCCCGCAGCCTGACGCTGGGGGGTCACAGGCGTGGGCGCCTATATCAGGCGGCGCCCTGGATGGGATGGAGCACACCGGCCATGCTGAACATACCAGCCATCATCACGACTCTTTGCTTCACCCATATTTCACACAGGTACTCTCACACTCCTCGATTCTCTTTTCTTTCATTGTCCTTCTCTCCTTTTCACTGTTCTTATTTCATTCTCACTCATTCTGGTTTTATTTCCCCACTATCCTTAATCATCTATTTTCCTTTCCTCCCTTCTTCCTATTTTTCACTCTTCATGTCACGTTATGTTTCACAGCACACATACCAGGTCTTGTTTTGTCTCTTTTTCTCATTCACAGTGTTTTTGTAGCTTCACTCAGACACATTACACCATGGGTGCTCTCTCCCATCCTGGATGCCGCCAATGTGGACTGCCGTCGTTCTAGTGTTCCCCCCTCAGCTCCCGACCTGCACGTCTCCGGATGGCCTTCCTGCCCCGGCAGCCTGCCACCGGTGCACCAGTGCTGTAAGTCCTATCTCCCAACACAGTGCGGGGGCTGGCTGACAAACCCTCCCCCCCCCCCATTTGTTTGCTGGTATCTGTTCCAAGTCTTTATACTTTTTTTTTGCTTTTCTAGTTACACCACGGTATGCTCCTGACGAGTGGCTAAAACGGGCCATGAAACGCGTAGAGCCTCCATCGCCGTTATTATTTTCTTTATCAGGTCTATGGACATTACTACCTCAATTGATCAAATTCTCTAGGGTCAATGAGGGTCACAGGCTAAACTGTAATACTTTGGCTGTATTTGTACATGTACATAAATGAAATTATTGATGGATTGGGGCCATGTATGATGTATTACCTGGATTTCATGATATTACCTTTACTACTGAATAGGGAATATTGATTCTTAGATGAACTGTAATGATGTATATATAATAATCTTTTTATGTGTTTACCAATAAATAATTAATTGTACTACAATCCATCAATCTACTTATTATCCCCCACCTTGCTTCAATTAAAGTCCCACTTATTCCCCCAAGTGTTTTTACACATTAGATGATTGCGTCAATAGGGATGGAAGTGTTCGGCCTTACCAGGCCACAACTTCACTTCACTTAAAGTCCCAATTTGCCCCTCCCCCTTCCTTATACAATGAGAATAGATGTGATAAATGTGGAGCACACAATAGAAGGATTGATGATACAGAAGTTGGTATGCAGAGTGTAGACATGGAATTCGCTCTCTGCTCCCCTTACCTCAGGCAGCCAGCACCAATACATTCCGGCATCCTGTGTGATCGGTGTGCTCACCTTCACAGCTCTCCGGAATGACAGAAGCCGACCAGGCGATCCCCAGTCGGAGTCCCAATCAACAGAGCCCGGTGTGCTCCGTGTGACATGTGCTGGGCACTCAGCTCAGTCATTGATCCGGGCAGGACACAGGGATAGGCACGGACCAAGGTTGTGGCGGACATTTTCCACATTACAGACCTTAGTGAAGGACGCCAAGGTACATTTCAAATTACAACCTTCAAAAAACCCCATCATCTGCGTCAGTGGGAGGAATAGTGCCCCATTATCTGTGTCAGTGGGAGGAGTAGTGCCCCATCATCTGTGTCAGTGGGAGGAGTAGTGCCCCATCATCTGCATCAGTGGGAGGCATAGTGTCTCATCATTGGTATCAGTGGGAGGCATAGTGTCTCATCATTGGTGTCAGAGGGAGGAATAGTGTCTCATCATTGGTATCAGTGGGAGGAATAGTGCCACCATCATTGGTGTCAGTGGGAGGAATAGTGCCCCATCATTGGTGTAAGTGGGAGGAATAGTGTCTCATCATTGGTATCAGTGGGAGGAATAGTGCCCCATCATTGGTATCAGTGGGAGGAATAGTTGCCCAACATTGGTGTCAGTGGGAGGAATAGTGCCCCATCATTGGTATCAGTGGGAGGACTAGGGGCCCAACATTGGTGTCAGTGGGAGGAATAGTGGCCCAACATTGGTGTCAGTGGGAGGAATAGTGGCCCATCATTGGTGTCAGTGGGAGGAATAGTGTCCCATCATTGGTGTCAGTGGGAGGCATAGTGTCTCATCATTGGTGTCAGTGGGAGGAATAGTGTCTTATCATTGGTGGCAGTGGGAGGAATAGTGCCCCATCATTGGTATCAGTGGAAGGAATAGTGCCCCATCATTGGTATCAGTAGGAGGAATAGTGCCCCATTATTGGTATCAGTGGGAGGAATAGTGCCCATCATTGCTATCAGTGGGAAGAATAGTGCCTCATCATTGGTATTGGTGGGAGGAATAGTGTCCCATCATTGGTGTCAGTGGGAGGAATAGTGTCCCAACATTGGTGTCAGTGGGAGGAATAGTGGCCCAACATTGGTGTCAGTGGGAGGAATAGTGGCCCAACATTGGTGTCAGTGGCAGGAATAGTGGCCCAACATTGGTGTCAGTGGCAGGAATAGTGGTCCAACATTGGTATCAGTGGGAGGAATAGTGCCCCATCATTGGTGTCAGTGGGAGGAATAGTGTCTCATCATTGATATCAGTGGGTGGAATAGTGGCCCAACATTGGTGTCAGTGGGAGGAATAGTGCCCCATCATTGATATCAGTGGGAGAACTAGTGGCCCAACATTGGTCTCAGTGGGAGGAATAGTGGCCCAACATTGGTGTCAGTGGCAGGAATAGTGGTCCAGCATTGGTGTCAGTGGCAGGAATAGTGGTCCAGCATTGGTGTCAGTGGGAGGAATAGATAGGCCTCAGGAGGACCACCAGCCAGGTGCTAGTCAGTGCTACTAGTGCACCTGGGCTGACACTGGCAGACAGACAGTCACTGAGCTGACTCACTGAAAAAAAACTTACTCCGCTGGCTTGGCAGGCACTGCTCGCTCCTCCAACACATTGACAGTCTCCACTCCAGTCATCACTCAGCCAGGCTCAGTCAGCACAGCAGCACCTCTTCTTCTGCACTCCCTGGCCCAGGTGGCCCTGAGCCCCGCACTGGGCATCGCGACCGCGCTGGTTGAAACAGAGGCGAGATCTTTATCCCTAAGGCGCCAGAGCCGACCAGCCTCTCCCTCTGAGATCACTCAGCATGCTGAGGAGACTCCAGAAGGACGAGTGGGCAGCGCCACACTGCCTGGCCAACCTAATACTGCCTAGGAGGACAGGATGCCATAGACAGCGTGGGAAAAAAAGTGAGTTAAAAAAAAAGTGTGCGGTGGCGGCGGACACAGCAGGCCATCCTGTCGGACACCTTGCGGCTTCCCGCCCCCAGCCCGACTTCATCCAAGAAAAAAAAAATCACCAGCAGCTGCCACCGGCCGTTTTGCATGGAAATTAGGGAAGCCTGGGGGAAAAAGGCCACCCTGCCCCCCGGCCCAGCCCGCCCCTGGCAACACTCATACGTCCATTTCCCAAAGACAACCTCTGGATATGACACTGAACACGTGCACTCAATTTCCTTGGTCATCCATGGTGAGGCCTGTTCTGAGTGGAACCTGTCCTGTTAAACCACTGTATGGTCTTGGCCACCGTACTGCAACTCAGTTTCTGGGTCTCTGCAATCTACTTATAGCCTAGGCCATCTTTATGTAGAGCAACAATTCTTTTTTTCTGATCGTCTTGTGAAAAGTAGATTTGACAGCACCACCATTGAATGGGAAAGGTATTTATTCCATAAATAATGAGTGTCGTTACATGTCCACAAAAGCATACATGACAGAGATGCAAGATGATTGACGCGTTTCACGGAAACGATGTCCGCTTAGTCATAAGCGCAACGGTGGTGCTTTCAAATCTACTTTTCACAAGACGTTCTGTTGATCGGCTCACGGACCGGACGAGCACACAGCTGTTTGGGATCTTCATACTGACCTGGAGCAGCTTCCTTTCTTTTCTTTGATCATCCTTTTTTTCAGATCCTCAGAGTTCTTTGCCATAAGGTACCATGTTGAACTTCCAGTGACCAGTATGAGAGAGTAAGAACAATAACATCAAATTTAACACACCTGCTCCCCATTCACACCTGAGACCTTGTAACTAGTGTTGAGCGAACCCGGACTGTAACGTTCGGGTCCGTACCGAACTTTCGGGTGTCCGTGGCACACAGGCCCAGGCACGGTGCCTGTGGGCTTTCAAGCCATGCCTGGGCTTGC
>BLSH010198849.1:263456-310382 GCA_018402905.1 Glandirana rugosa | reverse complement strand
GAGACAGACACAGGGGACAGGGAGCAAGTACACAGGTATTGTAAGCAGTGCACAGGAGACAGGGAGCCAGTACACAGGTATTGTAAGCAGTACACAGGGGACAGGGAGCAAGTACACAGAGGACAGGGAGCCAGTACACAAGGGACAGGGAGCCAGTACACAGGTATTTTAAGAAGTACACAGGGGACAGGGAGCCAGTACACAGGTATTATAGCTAGAACACAGGGGACAGGGAGCCAGTACACAGGTATTGTAAGCAGTACACAGGGGACAGGTAGCCAGTACACAGGTATTGTAAGCAGTACACAGGAGACATGCAGCCAGTACACAGGTATTGTAAGCAGTACACAGGAGACATGGAGCCAGTACGTAGGTATTGTAAGCAGTACACAGGAGACATGGAGCCAGTACACAGGTATTGTAAGCAGTACACAGGGGACAGGGAGCCAGTACACAGGTATTGTAGTCAGAACACAGAGGACAGTGAGTCTGTAAGCAGTACACAGGGGACAGGGAGCCAGTACACAAGTATTGTAGCCAGAACACAGCACAGCACAGTGTCTCTGAGTCCTCTCCTCATCATCGAGTCAGGAATCAGCCGCTCAAGACCCGCCCCCCACTCACAGCACAGTGACAAGCCAATCACAGGCAGTCACTGGCTTAGGGCGGCCAATCAGTCGATGTATGTTCGCTTGTTCAGCGCACATACATAGACTTTTAGGACTGACCAATAGGCTCACTACTTGCTGTCAGCAGACCGAAGAAAAAAAAAATCAATATACCGGCGGCTCCTTTAGGGGGTCGGACTGACTTTTTTTGTTCTTCTTCCCTGCTGGGAGGCAGCTCCCAAGCGTCCCTTATTGACCAGCTGCTGCTAAATATCTGTTATAAAAAAAAAATTCATAATTATGAAATCGAGCATTCATTGAAAAGCAGTTATTTTAGGGAAACTGTCATGACTAGACATTCCTCTTGTTCTGTTGTTTGATGCTGAGGTACACAGAGGCTGAGCAAGGCTCCATGAAAACAGGTAGCTTCAACCAGCACAGCAACAACTCCACTCCTGGTGACTTATTGGTCCCTGCGTTGTAAGTCATGAATTGTTACTTACAATGCACTGAATGCAGGGATGAAGAAGTCACCAGAAGTGTAGTTGTTGCTGTGTTGGTTGAAGCTGCATTTTAAACAGTAAAGTAGGAAGAGCAGAGGGTGTGCTGTGTGTATCCCTGAGAACTCCCTGTGATTTACTGCTAGGTCAGAGCTTCTACTCTGCCCACAATGCTGAGTTTTGGAAGGGACCTGTTCAGCCTTATCTGTTATCTAAGGATGCAGACTATCATTGCCTGTGTATTTATGGTCAGAGATCTTACGTTGCAGACACTGCTGTGCTTTGCAAGAGACCTGTTCAGCATTATCTGTAGATAAACTTTTTTGACAGATAATAACATCAGTTCCAAAAACCAGGGACATCACATTTCTATGGCTCTCCATGTGTCAGGGGTTAGTGTAGGATTTCTAATGGTGCTGATCTCCAGCCTGCCAGTGCCAGTGTACCGGCAGATGATCTGACTGTCCCTGGCTGAGCTCCTCCTTCCCTCCATCTAAACTCACCCATGATGACACATCCAAGCAGGAGCTGTGCTGCTCTCTCTCCTCTGCTCTGTTATACTGATCACACACATGTCCTCCTCCTCTGCTCTGTACAAGATGGTGGGTGGAGGTAGTGTTCATGGTGGAGAGTGGAACAATGCTAGGGTGGGTGAGACCAAGTGTCGGCTTGTGGGGGGGCGGGGCATGGCTGGGCAGCAGGCCAGAATGTGCAACTGCAGGCAGAGAAGATCTTGGCTCCCCCCAAGGGAGGGACCAAATGGACTAGGCGGTTCAAGGTCTGTATTTTCAGACGCCCAAGCAGGCTGCTATTCTCAAAATAGAATGTTGGAAAGCAGCAATGAGGATGGAGAATTCATTTTTAACTTTTTAATGAAATTTAGGACAGTCGTCCTGTTGCTAGGCAGATTACATTTCTATTTCTTTTCTAATCTACCTAGCAAGTAGCAACAGCAGCACAGCTAGAGAGAAACTCCAAAGATTTTTTTTCTCTTTGGAGTTTCTCTCTAGCTGTACTGCTGTTGCTTATTAATTATAGTTTATTTTTCTTTGTTTACTTACTCTTTTTTGGTGGGGCGTTGCCCCAGGAGCCCCTATAGACAAGCCTCCACTGGTGATGATTATGCCTACCGTTTCCACCCCCCTCTCCATTCACAGAAGTTATACTATAGCTTCTGTGAAAGAGAAGTGCTCTATGAATTGAGGATGAGTAAATAAATGAAAGGCCTGCCTCCTTCGTTTCATTTTATTGATGGGAGTACCATTTCTATAAATGGAGGAGGGAGGCAGAAAGGGCAGACACACTCGGCACTCTATTAGCCCCCACAGCGCCAGAAGATTGCTACTGCGGGGTATAGGAGGGGGCAGAGGGCAACTATGACAGCAAGCACCAACATAAGAGACACTTCGGTTTAAATGTAGATACTGACCCTTGTGCTGATGTATTCTTTTCATTTTTACCTAAACGTAGGCTTCAATGGTTACTGAGTTGTACATTTTAGAGAATAAAAGCACTTTAATATGCTAAGATCATGTAAATAAATAGTAAAAAGAAACCTGCTTAGTATTCAGAAAAACATGGTCTTTTATTGCAAATTGTGATTAGTGTTTGAATTCACACACATTTCCACATATTCAAAGCAGGGGATTATCCCTGGAAGTGGGGCAGTTAACTATGTAAAGCAAGAAATTACACATTAATATGCCATAAGTGCTATAGAGCAAAAAGTGCACAGTGCTTAATTGAGTTCTTTCTTCCATCATTGGTGCTTGGATGGATCAGGAACAAGTGAATGCCTTATCAATTTTGTTAAAGGAGGATTCTGTGAAATATATTAAATCTTTGGGAGCAATACATCATTGATCAAGAACAATGAAGGTCCATAAAGTAAGATAGCATGTAGCAAAGCATCAAAATTTAGTTTACTACTGTTAGGTTGGTTACAATATGTTCCTTACTAATTGCTATTGGTTACTAAAGTCTACACCACTTAAGAGTATTTGTAAAAAAAAAAAAACCTGCTCTGTGCAGTGGTTTTGCACAGAGTAGCCCCAATCCTCCTTTTCTCAGGCCCCGCACCAGCGCTCTTGGCCCCTTCCCCCTGCTGAGTGCCCCTATAGCAAGCTGCTTGCTTTGGGGGCACTTGTATGTGCCCACCCCTGAGCCGCCTCTGTGTGTCTGAGACCCACAGAGCGTGGCACGGCCCCACTCCCTTGCGCCTTCCTTACTGGCTGTGACTGACTGCAGCAGGAGCCAAAGGCTCTCAAACAATAAGGAGTCAGAGACCCCTAAGGTCTTATACTCTCATGCACATCACTGGATCGGAATTGGGCTCAGGTGAATATAAGGCGGTGCTGAAGGGGGAGCTACACACTGAAGGTTTTTTCCCTTCATGCATAGAAGGGTAAAAAACCTTCAGCCTTCAGAACCATTTTAAGTTCCCTGTACCCTGCCTTACTGAGTAAAGCTGGCCACATTCTAGTACAATTTTTTTGAAAAAAAATTTTAAGAACCTTTGATTTTCTAATTCTTAGTATCGAAGAACATTCAGGATGCAAAATGGAAAGTTTCTGAAAGTGTATGTAGTTTTCACTCAGCAAATTACATTAATTCCAAAACCAAATGTAAAACAAAAAAAAAAATGTTAAAGTCCTTTGAACGGCATTTGCCAAGTCAGTGAGTGTACTGAGAATTTTTGAAGGAATATTTATTTGAAAATCCACTAGTGTATGGCCAGCCTAAGGATGCAGGAATGTTATAACAAATGGTGTCCACTGGAAATGGACCTTGCACTGAAATGCAATGAATGGACCTTATGTAACTAACTTTTTTGGGCATGTTAGCAAAGGGGAGGAGTCTTCAGTAAATAAGTGGACGTAGCTTGGAGTACAAGGCCTTCTTTCATGTGAAGATATAAAAATGTCATACGAATCAGTGCATTTAAGCAAACCTCATGCTGCCACATTCCTATATCCTAACTGCTAATGCAACAAAGTATGTTGGTACAGTTACCCCATCATTGGGGAATGTCTGTCTGTGCTGACGCTTATGCAAAGGCTCTAGCTATACTGTTATGCAATGAATGCACTGCTCTTTGACTATAAGAACAATCCAACAGCCCTGTGAAAATAAATAAACCTCAATAGCAAATGTGTAGACCAAGCAGCACTTTGGAAATTGCAGCAACTTTGTTTTTCTTCTACATCATCATTGAACCCATTTATCCAAGAGTCTCCTGGGTTCTAAGTTCAACTCATTCACCATACAATCTGTGTGTCTTCCCTTCAGATTCATCAATTCATTACAGTCCTATCCAGACCACCAACTGAATTATTGGAACTGGTGGATGAACAGCTTTTTCTATCACCGTTTGGAGAGAGGTCCCAGGCTGTGGTCTTAGCTGCTCAGTTGGCCCATCATCTTAAGCAGCATTTGGTTTTCTTCTTTCAGTTTCACGTTATCATCCTTGGCTTTCTTCATTTTCTGTCATGAGAATTGGTACAGCTTAGAAACCATGAAACCACATGTGCATCAACTGCTCTCCTGCCTCCTCCTGCCCCAATGTCCAACATGACAAGTCAAAGAATCTAGGACAGTGTGGGAAGTAAGCAGCCCCTCACCTCAAGTGTTACAGAAGCTTTTTTATACTTTAATCTGTTATATACTGTATAAGTGTAAAACAGAACTCCAGAAGGCCGCACTTCGATCAAACCTTTATTATAAAGCCATTAAAAGTCCATACGGTACAGAGAAAAGGACTAACGCGTTTCATGCCTCACAATAGGCGCTTACTCACAGTCTGACATGTCTGATACATATGCAACAATATATATAAAAAGGTACACACACCTCACAATGGGACAGGGTTTAACCTCTTGCCGACCGCCGATCGGCATCTGACGGCGACAAGGTGGCGCTCCTGTGCAAATCGCTGTCATATGACGGCGCCTGCGAGATTGTGCCCAGTGAGCGCGCTCACTGTGTCCGGGGAGGGCCAGAGAGAGGGTGCGGTGGCTTCGATTGCCGCCGGCTACCCGCGATGCCCCCCCCCCCCGGAGTGAAAGAACAGAGGTCCGTGTAAGTAAACACGGACCTCCGTTCTGTGAGGGGGGGAAGGGCTGTGATCACAGCCTTCCTCGACACGGAAGCTGTGATCGCTTCCCTTCCCCTGCTAGGGCAGTCCCCCCACAGTTAGAACACGCCCAGGGAACACAGTTAACCCTTAGAGCGCCCCCTGCAGGTTAACCCCTTCACTGCCAATGGCATTTACATAGTAATCAGTGCATTTTTATAGCACTGATCGCTGTATAAATGCCAATGGTCCCAAAAAAGTGTCAAAATGGTCCGACATGTCCACTGAAATATCGCAGTACCGCTAAAAAACGCAGATCGCCACCATTACTAGTAAAAAATAAAAAAAAAATAAAAACCCCAGAAATTAATTCTCATCATCTGTAAATGCGACCACTTTTGCGCAAACCAATCAATAAATGCTGATTGCGATTTTTTTTATCGCAAATATGAGGAAGAATATAAATTGGCCAAAACCGATGAAAAAAAATGTTTTTTTATATTTTTTTTTGGATTTGTATTTTAGCAAAAAGTAAGAAATTTGGGGTTTTTTGCAAAATTGTCGCTCTTCTTTTGTTTATAGCGGCGATCAGAAATGACGCAGAGGTGATCAAATACCACCAAAAGAAAGCTCTATTTGTGGGAAAAAAAGGACGCAAATTTCGTTTGGGTACAACGTCGCACGACCGCGCAATTTTCAGTTAAAGCGACGCAGTGCCGAATCGCAAAAATGGCTCTGGTCCTAAAGGGGGAAATCCTTCCGGGGCTGAAGTGGTTAAGGAAGGGATACAAAGTGGAAAGTAAAAAAGTTCACTTTCCACTATGTATCCCTTCCTTAAACCCTGTCCCGTTGTGAGGTTTTATTGGCCACCTGTTTTGGATCATGTGATCAATGAACTGCCTAATTGTGACTACCTTTTTGTATATATTGTTGCATATGTATCAGACATGTCAGACTGTGAGTAAGCGCCTATTTTGAGGCGTGAAACGCGTTAGTCTTTTTCTCTGTACCGTATGGACTGTTAATGGCTTTATAATAAAGGTTCGTCCAGAGTTCTGTTTTACACTTGTATACCTCACATTGAGCCTGCACCCGAGAGCTATGGAGAGAGCTTCATTTTGTGGGAAAATGGGACACACCTTTTGGAGCTGACACATCCATCTCATCAAGATATCTGGATTCATGTGTTATATACTGTATGTTAAAGAATTTGGAAATTTGTTCAGCCAGTCTTATGACATACTCACATCTGCCACATTGTACAGACAGGTAACACATTTATTCCCTAACATAGCAAGTCAGCTTTCTGTGTCACCTCTCTGCTTCCAGTTTGTTCATTAGACAATGAGGCACCATCATCGCTCTGTCTGTCCAATTAGTAGGGACGTTTTGGAAAGTTGACACAGATATTTTTCTTACCAGTCAAGATGTTGCTGGACACATGGCTAAGCCCTTCTTGTTTTATTACAAAAAAAACCAAGAACACAGTGAGACAGGAAATTACATCATAACCAAGGAGTTCTACTAGACCGAAAAATACATTAAGAATAAAAATATAACCTAGTAGCAGAAATAGACTTAACGATAGCATGCAATACCAAACTGCATCAAACAAGGCCAGCAGACTACTAGCATGCATTAAAAAGGCAATTTACTCAAAAGATTAAACAATAATTCTACCACTTTACAAAACTCCAGTTTAGCCACATTTTGAGTATGCAGTCCAGTTCCGGTCACCAATCCTGACGAAGGATGTGCTTGAACTGGAGAGAGTCCAGAGAAGGGTAACAAAGCTAATAAAGGGGCCAGAGGACCTCAGTTATGAGGAACAGCTACAAACATTAAAGTGGTTGTAAAGCCTCAAGGTTTTTCACCCTAATGCATTCATTGCATTAAGGTGAAAAACCTTCTGTGCTGCAGCTTCCCCCAGACCCCCCCATCTTTCTTACCTGAGCCCGATCCAATCCAGCCGCTATCTCTCTCCTCATTGGAAAGAATGATAGCAGCAGGAGCCATTGGCTCCCGCTGCTGTCAATCAAATCCAGCGACATGAGAGCGGGGGTGCCGGGTCCTGTCTGCGTCAATGGACGCAGCAGCAGGACTCGGGAGTGAGCCTGCACGGGTGCCCCCAGGGAAAGCGTCTTTCTGTGGGGGCACCCGATGAAGAGGAGGGGCCTGGGGCACCGGCGGGGCACCCCAGAAGAAGAGGATCGGGGCTGCTCTGTGCAAAATGATTGCGCAGAGCAGGTAAGTATAGGCATGTTTGTTATTTTTTTAAAAAACAAGGGTTTACAACCCCTTTAAGAGTATTCTGCCTGGAGAAGAGACATTTAAGAGGGAATACAATCACATTACACAAATCTTTAACCACTTACTGACCTCCCGCCTTCATTGTACGTCGGTACTTTGACGTGGAATACAGTTGTTATGGTAGATAGCTACCATAACCCAGGTATTTTCTGAAATGGCAGGCGGTCGGATTTCAGATAAAAGTGGTCTCTGCGGCAATCACCTTTATTGGGGGCAGGAGAGGTGCCCCCGCCCCGCCACTTTCCAGTCGTCTCCGCTGCTTACCGGATCTGTCGGTAGCAACGGAGACTATCCGGTCTGCTCCCCTCACTGCCTGGATGCTGACTTTGGGTAAGATGGCCCCCACTCTGCTCCATGGCATTGAAGGGCGGAAGCAACATCAAACGTCACTTCAGCCCAATACTGTTAAAGAAGACAAGGAGTCATTTTTAAGAGGTTTTAAGAGTCATATTTAACCACTTCAATACTGGGCACTTAAACCCCCTTCCTTCCCGGACCAATTTTCAGCTTTCAGCGCTGTTGCAGTTTGAATGACAATTGCGTGGTCATGCGACACTGTACACAAATAGAGCTTTCTTTTGGTGGTATTTAATCACCCCTGGGTTTTTTATTTTTTGCTCTATAAATTAAAAAAAGACTGAAAATTTTCAAAAACAATGCATTTTTCTTCATTTCTGTTATACAGTTTTGCAAATAAGTAATTTCTCTTCATACATTTTGACCAAAAATGATACTGCTACATTTCTTTGGTAAAAATAACCCAAATCGGAGTTTATTTGGTGTTGGCAGACAGACAGATGTTTGGGGACTGTGACAGATGTTTTGGGGACATACAGATGTTTTAGGGACTGTGACAGATGTTGTGTATGGTGACAGATGTGATTGGGGACATACAGATGTTTTGGGGGCTGTTTTATGGGGACACTTATGTGTATGGGGACAGAGGTATCAGTGAGCTGTCACATAGCTGCAGCTCCCCCCCTCCCCCCCCCCCCCCCCACTGAGCTCTCACTGAGCTCAGCAGGGGGGAGAACTGTCACAGAGACGTTGGTCTCTGTTTACAATGTGACGGCTGTGATTGGACACAGCCGTCACATGATCGGGAGGGCCAGTCACTGCGCCCGTATCCCGATCTCTGCTCAGCTGGATCCTGTGATCATATTGATCACAGGATCCAGCAGCAGCGCGCCGCGTGGCCGCGCTGCGAGCTCCCGTTCTGCAGGATGTGTATACACGTCCTGTCAGAACGGGGAAGCTCCCACCCGGCCGTATATGTACAGTGGCCGGGTGGGAGGTGGTTAAGAAATCCTGTCTTGCTTTCTTTCTATTACAAGGAATGTTTACATTCGCGCGCAGAAGTGAAAGCAAACGTAAGTCCCGTGCGCATATGAAAACGGTGTTCGAACCACACGTCTGGTATCACCACGATTGTTAGAGTGAGAGCAATAATTCTAGCACTAGACATCCTCTGTAACTCAAAACTGGTAACCTGTAGAAATTTGTAAACTTTGCCGTTGGAGATTTTTAGGTGCCAAAGTTTGTCGCCATTCCACGAGCGGGCGCAATTTACTCGGCATAACATTATCTTTCACAATATAGAAAAAAATTGGACTAACTTTACTGTTGTCTTAATTTTTAATTTAAAAAAAGTGAATTTAAAAAAAAAATTGTGCTTTTAAGACCGCTGCGCAAATATGGTGTGACATTAAGTATTGCAGCGACCGCCATTTTATTCCCTAGGGTGTTAGAAAAAAATATATACAGTATAATGTTTTGGGGTTCCAAGTAATTTTCTAACAAAAAAAAAATGATTTTAAGTTGTAAAGACCAAATCTCAGAAAGAGGCTCTGTCCTTAAGTGGTTAAATGGTAATTCTAGTATTGGGAGGAAACTATTCTTAGGTTTCTAAAGAAGACACCTGTCCACACAATGAAGCTGGATGAGAAGCGTTAAATCCTAAACTGTGTAAGAGGTTTTTTACTGTTAGAGTAGTAAGGATGTGGAACTCCCTTCCGCAGCTGGTGGTGTCAGCAGAGAGTGTAAATAAATTTAAATAATCTTCTAGTTCTGTTTCTTAGTGAACATAATGTACAGGGATATTGAAAATGGTAGCAACATACACACACACACGTTGAACTGGATGGATTGGCGTTTTTATTTTAGCTTACCAACTATGTAACTATTTAACCTATTTAACCCATTCCTGCAAACGTAACACATATATGTGGCCCCCTTTTTTCAGTGGGGCCACATATATACATATCTCCCTTTGTGCTGGGAACTCGCTCCCAGCACAGAGACCGGGGGTCTCACCGAGTGCCCCGGGCCCCCTGTTAATGATCAGGGCTCGGATCTCCAGATTCTGGGTCACCTGATCGTTGTGGTAGTCTCTGATTGGCTACCACAGTGATCAGTCACTGTGAAGCCTGTCCCTGTGTTTTTCTCTCTCTGTGAATATACAGGAAAGATACAATGTATCTTTCTGTTTCCTTGCAGAGAGGAAAAAGGAATGTGTAAAAAATAAATAAATAAAATAAAAAATAAATAAAAATTACCTAGCTCAAGGTATGATCTAGGCCAGTGTCAGGGTTAATGTTTGGGTCAAGGTCAGGGTCAAAGCTCAAGATCAAAGGTCAGTGTCAGTATATTGTGGGCAGGATTTTTTTTTAAAATTAGCATCAGTGTCAGTGTATTTTAGGTAGGATAAAAAAAAAAGAACAAAATGTGCACTATTACTTCTGGGCTGTACTACAACAACTAACATACACATATGTGGTATCACTGTGATCATCAGGAGCAGGATAATTTATTTTGAGTTGTTCTTTGGTGGTAGGTTATGTTAGTAACAAGTAATATATAGTTACATTTAAAATATATATATATATATATATTTTTGTTACTATTTTGGGCCAGTTTTCCTTTGATAATAAAAAAGAATCATTAAATATCTATAACCATGTACTACCAAATGAAAATGCCTAATTTGTTCTGAAAAAGACAAGGTATAATCCACCTGGATGCACAAAGTAATTGTGATGATATGTACCGTTTTACTAACACATGTCAAACTTGCAAATTCATGCTTAGGCATTAAGATTTGTTTTACCCTTGGGCGTAAAGGGGTTAACTATGTAATCAACAGTATAATATATGAGAATGGTGGTTGCATCTATGTGCGTATAAGCAACATGCTAACAGAAAGAGATTCAGAAAGTTGGTTGTGTAGTGTGGCAGAGGTTAGAAAATTACAACGCCACCTGAATTACAAATAAATTACATTTTAGTAACAGTAGATAATAATGTATGTCAAATCTTTTTACCTACTGGGTAAAGAGTTCTACTTTACTGGGTACTGTACTTCACAGATAGTAATGAGATAGTATTGCATTAACGCCTAACATGTAATGATTACTTTGTATGTTCGTTTGCTCTGTCAGGATATAGACTAGCAATTTTTGATGCAGATCCCCACCACAGATACACTAACTTGCTTGTGACAAAATTCATATACAGTGACAAGACATATGTGAACACCTTGGAATTTTCTGCAGTAAATTGCCATAAAATGTGATCTAAACCTGATTCATGGATCGACTTCAGTACAACCAGCCTGCCCATAGATAGATCGAATCTCAGTTGGTCCGTTTGGACCGGCTGAGATTCAATCCATCTATGGCCAAATTTAAGCAGGCCATACACTATGCACTTTTCTTTCCTTCCAGCATGGGTGGAAGGAAAGAAAATTGCTCTATTCCCCGATCAACATAGTCAGTGTTGATGAGGGAATTTCTCCTGCAATGCGATTGTGTTTTGCCGGTGATGGGGCACTAATCATTCGGGAAAAAACCTGGTTGTACACAAGTTGATCAACAAATGAACTTGTGTACAACCAGGTTGCCCATACATGGATTGAAATTTGGCCAGTCCCTACTGAACTGGGCAAGTTTCAGTCCATGTATGGCCAGCTTTACATAAGGATCAGATCACATTTTTGTTGTTAAATTACTGTAGAAATTCTTTAAATTCCAAGGGGCTCACATACTTTTTCTTGCCACTGTATTAATCCTCCTTAAACCCTTGCAAAATACTACCTACGTTTACTGTAAGCAAACAGAAGTTCTCTCAATGGAAAGTCCTACTTCCCAGTTATTTGATTGCAAATCTTCAAGATCTCATCATGCTTGGCTCAATAACAATATTATAGTCAATGCAGTAAAGTAATTTACTTTGGTAATACCATAACTATAGACAACACAACTACAGGATAGCCCCTAGCTCTGGATCCCAGGAGGCCCAAGTTATGTTATAGATAGTGGATAGATAGACAGAGATAGACTATATTACCAAAAGTATTGGGACATCGTTCTTTACACGGACATGAACTTTAATGGCATCCCAGTCTTAGTCCGTAGGGTTCAATATTGATTTGGCCCACCCTGTGCAGCTAGAACAGCTTCAACTCTTCTGGGAAGGCTGTCCACAAGGTTTAGGAGTGTCTGTGGGAATGTTTGACCATTCTTCCAGAAGCGCATTTGTGAGGTCAGGCCTGGCTCGCGGTCTACGCTCTAATTCATCCCAAAGGTGTTCTATCGTGTTTGGATCAGGACTCTGTGCAGGTCAGTCAAGTTCCTCCACCCCAAACTCGCTCAATAAAAAGTCTTTAAGGACCTTGCTTTATGCACTGGTCTAAATCATTTGGTGCAGGGGGGATTGTGGTGTGGGGTTGTTTTTCAGGGGTTGGGCTTGGCTTAAGTTCCAGTGTCTTAGGGCATCAGCATACTAAAACAGTTTGAACAATTACATGTTCCCATTGTGTGAACAGTTTAGGGATGACCCCTTCCTGTTCCAACATGACTGCGCACTGGTGCACAAAGCAAGGTCCATAAAGACATGGATGAGTGAGTTTGGGGGTGAAAGAACTTGACTGGCCTGCACAGAGTCCTAACCTCAACCCGATAGAACACCGTTAGGATGAATTAGAGCGTAGACTGCGAGCCAGGCCTTCTCATCCACATCAGTACCTGACCTCACAAATGTGCTTCTGGAAGAATGGTCAAACATTCCCATAGACACACTCCTAAACCTTGTGGACAGCATTCCCAAGGGAGTTAAAGATGTTATAGCTGCAAAGGGTGGGTCAACTCAATACTGAACCCTACGGACTAAGCCTGAGATGCCATTAAAGTTCATGTGCGTGTAAAGACAGGTATCCCAATACTTTTGGTAATATAGGGTAGATAGACAGACAGACAGACAGGCAAACAGACAGACAGATAGATCTCTTCTTTCTTCTACCTTTATTAGAGCTTTGCTTCTAATAAATCAGAGCAGTAGTAGTTTATACAATTGCTCAGATACCAGCTGCTCCTTTTTTCTTTAATTAAACAATTAAACTAGTCTTTAATCACAATGACCTTGATTTAAAAGGTAAGCTGCGGTGTTTTTGCTAAAATTAGCACCCAGGACACTCTCTTCTATATATGGTAAGGACCCCAGAGACTGCCTGCACCAGCGGGAGGCCTGGATGCTTCTCTTGCCTTACAGATTATCCTTCAAGCTGGCAGGAGGCCCAGAAATACATAGCCCCACATAATATAGATAAACCTTTAGATGTTAGGCCAACAGTGCCTGCTATGATTCCTAACAATTACATTAATCATCTAGCCATCCTTTAAGTGAGGCAGTTGAATATTTGTTATCATTTAAACTTTCCGTTCAGTTATTTGGGATTCTCCAAGCTCTGTTGAGTTAGCTCTGAATTTAGCAATATGCTGGTTTTGATCACTGACATTATCATGCTCTGCAAAGAGCAACACAGACAAACTTTACAGGCCTCAGACAAAACCCTTTTTCTACACGAGGTATCTTACAGGCTGACAATTTATTATTAAAGACGAATGAAATGAATTCCTTATGAAAGCAAATAAAATATAAATAAGGACTGCTGCATCCACTACACAATCTAGATACTAGACGTTAAAAAGCGATTTCCACGAAAGTGGGCAGGCTGTCCCTTTACAATTAAAAAGTGCTACTGTTCATACAATAAAGTTATATCATATACTATTACTATACCATGAGAAGGTACCAATAGTGTAAGCTTACAATCTACATGAAAAAAATTAATTAAAAATAAATAAATATTCAATACAGAAGCAATAGTGCAGTTAAGTATTATTTTAGAAGTGGCAAAAGACACTCAAGCCCTAAAGTATATGTATTATAATATTGTAATTCACCCACAACCTAAAGTAAAAATGAACACATAGAGTGTAAATATCGGTACAGGTGAACAAATGTACTCATGAACAATTCAAATATGAATAAACAAGCATAGACAAACGTGTGTTATCTAGTGACAAAGTATAAAGTGAATAAAGCCAAACAAAAGACAAATGTCCGTACAGATGGATACATATCATGGTGAACAGTCCAAAATCAAGATGGAAAATCCCAAAGGATAAGAAGCACATTAAAGTGTGAGACGAAAAGCATTCCGTGCAGCAAGAATAAAGTGTGCCAAGGAATCACACCACCCACATGTAAGGTAAACTTACCAGAGACATTGATCCCACTTAGAGATTATGAGGCGCCTTGCTGTCCCATAGCGCCAAATGTTCAAACATACCACACCATCTCGGTATGATCCTGTGTAAATGTGCTCTGCACAGAGGGATTAAGAGCAAAAAGGACCAGTATTTTTAAAACATGGACTTTTAATAAGGTAATGTACTTACAATAAGGTTTTCCGGCAGCGTGCATAAAGACATCACATGTTCAGCCCCACCCAACGCGTTTCCCTGTAAAAAAGCGTCTTCAGGGGATAGAGGCACAACATGGGACATCCATTACTTCCTTAAATACAGTCCAGCAAGGGGATACTGTCCTTTTTTATGTGACAAATTCACATTTTAGCTGCTTTTTTGGGATTTGGACAGATATTGTTTATTTGCTCCGCCTGCAGTATCCCCTTCCTGGACTGTATTTAAGCAAGTAATGGACATCCTGTGTTGTGCATCTATCCCCTGAAGAAGCTTTTTACAGGGAAACGCATTGGCTGGGGCTGAACATGTGACATCTTTATGCACGTTGGCAGGAATCCGGCGGTGCTTATCATTTGTTACAGGTCTGTGATTGTCTTCTTATTGTAAGTATATTACCTTATTAAAGTCCATGATTTTAAAAATACTATACTATGGTGGTCCATTCTTGCTTTTAATCCCTCTGTGCTGAGCACATTTTGAAGCGTGTCTTCTTATCCTTTGGGATTTTCCAGCTTGATTTTGGACTGTTTACCAGGATATGTGTCCATCTGTACAGACATATACAGTATCTCACAAAAGTGAGTATACTCCTCACATTTTTGTAAATATTTTATTATATCTTTTCATGCAACAACACTGAGGAAATTACACTTTACTACAATGTAAAGTAGTAGTAAGTGTACAGCTTGTATAACAGTGTAAATTTGCTGTCCCCTCAAAATAACTCAACACAGCCATTAACATCTAAACCGCTGGTAACAAAAGTGAGTACACCCCTAAGTGAAAATGTCCAAATTGGGTCCAATTAGCCATTTTCCCTCCCCGGTGTCATGTGACTCGTTAGTGTTACAAGGTCTCAGGTGTGAATGGGGGGGGCAGGAGTGTTAAACTTGGTGTTATTGCTCTCACTCTCTCATACTGGTCACTGGAAGTTCAACATGGCACCTCATAGCAAAGAACTCTCTGAGGATCTGAAAAAACCAATTGTTGCTCTGGAGGTTGTCTTTGGGAAAAAGAGGTATGAGTGATACCAGCATTGTGGCAGAGGTTGAAGGGGCGGGGGTTCAGCCTGCCAGTGCTCAGACCATACGCCGCACTGCATCAAATTGGTCTGCATGGCTGTCATCCCAGATGGAAGCCTCTTCTAAAGATGATGCACAAGAAAGCCCGCAAACAGTTTGCTGACAACAAGCAGACTAAGGACATGGATTACTGGAACCATGTCCTGTGGTCTGATGAGACCAAGAAAAACGTATTTGGTTCAGATGGTGTCAAGTGTGTGTGGCGGCAACCATGTGAGGAGTACAAAGGCAAGTGTGTCTTGCCTACAGTCAAGCATGGTAGTGGGAGTGTCATGGTCTGGGGCTGCATGAGTGCTGCCGGCACTGGGGAGCTACAGTTCATTGAGGGAACCATGAATGGCAACATGTACTGTGACATACTGAAGCAGAGCATGATCCCCTCCCTATTGGAGACTGGGCCGCAGGGCAGTATTCCAACATGATAACGACCACAAACACACCTCCAAGATGACCACTGCCTTGCTAAAGCAGCGGAGGGTAAAGGTGATAGACTGGCCAAGCATGTCTCCAGATCTAAACCCTATTGGGCATCTGTATCCTCAAACGGAAGGTGGAAAAGCGCAAGGTCTCTAACATCCACCAGCTCCGTAATGTCATAATGGAACAGTGGAAAAGGACCACAGTGGCAGCCTGTGAAGCTCTGGTGAACTCCATGCCCAAGAGGGTTAAGGCAGTGCTGGAAAATAATGGTGGCCACAAAAAATATTGACACTTTGGGCCCAATTTGGACATTTTCAATTTCACAGCAAATTTACACTGTTATACAAGCTATACACTCACTACTTTCATTGTAGTAAAGAGTCATTTCTTCAGTGTTGTCACATGAAAAGATATAATATAATATTTACAAAAATGTGAAGGGTGTACTCACTTTTGTGAGATATTGTACATAGTTGTCTTTTTTTTTTTTTTTCTTTATTAACTTTTACAATCTTTGTCTGTCACTAAATAACACGTGTTTGTATATGCTTGTTTATTCATATTTGAATTGTCCATCTGTACGGATATATACACTTTATATGTTTACTTTTATTTCAGGTTGAGGGTGAATTACCATATTATAATACATATACGTTAGGGCTTGAGTGTATTTTGCCACTTCTAAAAGACTTCTAAATATACTTAACGTCACTATTGCTTCTTTATTGAATATCTTTTTTTTTTATGTATTTTTTTTTCATGTAGATTATGCACTAAGCTTACACTATTCGTACCTTCTCATGGTAAAGTGATAGTATATGGTATAAAACTTTATTGTATACACGGTAGCATTTTTGAATTTTAAAGGGACAGTTCTCACTTTAGTTGAAATTACAATTTAACATGAAATATGACATGGGGAAATCATTTTAACCATTAAAGCGTTTATTAACCCAAAACAAAAAAAAATGCTGTTCCCGTCTCTTTAATGTGCAATTAGCAGCATGATGCTTTTGCTTTTTAAATTATCCCTCTGTATCCCCTAAAATATCTGTATGATAATGCCAGGTCATGACTTCCCCCCTGACTTCTGACTCCCCTATCATATTAGCTTATCTTGAGAGCCCTGTGGTCTATGCAGTCTGTGTCACTAGCTGCTCTCCTATTCTCCTCTGCCTGCCTGACTCCCCCTCTTCCCCCTACCTCTCTCTGTTAGTAGTAGAGTCTCTTCTCTGCTCTCATAATTCACTTTTAAAGCACCTATCCCCTGTGTATTAAATTATAAATTCCCCTGTGTCCGTGTTATATCATAAATATTCTTATCTGCATAGATAACACTCTGGCTTCCTACATACGGCTCTCTCTTTCTCCTCTCCAGATGAGGTCAGCAGCAGTGCTCGTTCCCACCCTCAGGAATTCTCTTCTGAGCAGAGGAGAGAGAAAAAAGACAACTGATCCTAGGAAGCCTGTGTGTTATCTATACAGATAAGTGTATATATGTTATAACACAGGCACAGGTGAACTTATCGTGCTATTACAGAGGGAATGGGAGCATTTGATACAAGTGGCTTAACAACCCCTTTAATAGAATAGGCCCCAGAGTTGTCTCGAATTTAGAAAAAAATCACATTTTATATTAGGCTAGAACAGTTTGAGACAGCAAGGTCTGGGTTTTGTCAAGACATGAACATATACGGGGCAGGGTATGAGCAGAATGGATTTAGACTTTCACGGTCCTTTTTTAGCCAGAAGTTAAACTCCACTTAAACTGAAATTTTTAAATATACCTGTACACTGTAGCATTTCATTTCTCTTCCAGGCATTGCTGTGCTGAACCATTCTACCCTACTTCCTTTTAAGGTATCCTTGTGATTTGATGAGACAATATCAGACTGAGCTAAGGTTTGTTACAAGCCCATAATGGCACTGGTTTTTGCTTCTGTCTAAAGCATGGGTCTCCAAACTTTTCAGTACACATAATACATTTAAAAACAGTTCTATAAATAAAATAGTCCCCTTTTACATCACGGTCCCCAACAAAGTCCTCCCATACATCGCAGACTCCATCAGACTCCCCCTTAATCAGGATCCCCATCAGACTCCCCCCTTACATCATAGTTACATAGTTAGGTTGAAAAAAGACACAAGTCCATCTAGTTCAACCAAAAAAAAATTATATATAGCCAAACATCCCATATACAATCCTTCACCCACAGTTGACCCAGAGGAAGGCAAAAAACCCCAGCATCAGAGTCCTTCTCTTTCATCAGGGTCCCAATCAGAGTCCACCTTACATCAGAGCCCCCCCTACATCTACATCAGGGTCCCCATCAGAGTGCCCCTCACATCAAGCTCCCCATTAGAGTTCCCCCTTACATCAGGGTCCCCATCAGGGCCCCCCTTACATCAGAGTCCCTCCTTACATCAGGGCCCCCACTAGAGTCCCCCCATACATCACGGTCCTCATCAGCATCCCTCTTACATTTGGTTGAAGCAGAGACCACAGGCAGCCTCTGCTGATTTGATTTCTCAATCTTTGCACTTTTAGGACATGCCGCTGACTCCAGCTGCAGGCCAGATAAAATATTGTTGCAGGGCAGATCTGACCCATAGGCCCCTGGTCTAAAGGATAGAGCAAATTCTAAAAAGATTACTGATTTTCCTTAAGCCTCGTACACACAGTTCGACGATCGTACGACCGAACGGCCCAAATCGTATATTGGCTCGCGTACTGACATGCATAAAATGATCGTACGGCCAAGCCGAATGTAGTGACGTGTTATGAACATATAAAGAGAAAGTTCAGGTGCATGTAATTAGCATCCGGCCGTTCTTGACTTCTGAGCATGCGACAATACAACTTTTTAGACCAACTTCTCTGTACACACGGTACAACGGTCGTACTACCGCTTGTTGGTACTACCAAGTTTTCTAGTTTGCTCATACAACTTCTGTTGTACGACCGGCATACGTCAGCTGTTCTAATCGCGTGTATTAACGGTCGAATTCGCATACAACGGGCGTTCGTATGACCTGTTGTATACGATCGTCGACTCATGTGTACGAGGCATAACTCTCAACCTAAATGCAGATGTGCAGGGGATGGTTAAGTATAATTTGACAAACCCTGTTTTAGCATTCCCATAGGATGGACAGTGTGTGCGGCCTGGTGTGAATTGTTCTTCCTCAGTAAGCTTTACTGGCAGGATAAAATTAACTACAATTTCTAGACAATCCACAAAATAAACAGTACCTAAATAACTAATGGTATACATTATGCCATAGAAACAAAGACAAAGCGTGACCGTGAATAATAAGTAATACTAATATATATATATATATATATATATATATATATATATTACAATCTCTGGTATTTATTTTTTCAGTGACAAAATGTCTTAATCACTGTGTAAAGGCACTCTACCACCTTATACAATGTGTCCAAGTCTTTAATGTATGCAGAATGGCGCCCCCTAGGTGCAATTACTAAATAGTGCTATTTATTAAGCTGCTGCTATCATTTTGGTGTAACCCCAAAAATGTAATAGACTGCGTGTTAAGGTGCTAGCTTGAACCTATGATAACTAGTGTTTATATGAATGCGATTAAGAACACAATAATGAAAACATTGAAAACAAATCCGTGCAGCAAAGAAATTCATGCAACAAAAACTTATATTAAGTAAAAGTCCGGTTATGATGTATTTCTGAATAAACAATCTTCTATTTTGCCATGTTTCCTTCACCAATGCAAATGCACACTCTAGTGCTCCCGTAAAGGTCTCTGACCTTCTTTAGGCTTGGTTCACATTTGTGTGTTGCAGTAACAAGTACAATCGCGTGCATTCCCATGACACACAATAAATCGCACCCTTTAGGCTGCAATAAAAAGTCTCCCTTCCTGCTTAACAGTGTTTTCAAAGTGTCCTTTTGCATTCATACATGTCCCCCATGCCAGTGCCAAGCTACCCATGCCCAAAAATGTGCAAACTGGCATTGAAAAAGGCTAGAAAAAAATTAAGGTTCAACTTCTATAGACTTCAGTATACTTGTGTTCAGTGGATTTTTCATAGGTTTTTGCAGCACACTGCAATGCAACACATGGTGGTGCATTACTATGCATTGCGGTGTTCTGTAGATGTTTTAATAATCCATTGGGATGGCATTCAAAACAAATGGCAATACGACACATTTGATGTGGTAGTTTGCATTAAATGCATGTTATACCATATTACCATAATGCATAGATCTGACTGGGCCTTACATTTCTACCAAGCATTTTCAAGGACTACATTATGTCCAAATTAAAAAGAGAAACCTGGGAAATTAGAATCTGTTCTCCCTATAAATTATGGGGGGCTTAATTGTCAGTTTTGTGCAATACGTTTTAAAGCAGACCTATGATTTGCAAAGATTTCTACCCAGTAGCATACTCTCTCCTTTGCTTCCACGTTGCCTCATTCCGCCACCAAGAGTATGGAAAGAAGCCCATTAGAAGTTCCAGCTAAGGGCCGTGTGACCAAGTTGGGCCAATCACCTAGCAGCTGCACTTTTACATGGGAGAGACTCACATGTGTCTTCATACCCAGAAGTATCAGACATTTCCTTTACTTCTAATGGCTGAAGCAGCAGGGTAAAGAAGCATGGGTAAAAAGCACAGTTTTTTTTTTTTTCTGACGCCTAGCTCTGTCCTATGTGCAAATATGTTTCCAAACTTGGTTTTACAGAATTCTCACCTGAGTCAAGGTCTTCGTGTCTATTTGCAGCTGGAGCAGCGATCCCTCCTTGTCATTCAGTTGGGAGGTCAATATAAGATTATCTTGTCTCTGTCCTCTAACTGCCTAATAAAACACAAACACAGCTCACAGCACCAATCAGCTCTGCGATTCCCATTACACAACCTGAAGCGAACACAGGTGCCACTGATAATACATGGCTTGCCTCTTAATATTCACAATAAATAAAGTTCATGTTTTGAAAAAAGCTAACTTGTTGATTTATTAACTGCCTTTTTGCAATTTAAAGCAAAATCAAGGTTCCAATATGATACCATATTTCAGCAAATTAGCCCCCAGTATAAGCATCTATTAGGGTGCATTCACACCTGTGAGTGCACCCTGCATCCGATTAGCTGCGAAACAGGCAATCCAGCAGGGGTTCCCACGATTGGCTGTGGGAGGCAGCCCATTGAAAGCTATGGGAGGCTGCCAGCTCTAGCAGCTAATGTAATTTAATCGCTCATGCAGCAATCACATGCAAGTGCAAGTGGCCACAATTAGTTGCTGGGAGCTTCTCATTGCTTTCAATGGGCCTGCCTCTCGCAGCTATACCTCACTAGGGTTCTCACATCTAAGCAGGGTGCATTTGCAGGTGTAAAAGCACCCTTACCCTTACTTCACTTACTTAAAAAAATAAACAAAAATAAAAAATGTTGAAACCATCTTCTAAAATATCACATGATCTGACTATCCTGCTTCCAATTTCTATGGCAGGGTAGGTACAGTGGCAAAAATAATTATTTGATCCCCTGCAGATTTTATAATTTTGCCCACTTCAAAGAAATGAAGGGTCTATAATTGTTATCATAGGTGTATTTTAAATGATAGAGAGAAAATATCAACCAAAAATCCAGAAAAAAACATGATATAAATGTTATAAATTGAGTTGCAGTTCCGTGAGTAAAATAAGTATTTGATCCCCTACCAACCAACAATAATTTTGGCTCCCACAGACTGGCTTCACTCGGTGGGACACAGATTAGTCCTGTCAATTTAAGAAGGTGCTCCTAACGACAACTCATTATGTGTATAAAAGACACCTGTCCACAGAATCTCTTTCTTCCATTCAAACCTCACCATCATGGGCAAGACCAAAGAGCTGTCAAAGGACAAGGCTGGAATGGGCTACAAGACCATCAGCAAGAAATTTGGTCTGGAGACAACTGTTGGAGCGATTATTCGCAAATGGAAGAAATACAAAATAACCATCAACTGCCCTTGGTCTGGAGCACCATGCAAGATTTTGCCTCATAGGGTAAGGATGATCATGACAAAAGTGAGGGATCAGCCCAGAACTACACGGGAGGAGCTTGTGAATGATCTCAAGGTAGTTGTGACCACAGTCAACAAACAAATTATTGGTAACACAATACACCGTCATAGATTAAAATGCCGCAGCGCCTGCAAGGTCCCCCTCCTCAAGAAGGTGCATGTACAGGCCCCTCTGAAGTTTGCCAATGAACATCTAAATGATTTAGAGAAGGATTGGGAGAAAGTTCTGTGGTCAGTTGAGACCAAAAGTGAGGTTTTGGCATTAACTTGACGTGTTTGGAGGAAGAAAAATGCTGACTATGACCCTAAGATCACCATCCCTACAGTCAAGCACGGAGGTGGAAACATTATGCTTTTGGGCTGATTACAGGCCGACTTTGCCACATTGAAGGGCCAATAGACAGGGCCATGTATTGTAAAATCTTGGATGAGTACCAGAACAGTAAAGGTGGGTCATGGATGGCTCCACCAGCATGACAATGAACCAAAACATACCTGCAAGGCAACAAAGGAGTGGCTCAAGAAGAAGCACGTTAAGGTCATGGAGTGGCCTAGCCAGTCTCCAGATCTTAATCCTATTGAAACTTTATGGATGGAGCTGAAATTTCAAGTTGCCAAGTGACAGCCAAGAAACCTTAAGGATTTAGAGAAGATCTGTAAAGAAGAGTGGACCAAAATCCCTCCTTAGATGTGTGCAAACCTGGTAACCAACTACAATATCTTATCTCTGTGCTTGCCAACAAGGGAAGAGTTTCTCCACCAAGTACTAAGTCATGTTTTGCTTGGGGATCAAATACTTATTTTACTCACTGAACTGCAGCTCAATTTATAACATTTGTATCATGTGTTTTTTCTTTATTTTTGGTTGATATTTTGTCTCTATCATTTAAAATTCACCTATGATAGAAATTATAGACCCTTCATTTCTTCAAATCTGCAGGGGATCAAATAATTATTTTCGCCACTGTAAATGTACTTGCTCTGAAAGTACACCTACAATTTAAGGTTATCAAAGCCCCAGGCTCATACCTTCAGCAGTTCCTCCATCCATGACTGCCTTTCTTTCAGGTTGTTATCCCTACTGTCTGGAGCAGAACCAAGTGAATGAACATCTGTCCTGAAATGATACAGCAGATTACATGTGTGTTCCAGGAACACATGGGAAAGATTTTGGGGGCTTTAGAATGCCAAAGTTAACATGAATAAAATGTAGGCAAATGTAAACATGCTCAATTTGATCGAATTATGTCTTTTGTTTTATTTATTTTTTCTCCTCAAGGACCACTACAGTGAAAAATATAGTTTTCTGATAACTGTATGAGGTTAATTGTAATTTTCGTGACAATACTACGATTATTTTACTGTAAAGTGAACAGTGTTTTTACCCTCTTACAGGAAGTGAAAAATAAATGGATCTACTGGCAGGCTCAACAAGTAACACAATTATATTACAGTGGAACTGAACAAAAAGCACTGTGTTAGGCTACTTTCACACTGAGGCTGCATTCACACCTGGGCGTTGCGTTTTCAGGCAGAAATACAAGCGTTTTTTACCGCAATTTTGCCGCCATTTTGCAGCGTTTTTTACCGCGATTTTGTACAGGTCAAAAAGTCACCAATGTAAAAAAATAGAAAAACGCCCAAATCAAGCTACAAAAATACTTCCAGAACTTGTTTGAGCTTCAGGCGTTTTCAGGCTTTTGGATTCAGGCGTTTTTGAGTGGAGATGTGAACCATCTCCATAGAGAATCATTGATTTTTTCCCCTCCAGCGTTTTGTAGCTTCAGGCTACAAAACGACCAGGTGTGAATGGGGCCTGAGTGTCAGCCGCAGTCGCGGTAAAAACCTGCTAGTTGTAGCGGAGTTTTACCAGCAATAGGGCTCAGCTATGCGGGCGGGAGCGCCGCGCTTTTAACCCCCCCCCCCCCCACAAGGGGTTAAAAAGGGGTTAAAAGTGCCGGCGCTCAGTGCGACCGATGCGGTGTGCAACCGCTTCGGAAGCGCTTGCCATTAATTTCAATGGCAGGGGCGGTAGAGGAGCGGTATATTAACGCTCCCCTCACCGCCCCAAAGATGCTGCTTGCAGGACTTTTTGTAACGTCCCGCAAACGCACCACCCCAGCGTGAAAGCACTGAGGTGAATTGGGGAGGATTTTTGAGGCGCTTTACAGACGCTATTTTTAGCTAAATAGCATCTGTAAAACGCCTCAGTGTGAAAGTAGCCTTAATGCTAATGACAGACTGCAGTAAGTATGTCATTTTGGCATTTGTCCATAGTACCATAGTAATATTTGTCTTTGTGTTCACCTCCTGCAACCCCCCTCCCCCCCCCATCTGCATTTAAGCTGGGAATGAAAAGGGTAGTGCTGTTAACCATACATACTACTGAATGCCACACTGTGCAATCGGCTTTTTACCTATACCTGAAAAGTGTAAGTAAACTCTAAGGCCTCATACACACGGGCGTTTTTATGACACCACTTTTTTTCAAGTTTTTTGCAGCTCTCCATGTTATTCAGCTGTAGATGGCATCAGCATTATTAAGCTGTAAATCTAACTCAGGACTCGCGTGTTCCGAGGCTGTAACGTCTTGGCGTTTTTGACGCTGCGCTGGCAAAACGCTCACTAACACACATTGACTCCGTAGCGGCGTTAACCAGCGTTTTTAGCACCGGCATTTTCAGGTTAAAAAATAGCAGAGGAATGTTTTTTTTTTTTAAAAAAAGCCTATTGACGCTGACGTTCACCTACGCTCACTAACGCTCATTAACGCCGATGCAAAACGCCAATGAAAATGCAGATTTTTGCCTGACATCGGTCCCGGCGCTTTGCTACTACGCCTTTGTGTATGAGGTCTAACAATACATTTCTCTTATTTGCCCCCTTATGGTCTGCTAAATATATAAAAAGAAAAGGTTTGTCATATTTGTTCAACAAGTGCAAAAAAAAAAAGCTGTTCATCCAGACAGAAAACTGGTGCACCAATAACTTCCTGTGCTCTCTTCTTCTGTGGGAAGTTGTTCCCAGCTATCTCAGTTGACTACAAAACACCTCCCACTATGTTCTGGAGAGGGGGAAATGTTATATAGCCCTAACACACTTCCTACCTAGGGTGACAGCCATGCTCCTCATATATACAATACAGTTGTCACCATAGAACAGGAAGTGAGTTCCTGGCAGGATCATCAGTTAAAAGTATAGAAGAAAACCTGGTGTGTCCCATTTCTACCCATCCCCCCCCCCCCTATTTTTTTTTTTAGTAGAAAATGTTTAGTGAGAAAATAGATCAGACAATCAGACAAATATAATCAAGGCAGCATATTATCCCATTGTAAACAACGGAGGAGGCATTAAAGTGTTACTAAACCCACAACAGTAAAATCTGTCTGCATATGCAGCATAGCATGCTTGTTATACTCACTGTGGAACTTAAGGGGTTAATCCTCTGCATTGTGTAAAAAGGCTGTTTTATCCTGTATGCATAGATCTTCCCCTCCCTGCACTGTCTATCTGGGGAAGGCCAGCTTAACACAGGCAGGGTAGCCCATCTGCACATACTCAGTTGTGTTTTTTATGCTGGAGAGAGCATTCACACGCTCTCAGAGCTAGCCAGGTCACATGATATTGACATCACGCATGTGGGCGTGTGTACAGGCTGTAGCGAAAATCTCCTCCTAACTGAAATCTCAGCACTGGAGAAACTGTGCAGTTTATCACTGACCATGGTATACAGATCATCCAAAAACTTATATTGTGGCAGTATTTTAACCTCTTGCTTGCTGGGACCAATTTTCGGCTTTCAGTGCTGTCGCATTTTGAATGACAATTGCGCGGTCGTGCAACGTTGTACCCAAACAAAATTTTTATAATTTTTTTCTCACAAATAGAGTTTTCTTATGGTGGTATTTGATCACCTCTGCGGTTTTTATTTTTTGTGCTATAAACAAACAAAGAGCGACAATTTTGAAAAAAGAACAATATTTTTTACTTTTTGCTATAATACAAATCCAAAGAAAAATATATTAAAAAAAGATTATTCATTGGGTTTGGCTGATATATATTCTTCTACATATTTTTGGTAAAAAAAATTGCAATCGGCATATATTGATTGGTTTGTGCAAAAGTTATGGCGTCTACAAACTATGGGAATTGATTTAAGGCGTTTGTATTATTATTTTTTTTTTTTACTAGTAATGGCAGTGATCTGCTATTTTTATCGGGACTTTGATATTGGGACGGACATGTCGGACATTTTTGACACTTTTTTGGGACCAATGACATTTATACAGCGATCAGAAATGTAAATATCCACTGATTACTGTATAAATGTCATTGGCAGTGAAGGGGTTAACACTAAGGGGGCAGTGAAGGGGTTAACTGTGTGTGTTCCCTCATTGTGTTCTAACTGTATGGGGGCTGGCCGGGACATAACAGATCTCACTGATCCCGATTACAGGAATCAGTAGATCTGTTATGTCCCCCTCCACAGAACAGAGAACCGCCATGTATATATCGGCGGTTCCCTGTTCTGCAGCTCTGACAGGCGATCGCCTGTCACCGAGTCCGCCCGACCCGCTGGCTGCCTGTGAGTGCGCGCTGGGAGCGTGCAAAGGGGACGGTGTCCATGGACATCGTCCCGGAAATTCAGATCCTCGCTGGAGCCATACTTCGGCAATAGCGCGGATCTGGAAAGGTTAATGTAAAAAGAATATTAATAAGCTATGGGCACTGTGGGGAGGCAGATGAACTATTTTTTTTACTAGGTTTAGTAACACTTTAAGACCAGCTTAACTGTGTTCAAAATCACTTGTGAGGCGGCTACGCCCAAAAAGCTTTGATAAATGTTTTAACCAAAATGTTGAAGTACAAGCTATGAGAAGACATATTAGAAACCATGTTAAACAAGTACAGAAAGAGACAATCCACATGGAAAATTGTGAGGTGACATCGGTACATTCTCAGAGCTACGGAAAGGTAGAGAGGTAGAAGGGGGGAAAGGGAATAGGGGATGGAGGAGAAAATACATACAAAGCAGAGAGAAGGAGAGACATAGCGGGGAGGAAAGAAGAGAGAGGTAACACAGAAAAGGAATGTTGCGATATCCACTAGTTAAAGAGCCTCTAGGCAGTATATTTCCATGGCCCTGGTTAAATGAGACAACTAGAAGCCCAGGAGTCTATCCATAGCAGACCATATCTGATCAAACTTTTTAGGGTAGTTCATATATACGTTGCTAAAGCATTATCAATCGCAGGACACTATGAAGTCAAAGAACGAGGGTGAGGTGGCTTCCACTTTAAAATAATCTTTCTGTGGGCATAAAAAGCAGCGAAGAAAATAAACTAAAAGCATATTTAAACCCTCACATGTACCCGGTGAAGTGAACAGCCTCAGATGATAAACGCAAATGAAACAAATCTCCCTACATAGGTTTTATTTGTTTATCTGCAGTCTTCCCTTCTCTACACCCCTTTGAAAGGGCAGAAAAGTGTTAAAATTTTTCTTTATCTGTCAGGAGACAAGAGGAGGGGGCGGAGAGCCTGCAGTAACAGCGCGTGAGAGCTGATTGGAGGAAAGGCACACACCCCCTCCATACAACAGATGAACTGTGTTCTGAATAGAAATACTGTCTGCTGAGCTCTCTTCCCCCACCCCTTCCCAACACAAATGTATCTCATGTGTCCAGAAAACTTTGCAGAAGTGACTCACGCTGATAAAAGAGAAAAGAAGCACCAGTGGAGAGAGATGAGTAAACACTACAGATATATGTGCTTTGCTCAGATTCCAAGACTGAGGTTTACAACCACTTTAACATGATGATCTAAATCAACTCTCTCTAAGATGCCCAACAGGAGTATTTTGTGGTGCAAACCGATGGTTGGGTCACACAGCCTATTCATTTCAGCCACCACTGCTGACTAAAAAGATCTGATGGAGATGGAGATCCATACAATGTATAGGAAGGGGCATACAGAGGAGTGGCAACTTGTACAAGAAGGATTAGTCCAATGGGAAATAGCAGCCAGCCATTGAGGGGTAAAATTAATTCTATGGAGAAGCTTCAGTTGTATAAACCGTTGTCTAGCGGAAATCATAATGGCTGGTGCAGATCTTATAATCTTCCTCAACCTGATCTGGCAAGTTGGTGTTCCACTTCTGATAGGCATGAGCTGAGTTAGTGGCATAGGCCAGGGAGAGGCTACGGCAGAATGAGGAAAACAGTTTCTCCACCATGCTCAAGGTGAGCATCAATATGGTTAGACATCGAAGTAAGAGGAGAAGGGAATTGCACCTGGACCGCATGTCTGCAAATATCTGCAACTGCAAATACCTGAAGAACATACTATTAGGAAGATTATATTTGGCCCTGAGATCAGAGAATCCCATCAGTCTCCTGTATGACATACAGTAATATTCTTCATGCTGACCACTCCACAAACAGCCCACAGCCACAGACCTTTGATACTGTGCAGGTGAGAGAGGGTGGGATTACTCTTAAGGGGTATATGTGGCAAAAAGATTAGAGGAGAATGGTATTTTGCCCTTGCATTATGCATCACTAAAAGGGTTGTCCTCATTGGGGTGGTAGCAGCTGGATCAGACCTGGGGCCCTTGAAAACTAAAGTACCATACAACCCTAAGAGGACTGCCTCCAGGGTAACTGCAGAGTTGTTGCTAGGTCACTGAAAACCAGGGCCTGTCACCAGCACCGTCTCCCAAAAGTACAGCTGAAAATTTGGAAGGGCAGTCCCCCTTGTGACAAAGGGAGTTGAAATGTCGACTTAGCAAGATGAAGAACTTTCCCAGCCCACACAAAGGACAGGCGATACTGGCCAATTTATTGAAAAATATAGCAAGGTAGCCTGTAGTGAGGAGGATGTGTCGCTGGGATATAGGAGAGTATCGTCAGCATACAGGGACAATTTGGTTTCGGTCCCACCCACTTCAATTCCTTTCACCAAGTCTGCAGCGCCAAGTTGGATGGCCAAAGGCTCCAAGCAAGAGCAAACAGGCTGGGGGAAATAGGACAACCCTGCTTCATCCCCCTAGACAGAGGAAAGGGAGCGGACAAAGAATTGTTAGTACACACCTTGGCCGCACGGGCCAAGTAGAGCATATGTAGTTAGGCAATAAAACCAAATTAGGGACCAGTTAGTTAGGGATTAGTTAGGGACCAGAACCAAATTTATGTAGGCCAGCTCAGAGGTAGATACAGCCAATAGAATCAAAAGCATTTTAAGCATCTAAGGGGCAGCCCCTGGGCTGTCCATAGCCCCCCTCCCTTTTTATCACTTCCTTTTGCTATTCTTTTCAGGTTCTCTGTAGCACCCATACACACCATTTCTTTCACACCCCCCTCTACTTCCTTCCGCCTTCTCCTACAACTGCTCTCTTTCCAACCCGATCCCCCCAGACTAGAATGAGGAAATCAATTCCTAAGGCCAGTTTCACACGGCTGTTCCATCAGCGAGCTCAGTTTAGCTCAGCAGGGATCGCTCCACTGATCCCTGCTGAGCTGACGGATGACGGATACATCTCCGCCCTCTGTGCAGAGACAGATCCGTCAGAGCCCCCGCTCTCCCCTATGGAAAATCGGATGACAACAGATCCATCTGTCCATTGTCATCCGATCCGCAGACGGATGGAAAAATGGGGTTTCCATCCGTCAGACTTTACGAGTCTGGAGCGGAGAGCGACGGGTATCAGCGGACATGTCTCCGCTGGCGTCCGTCGCTCCATAGGGGTGCATGGATGGTCTGTTCAGGTCCGCCTGAAAAAACGGACAGGTGGACCTGAAGGGGCCTAATAGGTCCTGTAAGCCTCTGTATGGGACAAGCCCACCACACCGCACTGGACTCTCATTCCAAGGAAATTACTCGCAGGTACCTAAAACCTTAGCCAGACTCACCTTTCCCAACCATAACTGGCAGACTCCTTCGACAAAAGTAATTTGAGCAAGCAGGGGCAGTTAGGGCCACCCACTAAGTGAATTTCAGTTTGTTCATCAGCAGCCAGCCAAAATGTACTCAAGTGTATTGCCAGCTTTACTTTCCATCTACTTAAATTGAAAGCTGCTCAGAGATATAGAGCCCTCAGCTCTTTAACTTCAAAGTATGGTCTAAGAACAGTGTAAAGAATCACCCTTAAGCTGGCCACATACAAAGCACATTTTGGCCAGATCAGGATGAAACAGATGAAATTGAAGACATGGGTGGCCCTTTCAGCACCCACACACCCGACATCCTTGGAAATGAAAATCAAAGGAGCTGGGTGGAAAAATTGTTGGCTGAACAGCTACTGTTTGGGTATTCTACCAGCCACTGGTGTAGGCTTTTAAAATACAAAAGCAGTTAAACAGATAAAATACAAGGGCAGATTTCTCCAGTCATGCTGTTTAAGTCAATAGATTTCCTTCCTTCAGCATGAGAGGATGAACAAGAGAAATCTTATAGAGTATATAAGATCCTTAGCCTAAAATCTAAGAATCAGTCCAACTTAAAACAGATAAAATCATATAAACATTGTATTCTATGAGCATTTTATATATCACAACACAGGACTGACCAGAACATACCTGTCTGCGCAATTTCCTTCAGATATTCTCAAATCCTGGAAAATATAACAATGAAATTCAGAGGAGGGGAATGCAAAGTAAAAAATTATCTACATTGTTCAGCCGTAAAAATGTCAAACTGGTGATTACCTACAGTATAAAGGCATTTGATATAATTTTACCAGCTTTACTGAGCATCAAAAAATATATGGGGATAACAACCATTTCATGCTCACAGATCTGTGATTTGTTTGCTTATTAAGAACCAGCTTGTCTCTAAAGCTCAGTAAAGTCTAAAACTGGGTATACACATACAGAAATTACTGAACCGGATAAATCTTGGTAGGTGTGTACCCCTGTCTGTTGAACAGAAACTGGTCAACAAACCAGCATTCGATCAGCATATGCTGCCCATGGCTGCAGCACTGACAGGGGAGGAGTTCCCATTGTCACAATACAATAGCGCAGTGGGGAAGATCCCTGCATCCAATTTTTTTGTGTGGATGGGGGGGATCTGTTTTTTTTTTTTTGTTCAACCAACTATGCATATATACCCTGCTTTAGTTCTTGCTTTTGAAAAGGTGAGTTTGTGTGGCCTTTCCGATGGTGTGGCTCTGAAGACTATGGTGGAACTGATTAACCACTTAAGGACCGGAAGGATTTCCAGCTTTAGGACCGGAGCCCTTTTTGCGATTTGGCACTGCGTCGCTTTAACTGACAATTGCGCGGTCGTGCGACGTTGTACCCAAACAAAATTTGCGTCCTTTTTTTCCCACAAACAGAGCTTTCTTTTGGTGGTATTTGATCACCTCTGCGTCATTTCTGATCGCCGCTATAAACAAAAGAAGAGCAACAATTTTGCAAAAAAAAACCAAATTTCTTACTTTTTGCTAAAATACAAATCCAAAAAAAAAAATATAAAAAAACATTTTTTTTCACAGTTTTTGGCCGATTTATATTCTTCATCATATTTGCGATAAAAAAAAATCGCAATCGGCGTTTATTGATTGGTTTGCGCAAAAGTGGTCGCGTTTACGGATGATGAGAATTCATTTTTGGGGTTTTTATTTATTTTATTTTTTTACTAATAATGGCGGCGATCTGCGATTTTTAGCGGTACTGCGATATTTCAGCGGACATGTCGGACCATTTTGACACTTTTTTGGGACCATTGGCATTTATACAGTGATCAGTGCTATAAAAATGCACTGATTACTGTGTAAATGCCATTGGCAGTGAAGGGGTTAACCTGCAGGGGGCGCTCTAAGGGTTAACTATGTTCCCTGGGCGTGTTCTAACTGTAGGGGGACTGCACTATCTGGGGAAGGGAAGTGGTCACAGCCTCCACGTACAGGAAGGCTGTGATCACAGCCCTTCCCCCTTCACAGAACGGAGGTCCGTGTTTACTTACACGGACCTCCGTTCTTTCACTCCGGGGGGGCATCGCGGGTGGCCGGCAGCAATCGAAGCCGCCGCACCCGCTCCCTGGCCCTCCCTGGACACAGTGAGCGCGCGGGCGCGCCTCCGGCGGCGCGCGCGTGCTCATTGTGCGCGATCTGGCGGCCGCCGTCGTATGACGGCGTTTCGCCTTACAGAGCCACTTTGCCGCCGTCAGATGCCGATCGGCGGTCGGCAAGTGCAAATCAATGTCCAGGTGATGGATCAAGTGCTTATACAATGAGTGAAAATGGATGTTGCATATCACTCCATGCTATCTGAAATGCAAAATGAATAAACTCTAGCTTGCAATGTACAGTATCTCATAAAAGTGAGTACACCCCTCACATATTTGTAAATATTTTATTATATCTTTTCATGTGACAACACTGAAGAAATTACATTTTGCTGCAATATAAAGTAGTGAGTGAACAACTTGTATAACAGTGTAAATTTGCTGTCCCCTTAAAAGCTCAACACACATTAATGTCTGACAACAAAAGTGAGTACACCCTAAGTGTATTCAATATTTGAAAGGCAAGTTCACAGATCGTATTTCAATTCAACATCCATATGTTAGCTCAACGTGTTTTGAATGCTTCAAACATCTTCATCAGGAGCTCATGTGAACAGTATCTGCACAAGGAAACCCAGTAGTATGAAATCAAAAGTTTCCATACAGTTTGCTGGTGTGGAAATTCTCAATTCCAAAAGGGCACATCCAAGGGACATAAAGATAATGGGCGAAAAAATGTATTGATTCTCCAAGATAATCCTTTAATTTTTACACCAAACGTAAGAAGCTTCAGAGGCAAGGAACAGTATATTTATACAAAAATCTACAGCTATTCTGGTCTATAGTTGAATCCCACCATCCATAGAAGGGGTGCACCAGCACACCCAGATCTTTAACCACAACAGCAATATATGAAATCCAAGTGGTCTTATAATCGACAGATCAAAATGTTCCAAACCTCCTCCCCCAAGTCCCATCAAACTTAAGTTAGAAGCTGACTAGTTACTATGCAGAGCTAAACCAGATTCTGTGTGCACCAGTTTTAGTAAATCTTCCCCATAGTGTCTTTGCTACCTGGTCTACAAAGTACTGAATACAATTTAAAAACATCAGTTAATAATAATCTGTTTAGTTAAATTATATGAATTGCATAAATTACATGAATTGTGCAGATGTATAATGCAGCAGGTGTGTCTGGACCCACTACTCAACCTTAGGGTCCTTCCAAAAACAATTTCTCTATTAAGGGATCCTTGCGGTTGACTATATATAGTGAAGTTGAGAATTATTACATGTGAATTAAGACGGGTTGCGTCTCTTGCTTGGCTCCCTCTTTTTCCTTGTTTCTCTTTTTCTTCTCAACCTTTTTCTTCTCTCAGCTCTATCCCTTTCTTTTCTTGTCTCTTTCCCCTTCTTACCTTTCCCTTTCCCTCTCCCCCCTCATTTCTTTTCTTTGGATATACATATTTCTCTAGCATAACAGTGAGAATGTCTACAACCATATCCATTGTAATTTGATAAATGGTTTCTGTTGGAGGAAGGAACTTCCTCTCCATTTGTTCTGGACAATTTCCCACTTATGTCATTATGTTCCTACTCCAATATTCTTTCTCTTATATCTATACATGCTGTGATGTATATTGTTGTAAAATTATACAATAAAAAGATATTTAACCTAATGCAACAGGCGCTCAAATCCAAGCACCTGCTGAAAGGCTGCCAAGAAAGTTGAGAGTTACATAAGGCCCCACAAGCTACTAGCTGGCCTCCACTGGATAGTTTCTCACCTGGCTCTGGATGATCACTTCTTGCTCTTTATGTTCCTCATTCTCTTTAACATCTTCATCAGTATCCTAAAATGTAATGATAGTTATATAGCAGTGGAAGAACTGATACACCACACTTTTGGATTATAACTGTATTCTGTGATTACATACGGTCATTCACTTAATGCTGTTGAGGGTAATAGAATGCAAGCTGTAGCTCCTACCTAAGGCTCCATGCACACTAGTGTTTTTTTAAGCTAAAAAAAGTTGGAAAAAATGCTGGATAATAAACGCTGGTAATAACTTTTTGTAGAAACGTTTTAGGAGTGTTTTAGGAGCGTTAGCGTTTTTGCAGTAAAAGGAAAAAAAAGCTCAAAAAACACTATTAGTAGCATTTAGGAGCATTTAGCAGCGCTTAGGAGCGTTTCTGCTGGAAAAATGCTCCAAGAAACTCTGCAAAAACAATTTTTTTTCTGCTCCTAGACGCTGAAGCTCAAAAAATGCTAATAGCCTAAAGTAGTGTGCATGGACACATTGGATAACACTATTTAGCTTCTAAGAGCAGAAAAATGCTAATAACAGCTTCTAGGATTGCACAAGGACCATAGGGCGCTGGTATAAAATTGTAGAAGGACCATAGGGCGCTTCTGCTATTTAGGTGCAGCGACCAGAGAGCATTATTACTTTTATATGGTGGCGCATCTCTATAATTAATTATTCTAAACAGCTTCTAGGAGCTTAAAAAAACGCTAGTGTGCATGGAGCCTTAATCTTTACTTTCTGGGCTGAATGAGGATCCTCCAAAATATTATAGAAGAGGCATCAATTTAGTGAGTTACTTTGGGACAACATGTTTTTGAACAAGAACCAAACATGTGTGGTCTCCTGGTTCTTTTACTGGAAATTTCCTGATTCATAAAAATCTGAAATAACATGTATAGCTGCTATAAAAGAGAATTCTATGCTGATGTTTTTAAAATAATTATCACACTTCAGTTTTCACACAGCCATTAATCCACATAACTGCCAAATATTCAAAGTTCACTTTTTTGCATCCATGGTTAGGCCCCTTTCACACGAATGGATAGATTCCAGCTTTTAGCTGCGGATAGATGAAGTTCTCTACCGCAGCTATACTGTGACAATGCTTTCCTATGGTCCCTTTCACACTCTGCATTTAGCAACGGTTTTGTTAAAGACGATTTCGAACGTCTAGAAAAAATGGATTGGAATGCGTCCAGGAATGATGTTATGCAGGTAAACGCACCTATCTGCACCTATCTGCACGAATCTGCAGCTAAACTGTGTCAGCTACGGATAGCAACGGCAACAAGCATAGAAATCAATAGGAAGCACTTCAGGAATGTCAAGAATGTTAACAATGTTTCCACCGCAGCAGCATGTATCCGTGGCTAATCGGAATGTAACAAATGTAAGTAATCGTTGTGCTTTATCTGACTAACTTTTAGCAACGGCAGAACAGCTGATTCTATCCGTTCGTGTGAAAGGGGCCTAATAGTACTCTTTGTAGATGGGATGTTCCCAGAATCCATATCTCCACGCTTCTTTACTAAATGATTCTCTCTCAGATGTCTCCATAAAGCTTAGCTTGGAGGTTCCTGTGTCTACACCCCCTAAAAAATATGCTTCTTGACATAAACCCAAAGGCTTGGGCTTAGAAGTTTGTTCTGTCAGTGTCTGACACAGCTTGAACTACAGCCAGGGAATTTCCTCTCAGATCCACTTAAGTCACTTATATTTTTTCTTTGTTGTCCTGTGTGGGCCTTCATGCTATGTTTTTTTTTTTTTTCTTTCATAAGACTGCTTATGCTCCTGGTGCCAGCTTATCTGCAGAGAGATAAAGGACCACAGTCTCTGTCAAGGTATACATTATATTGCCATAACATAAATAAAATAAGGGTGAGTAATGAATGTCCGCCTCCACTGGTATAACAGATATTTAATCATTTCTAGCATCTACTAATTTTACTAAACTAAAATTATGGCCAGCCTACATCTCAATTTGTATTACAGTGAAAAGAAAATGGCAGATGCTATGCAATAGCCTTTTTAATGACTCCTGCATGCTTCTTGTCTCATGCACTGCTTCAGCTGAAAGATAATGCATCTATGAATTAGGAGGAGACATCGTTCATCAGGCATCTGGAGTCATTACTTTTAGTCACAATGGCTGAACAGACCGCAAAAGCCTCTAGTATCTTCAGACAGCTCAAAGAGTGAATCCCCAGCAAGCTTTCTGGGTCTTGTTATTCTACTGATCCTTGCTTACATTTCCACCCGCCAAGTAGAACACTAAAACAGATGGACTTTCTTGATTCTTTGATCCTGAACACTCTGGGGACAAGCCTGCTTATTAAAAAATATGAGCAAAAAAAAAAAATGTATATACATATATATATATATATATATATATATATATATATATACACACACACACACATATACACATACACACATACAACCAAATTCTTATTAGGGAACTACAAAATAGATTCACAATAGCTACAAAGGATTATTGTTGTCAACCTGAACAAGCTGATTAGACAATAAAAAGTCTAACATTCTGTTATGAATTTTTTTTTTATGGCGACCAAGTTAAATTTAAGCTGATATAAAATTGGCAGGACAAAACTTTGTTGGATCACAGGTCCTTCATTGTCTTTTTTAAGAGTTAAACTTTTTACTGTCTCATCCTAAAACAAATGTCTCGGAAATCAATACAAACTTGAAATTCTAAGACACAATATTAAGTGAGTATCAATTAGCGCAAGTAAAAATTTCCTTTCAAATACTTACCGTAATTTTCCTTTCCTGATAGACTCAATGGAAGCATACATGTGGGTTAGCCCCGCCTCCATAACTACCCTATAGGGCTCCTCTCCCATAAATCTTTGCTCCACGCCAGCGGCGGTGTTCCGTGACTAGCCTACCCCAGGCATTGGGAGGGGACTCCTGCTGCCATGGAGTCTATAATTAAAGGAAAATTACGGCAAGTATTTGATAGGAAATGTTCTGTTTCCCTGACAGACTCCATGGCAGCATACGCGTGGGAAATAACTTGCCACACACACGGGTGGGAAATGCTAAGCAAAGAAAATTTAATTAACACTGTCACCTGACAGTACTTGTAAACCGAAATTAACTTGAATATAGGGCAGCTGGTTCAACACAGTAATGGGACATAAATGTGTTGATAGAAGACTAGGAAGCTGCCCTGCAATTACTTCAGGAGCTACATGAGGTGAATCTGCCCAGGATGTAGACCCACTCCTGGTCACTCCAAAGGAGCCAAGCCCTTGGTTCTGAGCCTGTTGGAAGACCTAGACAATCTGTGTTTGATGTGATGTAAGTAAAGACAGCACAAGCCATTACTGTATAGAAGCCGTGTTCATTGAATAATAACCAGCAGAAACAGGAAACACCACACAGGAAGTAAGTACAACAGAGATGCACCATAGAGTTGCATTTAAAGAAACATAACATCCATAACAATCCGTGCCACAATCTTCCTAGATGAGGCACGTTCCCCTTTCCTTTCTGGCAAGAGAATGAACAACTTTACAATATCTGAGGGATTCCTAAAATTGAAGGAAGGCCCTGCTAGATGTCAAATCAGGATACCCCGCATATTAGCCATGTGCTTTAACCAACTAAAATTGTATAAAAGTTACAGCGCACACATGATACATACTCCTGTCAGGCTATTTTAAAAGCATCTAAAACGTATGTAGCAAAAAATGCAAAAATACGGGGGTTTGGTCACACTGAATGGCCATGAAGTGCTTAAGCCCATTGACTGCTGCAAAGTACCCCGTTACCAATGGGAACCTACACTGACCTTAGCGTGAATTCACTCTAAGGTCAGTGTAGGTTCCCATTGGTAACGGGGTACTTTGCAGCAGTCAATGGGCTTAAGCACTTCATGGCCATTCAGTGTGACCAAACCCCCTTATTTTTGCATTTTTTGCTACATGACAGCCTGACAGGAGTATGTATCATGTGTGCGCTGTAACTTTTATACAATTTTTGTCTGTTGGTCGTTACGAGCAGCACCATGCGCTTGGCAGGGTGTTCCCCCCAAATATCTAGTTTTGTTGTATGCTTTAACCAACTAAGCCACATTGCGCCCTCTCCCACATAAATTAGAACTCTAGTTGGCAGAACAATTTCTTGGCTCCCACCAAGACTGATGCACCCTTGGGAATTGAGTCAAGCTTAGGTAACCGCACTGCTCTACTGGAAGAGCGTGAGAAAGTTCTGCATGATCAGTAAACAGATCTTTGAGGCTTATTATCCCAACATGATAGCTAGGAAAGGTGAACTTGACTAAAACGCCTCCAACGGAGACAGCCCTAGAATACTCTGCTCCATTTCGCAAGGGGGAGTTGAGAACAAGAGGGAGACTGCATTGGAAAACCTCCACTTACTCCGAGGTCTTAGCCTAGCTGCTTCCTTGAAGAATTGTTGGACAGGAACATGCCTAGACCAAAAAAAAAAAAAACCGTGAAGGCTGATAAGGCTGACACTTGGGCTCTGAGAGCATAAACCATGCCACTATGTGGCTGATGTCATTTGGAGCCTTATTATGGAAACAGACACCAGCTCTGGCTTCTGAACTGCAGAGTTTCAGAAAACGCTCCTGAATACTGCTTCCACATTTTCCATTCACATTTCCATCCTTTTCGTTATGGCCACAAGAGTCCAGGCCAACATTCGGGCTATTCACTGCATCTTCCAAGGAAAAGCGACATGCTTATTCGCCTCATCAAGGCCTCAGCACTTTAGAGAGGCAGCCTTAAATACTTCACATCCTTATCTATGAATGGATAGAGCTTGGCCATTTTGCACAGATGGGAGGGATGTCTTGCGACCTTGCTGCACTTATCCAAGTAGCGCAGGAATCCCCTCAAAGTCGCTGTGACTCTATGTTGCATTGATTGAAACAGGTGCCATTGAAATCAGTGGGCTGTGACCTGCCATGTAACCCCATAAAAGTCGCATTCCAAGTCGCACCAGTGGAAATGGAGCCAAAGGTGCTCACATAACTTCCTCTTGCTTTACATGAGATTTTACCTTGGTTGGAGCAGCTCAGGTTCTTCCTGGTCATCCTAATGGGAGAACATGCTGCAATGGCTGTTGGACTTTGTGTGTGGCTTGTATCCCACTCTTTGAGAGATTCTTGCACCACGTGCCTCACTAGGGATTCCATTTGCTGGAAAACACCACTGCCTGGGTGTTCACACAGAGACTTGGCCTCTTGGGGCCAGAGTCCCGCATCCCCAGCAGGCTCCCTCCTTGGAGCGGCTGACATATCGGTGGGTGCTGTGGGAGATTAGCCTGTGGGGATCACTTTTCAGATGCAAACATTCGGCATGGAGGACAGTTTCTTAAAAATCTGGCAGCTTGCCAGGTTTATTATTTGAGGTTTGCAAGTTCAAAACACAAACAAAAACAGAAAACAAAACCTCGCCGTCTGGAACTAAACTAAACAAACATATTCCTCTCTATAAGGTGTGGGGCTGTCCCCGACACCCACAAAACATAAGCACAGTGCAAACCTTGTTCTTAGAGTCCAAATTAGCACACAGAGCTCTCTCAGCTTTCTCCCTCTGAGATCCAGGATAGAGCTCTCCTATGCTCACTTCCTGGTCATTAAATGCAGATGGAGAGGGGTTTGAGTGGACCAGAAAGACCGGGCTGGAACCAGCTCTGCCATGGTGGCCGGTAAAACCCGCTAGTCGCCTCAAAATGATCACATGCAAGGCGACAAGTATCGCCCGTCTATTGTGGTGCCTCACATAACGTCACAGTGCGTAGAGGAGGATTCAGAGCTTCTGATATAAAGGCTGAACCTTGACAGTGACCTATGACAAATACAACTGGGGAAAAAAAGTTGTGACCTAATGAGGTGTTTATCGTCTCGTGCTGTGTATTGTCAACCTGACCTAGAAGGACTCACAAAAGCAAAATAGGATAGAAAGGAAATATGGTCAAAGAACTCAAGAGCACCCAGGTCAGCAAGGAAAGGGAAGGGTTAAACCCCCCTCTCATACCTGCTACCCCAGGGCTGGCCACATGGGGGGAGGGGCAGTGTGAAACTGCAGAGAAAGACAGACAACCTGCCCAGGTGAGCAAATCATGACAGAATCACACACAGAGACAGCATACAGGGATGTTAATGCAGAACATACCCTGTGATGATTGCACACAGCACTTTGGGAAACTGCTGCAAGCTGCCTACAGAGAAATCCCTATATCAACAGTAATAACCGCAGAATGAATTTTTCCTCTATGTCACCACTGCCACCCACAGCGTGCATGTGCTGCATCCCTGGGCAGAAGTAACCCAGGAATGTAAGGCCAGAAGAGAGAGCAGCGGCTTGGAACGCCAATGCGCTCCAGCTGCCATAGGCTGGAAGATGCTAGAGCCAGCGAAGAAAACAGACAACCAGAAAATACATACAAACTGCTGCCATGGTATATGTAATATATAGGTATACATCACCACACACGGCAACTTCAATCCTGCTTCCATGATCGGACCGGGCCAGGAAGGTTTATCATACCAGGCCTGTTTTTCGCAGGACAGGATACACACACACACGCACCAGACTTTAGCAGATAGGGCCGTCCACTAACAGCTAGGCTTTCTGGCCAGTGCGCACTCTTCAGCTGCTCACCAGGGATCGGACTTCAGCACTACTCTGCTTTATACACTCCATACCCCGCTAACAGCTAGGGCTTATCAGAGGGATGTAATTCCTCTGGCCGCTGACCGATTCCTGATCGTGGTGGACTCTTCAGGTAGAGAACTGTCTATTTGGTCCTACGGAGGAGGACAAAAAAGGAATACGGCAGCTGGTGTGGAGCAAAGATCTATGGGAGAGGGGTCCTATAGGGTAGTTATGGAGGCGGGGCTAATCCACACATATGCCATGGCGTCATATTGGAGACTAGCGATGGGCCTGTGGTTTGAGTCGAATTTAGAATATTATGGGGCGTTCGCAGTGACTTCGCCGCCACGGAGCGCCCCATAATGCATTGCACGCAGACGGCGCACACAGCTCCTCCCCGTTGGGAGGGCTCCCGCCGTCTGCAGTTTTTTGCTCTGACAGTTTATTTATATGGCAGGGCAGGGCCACCCGGCAACATAAATGAGCGACCCCACCCCTTCTGACGTCATGTGATGTCAGAGGGGATGGGTAACACACGTATGTCACTGGGTGGCCCCGCCCTGCCATAAAAATAAACTGTCAAAGCAAAAAGCAGTCAGTCGGCAGGAGTCCTCCCATGGAGGAGGAGCTGTTGCAGCTTTTTTTTTTTCCGGGTCTGTTGCGCACCGTGATTGATGATGGACTACAACGGGGGGAAACATATTATTATTTTTTTTTAATAAAAGACTTGTACCTAATTGTCTCCTGTGTTTTTTTCTATTTGTACACTTTTTGGTGAATTAGTAGGGGTGTGATGTACCCGATACTAATTCACATAGGGGGGGATCTGGATCCCCCCGCCCGCAGATCCCCATAACCACAGCCCAGGGTTGTGGGGAAGAGGTTCTTGTCCCTATCAACATGGGGAAAAGGTGCTTTGGGGTGGGGGGCGCAGAGCCCCCCTGCCCCAAAGCACACATACTCCCCATGATGCGGGCATGTAGGCTGGTACGGTTCAGCAGGTGGGGGGCGCTCGCTCATCCCCCCCTATCTTGGCCAGCCAAGTTGCATGTTTGGATAAGGGTCTGGTTTGGATTTTAGGGGGAACCCCAAGTCAAATTTTTTTAAAATTTTGGCGCGTTGTTCCCCTTAAAATCCATACCAGACCCAAAGGGCCTGGTATGGACTGGGAGGTGGGGGACCCTACGCACATTTTTTCAGTGATTTTTATCTATATTGTTGGGAGCCTGCAATACATTACAGCCGCGAGTGTGGTTCTAAATAACATTTTTTCCTTTACAAATGTCATTTGCTCTGGCACTGTTCTAAACATCACAGAGATACGCCTATTTATGGGCAGACTAAGGGGGCCCCCCCAGGCACATTATTTAAAGGAATATTTCATTTTTATTGTTTCATATTAAGCATTATTAAAATCGCTGCTCCTGAAAAAATGATTGATTTAAAAACTTTTTTTTGCACTGATACCCCTAGGGCAGGACCCAGGTCTCCATACACCTTTTAGGGCATTAACTTGCATATAAGCCTTTAAAATAAGCACTTTTGATTTTTCATGTTCGGGTCCCATAGACTTTAACGGTGTTCGAATGTACGCACAAATTTTTTTATGCCTGTTCGCATGTTCTGGTGCAAACCGAACAGGGGGGGTGTTCGGCCCATCCCTATTGGAGACATGGAGTACATGGAGGTTCATATTGGCAATTTTGCACATTTGATGAATTATACTTTATGTGTATTTAATATTTTCCTGATGAACTTTATACACATATATTAATATATGCATTGTGGCAGCAAGCACTAGCACTTTTTGACATTTTTGCACAGTAGATGAACCAGTTTTTGGATTTATGTTCACTCATTAATGTTGCATGAATTTATTTAAATGTAGTAATGTTTTCACATATATATATTGATTTATTCAGTTTATGTACATTATTTTGAATCACATATCACTCAGTAGTAGCGCAGCACTGTTCCTATACACGTAAATTCTAATACACAGTTTGTTGTTATATGTATGCACTGTATTTATGTACTGTATAACTCCCTTACTAATCATGAGTGAAACTTGAAAATGCCCACTTTAAATACACCCGACTGGAGCTAGGACATTTGTTAAATGCAAACATGGTGGAAAAGTCACATAAAAAATATTGTGCATTTCTCTAACGTGTATCACAGTTTGCTATTTACAATAAGGTACAAATGACCAAAATACCCATCATGGTCTAAGTTACCAAAGGATTAGCTACAACTTAAAGCCCAACTCTAGTGAAAACTTAAAAAAATTTGGACAGAGTGGAAAAGGGTTTGAATACATGTCAAATTTTTAGTGCTATTTTTGACCCCATTAGAAAGGTTTTCCTTCACGTTTTGTTCCTATGACAGAAGAACATCAAATGAAGGAAACGAGTGTCACTGGGACAAGATGGCACAGACAGGAGTAAATCTTAATAGAAGTTCTTACCATTTCCCACTCTGTCCAAAAAGAGTCTTTCTTGCTATCTCTATCCCCACTGAAAAGTTTTCTCGTCACTTCCCTTTACTTTGGCTAGCTTTCGCCAGGACAGGTAGTGGGAAAAAATCCACTGGAAACATGGACTACAATGAATTGTTGAGAGAGGTCTTAACTTGTGTTGTGTCCTGGAGATAGACTTTAAGACTCTATGAACACCTTACTATTTTTTAATGAATTTAAGAACTAATTTTTAAAAAAAAAAAGCTGCTTGATTAGAACAGCTCTAATAGAAGGATACAATTCTGTGTAGTTATTGAGGACATCTTTAGAACCAAGATATAGGGTTGACTTTGCTGTAAGCGCAGGTTTTCACTTGCCTCAGATGGAAACATATTTACTACTCCAGTAGGTCTCCTCTTCTCCCGTAGCTTCCTTTTTTCTATCTGAGTCCGATGTTTCTTCTGAGGGCTCCCTTTCTTCTCCTTTGTTTTTGAAGTGACTGACTCATGAGATTCAACTTCTGCGGTCACTAGAGACTGGATTTTGAAAGATGATGTACTTGCTTTTATTCCTCCCATATCTTTCTCATGATCTTGAGCAGAATGTAAAGACCAGGACTTGGATTGGAGATCCACTTCTTGCTGGACCTGGATGTCTATGGACTTGCTCCCAATGCTGGAGGATGAGGAGCGTAACCTCATTCTCTCTCTTCGTGCCTTCCATTCTTCCATAAATGGAACTTGCTCTGAACTGTTACATCTAGCATCTCTTGACATCTTTGAATTCTGCAACAGATCCATGAATGTCAAAATTACATACAAAGGTACTTGGTGCAATTGATAACTTTGTGAAAGTTCTGAGAGTACATCAACATTAAAGTGTATGTCCACTAGTTATGGACAGCTTTGGAAATTTCTATCATTATGCACTGATATCTGGGGATAGAGAGATTTCCCTTTTGTTAATGTCCCAGTGACATTGTTCATCAGACACAAAATGAGGGGGACTCTTTAAGAACAACACAGACAGAAATAAGAATCCTTTTCTCTCGGTAGAGGAAAGGAAGGCTAGACCCATGCCAGCTTTTTTTTTTTTTTTCGCTATAAATAGGGAAATCTAAAAGACCAAAAAATGTTCAGCCTGTAAAGATCAAGAAATCTTTATTCAGGTTCTAACTCAACTAGTCATGGAGAAAAATATGAATGAGGTTACAGAAGAGTAAACATACAGTGATTAAAAATGTTTTTTTTAATAAGGACCTTATGAAAAAAATGATAGTCCAACTCCGGGAAACTGTGGGCTGCACCTGCACTACACCCCTAGTCTAGAGTAGTTAGCTATATATATAGTCTCACCTCAAACTGAGTACACCCCTCACATTTTTGTAAATATTTTATTATATCTTTTCATGTGACAACACTGAAGAAATGACACTTGGCTACAATGTAAAGTAATGAGTATACAGCTTGTATAACAGTGTAAATTTGCTGTCCCCTCAAAATAACTCAACACACAGCCATTAATGTCTAAACCGCTGGCAACAAAAGTGAGTACACCCCTAAGTGAAAATGTCCAAATTGGGCCCAAAGTGTCAATATTTTGTGTGGCCACCATTATTTTCCAGCACTGCCTTAACCCTCTTGGGCATGGAGTTCACCAGAGTTGCCACTGGAGTCCTCTTCCACTCCTCCATGACAACATCAGCTGGTGTATGTTAGAGACCTTGCGCCCCTCCACCTTCCATTTGAGGATGCCCCACAGATGCTCAATAGGGTTTAGGTCTGGAGACTTGCTTGCTAAGTCCATCACCTTTACCCTCAACTTCTTTAGCAAGGCAGTGGTCGTCTTGGAGGTGTGTTTGGGGTCGGTATCATGTTAGAATATTGCCCTGCGGCCCAGTCTCCGAAGGAAGGGGATCATGTTCTGCTTCAGTATGTCACAGTACGTGTTGGCATTCATGGTTCCCTCAATGAACTGTAGCTCCCCAGTGCCGGCAGCACTCATGCAGCCCCAGACCATGACACTCCCACCACCATGCTTAACTCTAGGCAAGGCACACTTGTCTTTGTACTCACCTGGTTGCCACCACTCACGCTTGACACCATCTGAACCAAGTAAGTTTATCTTGGTCTCATCAGACCACAGCACATGGTTCCAGTAATCCATGTCCTTAGTCTGCTTAGTCTTCAGCAAACGGTGGGCTTTCTTGTGCATCATCTTTAGAAGAGGCTTCCTTCTGGGATGACAGGACCATGCAGACCAATTTGATGCAGTGTGCGGTGTATTGGCAACACTCATATGTCTATTTCCCAACGACAACCTCTGAATATGACGCTGTGCACAAACACTCAACTTCTTTAGTCAACCATGGCGAGGCCTGTTCTAAGTGGAACCTGTCCTGTTAAACTGTCAGCAACAGATACACCACTCTGAACTCCAGAGACTGAACTCACTCCAAGAGGATTGTGCACATCCAGATCAGGTGCTCTGGCCCGGGATGCTCCTCCGTCATCCAAAGACAAGGTATGTAGAAAATAGAAGAGTCGGCACACCGACCAAACAATCTGAATGAATATTAAGTTTATTCCATACCGCAGACAGGAACACGCATGTTGAGTGTTCCTGTCTGCGGTATGGAAGAAACTTAATATTCATTCAGATTTTTTGGTCGGTTTGCCGGCTCTTCTAATTTCTACATGTCCTATTAAACTGCTGTATGGTCTTGGCCACCGTGCTGCAGCTCAGTTTCAGGGTCTTGGCAATCTTCTTATAGCCTAGGCCATCTTTATGTAGAGCAACAATTCTTTTTTTCAGATCCTCAAAGAGTTCTTTGCCATGAGGTGCCATGTTGAACTTCCAGTGACCAGTATGAGAGAGTGAGTGCGATAACACCAAATTTAACACATGTGCTCCCCATTCACACTTGAGACCTTGTAACACTAACAAGTCACATGATACCGGGGAGGAAAATGACTAATTGGACCCAGTGTGGACATTTTCACTTAGGGGTATACTTACTTTTGTTGCCAGTGGTTTAGACATTAATGGTTGTGTGTTGAGTTATTTTGAGAAGACAGCAGATTTATACTGTTATACAAGCACAAAAATGTGAGGGGTGTACTCCGTTTTGTGAGATACTGTATATATAAGCAGCACAGTGGCACAGTGGCGTGGAAATTTTAATCTTTTTTTTTTAGACAGATAGAGCTTTCTTTTGGTGTTTTTTTAAAGTGATAGTAAAGCTACTTTTTAAAGAATAACAAACATGTTTTGCTTACCTGCTCCGTGCAGTGGTTTTACACTGTGGTGTTTAGAAAAAAAAAACTTTTCCCGGTCTCCTGTGTTCATTGCTGTCCGGGTGACAGAAAACTGACTATTTCTTCATTCTCGGCTTTCCGCGGATCAATACGCCGCATCGGTCCTGGCCGGCTACAGTGTAATGATATAACCAGCCTTCAACTGTATAGCGCGATGTGGAAGATTAATCCGCAGAAAGCCGAAAATGAAGAAATAGTCTGTTTTCTGTCACCCGGCCAGCACTGAACACAGGAGACTGTGAAAAGTTTTTCTTCTTAACAGCTGCACATGGGGATTAGATCAATAGTGGACAAGATTGTGAGTCTCCACCCGCTCTACCTCGCCCCCCACTTTCCAGTTTCCTGCAGCCCTAGTTGCGCAGCTGGTGGTGCCTAGTGACACATCTGAAGGGGCCCCCCTGCTGCCCACCCATTGATGGGCACTAGTGAGGCTGAGCTGATGGGCACTGACCAGGCTGCATTAATCGGCACTAGTTAAAGCTGCATAGCTGGGCACTGATCAGGCTGCATTAACAGGCATTGGTAAGGCTGCATAGATGGGCACTGATCAGGCTGCATAGATGGGCACTGGTGAGGCTGCATAGATGGGCACAGATCAGGCTGCATTGGTGGGCACTGGTGAGGCTGCATTGGTGGGTGCTGGTGAGGCTACATTGATGGACACTGATCAGGCTGCATTAACAGGCACTGGTGAGGCTGCATAGATGGACACTGATCAGGCTGCATTGATGGGCACTGGTGAGGCTGCATTGATAAGCACTGGTGAGGCTGCATAGATGGGCACTGATCAGGCTGCATTGATGGACACTGGTGAGGCTGCACTGGTGGGCACTGGGTCGGAATGGTTACGGACAATTACGTCGGACTAGTCACGG
>BLSH010198849.1:201547-224589 GCA_018402905.1 Glandirana rugosa | reverse complement strand
AGAGACAGGGGGCTGTATACTGTGTCCTATGATGCTGAGCTGTATACTGTGTCCTGTGATGCTGAGCTGTATACTGTGCCCTGTGATGCTGAGCTGTATACTGTGTCCTGTAATGCTGAGCTGTACACTGTGTCCTGTGATGCTGAGCTGTATACCCCTGACACAATATGTGGAATACAGGGGACGGAGTGGGTGGATTCTATAAGGGACGGGGCTTATTAAAAGTAGGAGGGGTCAAAGGGAAGGGCGGGGCCTGGCGCCCCCCCCATCCAAAAACTTCACCAGCCGCCACTGTTTAAAAGCCAATATAAAGGAATACTAGTGGTAAAAAAAAAGCCCTTGTGAATTTAATTAACCTTTTTTTGGGTTAATTTTCCTTTAAGGGGGTGTAGCTGGGGGGGTGTCCTAAGCCTACGTACGTTTGCTAGTAGGTGTTCCTCATTCCAATCTCAAAATGTTGAGAGGTATGCTTTTAGAGCGGTTTCAGTCCTTGCAACAACTTCTGGCTTTCAACCCCTAAGGCTTCATTTACACTTGGTCGTCATTTACTTTGGCCGCATTTTGTGTTTTCCCATGGCCAGAGGTCAAAAAGTTCCTATCCTGAACGCAATTCTTCCACATTTAGGAGAGGGAGGTTGAACCTCACCTAACCCCAGCAGCTCCTAAACTCTATGTGTACATTGACACATATGGGTTGATTTACTAAAGCTGGAGAGTGCAAAAAACGGTGCAGCTTTGCATGCTAGCCAATCAGCTTCTAACCTCAGCTTGTTCAATCAAACTTTGACAATAAAACCTTGAAGCTGATTGGTTTCTGGGTGGAGCTGCACCAAATTTTGCACTAGGGTTTTATGGAGTTGAGTTTAAGAGCTCTGGAAAAAAAAGCGCAAAAAGCTCCTAAAATCAAGTTTAGGAGCTGCTAGTGTACATGACACCTAAAGCCCATGGGTCCTACTCACAATGTCCAAGGACAGCTGTCGCTCCCCAGTTTCCAAGCAACACTCTTCTGTTGTAAAAGGATCTCACCTTAGGCCAGCTTCCAAACATGATGCCCTCCAGCAAATAACTTTCAATCTAGATTCCATCAGGATATCAGCCAAGTACATGCTGAGGCCAACTCTTCAGTACACAGGCTGCATCCTAGGGGCAGCTGACCCAGAACAAAAGACACTCTGAGGATGCCTCCCAAACATGTATCTTCTCCCTCAGCCATCTTCTGGGTGCCCCTCCCGGGAATTGGATGAGGTCAGATAAATATTTATAACTTCAGTGACTGGCCCTCCTACTCTATCTTTGGAAGCTTCCTCCAGGGGCAGACAGAAGCAATCAATGACCAAGCTTAGGGAAACCTGATGAGACCTAGAAACAGATGGCTGCTCAACTGAGTACAGCAGAGTCAAAAACGAAATTTAGCCTAACTAGGGCATGGTGCTATAGTTATGTAGAGGTATCACCTAAATCATCAGCAAACAGTAATGTGTAATAAGCAAAAGAAAATGTATAACAGCCAGTGAAATTATTGTAGTACAGGGTTGCATAGTGGTACTTCCCACAAAGGCTGGGAGGTGGCAGCACAATACAGAAATCAGTAGTGTAGCCATGTACTCCCTTGAGAGTGGCTGGTAGTAGTGGTTCACCTTAAAGCTGCCCTCAATCACACCATATTTCACACATCAGTAGACACTGACCAGGCTGGCTCTCGTTTTTGTTGTTTTATTTAGGGGAAATAACTTAGATGGGGATAAGGGATGACTGTGGGATGCCCAAAGAATTATAATACACAAACTCAATATACACTCCTGTATATGCGCACTTTCACTGCAGACCGTCCCTCTGCAGACTGTTACTCCTCACAACTCTCCAGCACTTGACTTGCTGACCGTTTCTCCTACCGTTCTCTCTCCAGCACTGAACTTAGTTTCCAGCTTGAAAGGAAATTTATCAAGCTTCTCTGTTCCTTTCTCTTAACCGTGGCTAGCACAGGGTGAGGCCTACCCTCAGCAGAACCTCTGGAACACCCATTACAGGCCAGGGATCACGGGCCCCTGAATGTGTAGCAAAAGCACTTGAGTGATAGCCAGGCCTTTCAGGGAATACAACTTCCAGCCCATCCCTCTTCCAGGTCCCACCGATCTGCTTTTCCTCAGTGACTCTCCTTTCCCTGAACTGGCTCCCAAGGCTTCCACAGGCTGTCCACTATTCCTCTCCCAGCCTGCTCCAGCACTTTCTCTTGCAGTTCCCAGGGACCGTCACTCACCAAACCGGTGGATCACTCTAAAGTCTCTCCTCCACTACTCCTGGCTGCACCCAAACCTCCAGGCCTCAAGGTCACCCCAGATGAGGGCGACCCTCCCGGGTAGAGGCCTCCACAGCGCCTCTGCTATATCTCCAGACTTCCACCCAACACTTCTCCTCCCAGATTGGGCTGACTCAGTGTATTTAAGGAGGCCTGCCCTCTGCCAATCCTGCTTGGGGATTGATCAGGGCTCCCTAGAATACTCCAGATGGCTCCACCTATCTCCCAACTCTCTGACCAGAAACCTTCCCCAGTTTTCTAGAAAGAAGTTGGAGGTTCTGGTGACCTCATCTGTCAAGTCCACACAATCCTCCCTGAGCCACTCCTCCCAGCCCAGATCAAAACATTCAGGCCTGCACCTACAGTCAGGCCTGACTAAATTTTACCTCACCTGGCCAAACCATGCTAGAAAACGCACCTATACTATGGGGGTGCTACAGTAGTAAGAGCACAGTACAGCTTAGTCTAGTGCAAACACAGTTACTTGCAGTTCCCTAGGGGAGGGGAGCAGGGGTAACACCTCTCTCACAAGGAAGCTGGTGGTAGCTGGTACTACAGGGATCTGAAGAAAAGCTGCACAATGTAAAGGCGGATGTCTCTAGTCTGGATTTCCAGGGAGTGGCAGAAATCCCAAAGATGGAAGCACAAAGAGGCAGTTGAAGATACAGGGAAAGGAAGTATCCTGGGGCCAGCTAGCACAGGGCCTACCTGTAACATTTGTCATGTACCTTGGTGTAGAGCCTGACTTCCGTATGGAGGAGACCTCTCATACAACTCTGGCTTACTGACCACTGGAATGGGAACAGCAGTCAATGAGCACAGTGGGTTATGAGTGCCTTGGGGAAGCCGTAGAGGCTGACAGGTTTCCAGGTGCAGGTGAGTGCAGGTCTTCATCAGATGAGCTGCAGATGATGACAGCTGGGCACTTGGTACAAGAAGGCACCCCTGGATACTGGATACAGCAGACTGGAGCAGATGAGACAAGCCGGGTAAATACAGGAGCATCAGGTATATCAGACATCAGGCAGAGAATGGTCAGGTAACAAGCAGGTAGTTCAGCAATGGTAAAGCAGGCAGTGAGAGCCCGAGAAGCAAGGTCAGGGCAAGCCGGGATCAGGGTGGGAGAAGGCAGGGTAGTCAGAACAAGCCGGGTCTATTCCAGATAACAGATTGCAGGTAACACAGGAACACAGGGTAAGCTGCAGATCAGACAGGGCTGTCTAAGTGCAGCTGCTGTCTTTTTAAAGGGCCATTGGCACCAATGCACTAGCAAGCACACACCCGGCGCTCGCCCCCGCCCATGCGCACATGCACACGCCGGTGTCCCGTTTAGAGTATTCCTGTGGGCACCCACGCGCGCATGCCATATGCCTGTGTGATGGACTATGTCCCTGATACTACCAAAGTGACCAAGGCTTATGATGAAGCAGCATGCTCTTGCACTCTCATCCTGCAGACTGTTCACCAGGAAAAATTAAGGGGGACCCCCCCACCTGGTGAAATCAAACATGTCCAGTGCATGCTGTCCCATCAGACATGGTCTCTCTGAGCACCTGAGGGTGGAAACAGGGAAATTTATAACCCCTGGGTCTCTCCAAAAGTCCTAGGGATAGTGGGAACCCATTGGATTGAGCCTGGAAGGAAGACCATGTGAAGATGGAAGCCCTGTCAGCGGTGACAGTGCATCTCTGGAGGACTTCGTTTTAAGGCAAGTTCCACATAATGTGCTAGTATGCAATGCATACTGTACTAGAACATTATAACATTGCCTTGCAGGAGGATTTTTTTTTAAATGCTTTAAAATGTACATGTAATTTCAACCGTAGTTTTCAATTTCTTATTCATACATTGGAGGACACAGGATGAAGTAATTTGGGTACATTGGGTTATGCTGCTGCCTTTAGGGAGATTGGACACTGGTAAACCAAAAGCTATAAGGACATCCTAGCATAACCCATCCCACTCCCATCATTTCTTAGGTTTTCTTTTTTGCTAGTGTCCTAAGAAAAGAGCAAGCCTTCAAAACCATTTCTTTTATTTTTATCAAGATTCTTTTTCTTCTTGTAAACTTCTTCAGTTGCTGCAGAGCCTGAAGGGACTCATTCTGCAGCTTCCTGGAATGCTTGGTCCTCAGCAAGGCCATACTTAGACTCTGCTGGGAGGTTGGCCTTGGACACTGGGATCTGCTATAGGCTCTCATCTAGGCATCTGTGTGCAGCCATAGAGCACTTTACAGGTCCAGGGCCATGGTGCACCCATCTGGTGAAACATTTTCCCTAAAGTCTCTTTAGAGATTGTGCCCACGGGGGGAGGGGGGGGGAGACTACTGGAAGTGATATGTACTTTGTATCCTGGTTCTTTATCCCCAGTGTGCCTGTTTAGGAGCTGCAGGGCCTCAGCTGCAGTAAGTTGGTGCTTTATCCTTGCGTGCAGGGAGCCTGTGGTACTTACTTTGCTCTGTTTTTTTCCTAAGAGGTTAATTGGCCCAGGTTCACAGCTGTGACACTACGAATGACACAGCTAATGGCGGAAAGAGGAACTGCACCATATTTGAAATGAAGCAGTGGTTTATGAGAACCCTTTGTGAGCAATCTTTCACCTAGTATGGTGAATCATAAGTGTAAGCTCAGTAGTCTTGGGGGCTTCCCCAGGGCTGGTGCAAAGATTTTTGACACCGTAGGCGAAACCTCATTTTGCCGTCCCCCTTGGCTCCACCCCTGACTCCACACCCTTTGCTCTCCCTTCTTTCCTCGCCCTCTATTTCTAGTTCTTTCTAACTGCTGCCGGGCCACTTTTCACCTTTTTCTGCAGTCCCACCCCCGCCCCCCCCTTTGTGCTGCTCTTCTATCCCCAACCACACTAGCATGGCCTATGTGCTTGGGGAAGAGATTAATGTGGAAATTAGGGCGGCTCTAGGAGGAGAGGTGGATGTGGTGGAGACTAAGGAGGATGAGGTGAAAAGATGGTTTAAGACACACAAAAAACTGTTGATTCGTCATCTCATCCGAAAATGGGATGTCTCTTTTCTTGAGACATATATCTCCCAAGAAATTATACCCAGAGGTCTAAGGTCATCCCTGCTGAGCACCTCCACAATAATCGCTTTATAACTAAGTGGAAAGATCTATGCATCTCACATGGGGTGGAATTAATCAGATTAATTGTGGAGGAAGAAAGGGCTCAGCTGGATGAACTGAAAATGGAAATAGAGGAAAGTAGCTTGGCGCTTGACAATCTGAAGGAGGAGGAGGAGTTTGGGAGACAAAATGAAATTGTGAAAAAATAAATTGAAAAGGTGCAGAGAAATCTTAGAACAACAAAGCAGGCCAAGGTCAAAAGGGATCAGCTAGACTGGAAAAAAAGGGGAGATCTTTGATCTCTCCTCCCAAAAAGACCATAATAGACGTAGACGATGATGAACAAGATCATCCCGGCTCCATTCGTACACCATAGTGGTACGGATAGTGAAGGTCTACCTAGATCTGTGTCTTTTTTAGCGTTAGATCATGCCAGTTCTCCCTCTCCAGAAAGGGACTCTACAGTGAAGACCGGAATTCTAAGAACATCCAAAAAGAAAATTCAAGTAGAAATAGGCATAGAAAGAGAAAAACAAAGTCAAGAACAAAAAGGACGAACACGCAGTCAGAGAACTCCTTGAAGAAGGACCCTGTGATGCAGAATGTCTCCCTTATAACTACACCCTTACCCTGAGACGAGTTGATCTCAGAATTAAATCTAATAAAATGCTCCCTCTATCTAAAAATACATTTATAAACCAGTTCAACACTTTAATTTGTAGTGAATTGAAGAATGTGAACTGGGATACCCTTCCTACAGACAACCTAACTAGGGCTGAGAGAAGGGCTTAGGAGGAATTGTGAAACGCTAAGGGCATTATTTTAAAAAAAAGCAACAGAGGAGGCAATGTCGTGCTCCTTAACAAAGACGACTATGTTAAAGAGATTCGGAAAAAGCTAGGAGATCAAGAGACCTACCTTAAATTACAATCAATCACATTTCCATATATGGTTAATGAACTCAATCATAGACTTGGATTGGCTCAAGAAGTGGGCCTTCTAAATAAAAAAGTCTTGTTCTGAAAGCCTCTGTATTCAATATTCCAGTACTGTACACAATCCCAAAACTTCACAAAAACATGATCTCCCCCCCAGGCAGGCCCATGCTTTTGGCTATAGACGGCCCACTCGATAGAATTGGCAGATACCTTGATGCCCTCCTTAACCACTTCAGCCCCGGAAGAATTTCCCACGTTAGGACCAGAGCACTTTTAGCGATTCCGCACTGCGTCGCTTTAACTGACTATTGCGCGGTCGTGCAACGTTGTACCCAAACAAAATTTGCGTCCTTTTCCCCCCACAAATAGAGCTTTCTTTTGGTGGTATTTGATCACCTCTGCGTCATTTCTGATCACCGCTATAAACAAAAAAACAATTTTGCAAAAAAAACAATATTTCTTACTTTTTGCTAAAATACAAATCCTAAAAAAAATATAAAAAAAACATTTTTTTTTCATCGGTTTTGGCCGATTTATATTCTTCCTCATATTTTTGGTAAAAAAAATCACAATCAGCGTTTATTGATTTGTTTGCGCAAAAGTTGCCGCGTTTACGGATGATGAGAATTCATTTCTGGAGTTTTTATTTATTTATTTTTTTTTATTAATACTGGCGGCGACCTGCGATTTTTAGCGGTACTGCGATATTGGGGCAGACATGTCAGACCATTTTGACACTTTTTTGGGACCATTGGCATTTATACAGCGATCACTGCTATAAAAATGCACTGATTACTGTGTAAATGCCATTGGCAGTGAAGGGGTTAACCTGCAGGGGGAGATCTAGGGGTTAACTGTGTTCCCTAGGAGTGTTCTAACTGTATGGGGGCTGGGCTGCTATGGGCATAAGAGATCTAACTGATCTCAGTGACAGGGATCAGTAGATCTCTTATGTCCCCACTGTCAGAATGGGGAACAGCCATGTTTACATCGGTGGTTCCCCTTTCTTTGGCTCTGGCAGCTCATCGCGGCTCGCCAGTGGACATCGGGCCTGCCCAAGCCGCGGGCACGCACGAGCGTGTGACGGTGGCGGCGCGCTTGCACCCCCCCCAGTGGCCACTCCGCAAATCGCCGCTTATTTACGGCGATTCGCAGTACACGTCCACACTGCCGCAGTAAATATACTGTGCGCGGTGTGGAAGTGGTTAAGGTGATGGTCCCCACTCTGGAATCATATGTGAGGGACACTAAAGATGTCCTCACCAGACTGAGGGATGTCCACATTGAGGATGCCTGGCTCCTCGGGGGGATCGATGTGGGGTCTCTCTACACATCGATCCCCCATGTTATGGGGCATGCGGGCAGTGGCTTAATATTTAGATAAGCTATATCCTGAAATAGCCCACCAGAATGAATTCATTTTGGAGTTACTAGAATTCGCCCTGCAAAATAATTTATTCCAGTTTAATGAACACTTTTACCAACAAATTTCAGGTACTTCGATGGGGGCAGCCTGGGCACCCTCATATGCCTGTTTACATCTGAACATGTGGGAGGAGACAGTGGTCTATCATCTGGAATCCTTTAGGAGGCATGTCAAGTTTTGGTTATGATATATTGACGACATTCTGGTCATATGGGGGGTGCCAGGGACCAGTTGGAGACATTTATGAATGAGCTCAATTCAAACATTCGCAACATTCACCTCAAGTTTGTTTCCGATGGGTCCATGATAACCTTCCCCAACCTTAGAATTTTTAAACAGGACGGTGCATTAGGGACAAGCACCTACCGAAAACCAACTGCAGCCAACACCCTCCATAGGGATGATAGCTTCCACCACAGAGCATTGAAAGAAGGCATCCCCGTGGGCCTGTTTCTCTGAATTCGGAGAAACTGTTCCCATGATTTAGACTTCAAAAGGGAGGCCCATGAAATGTATTCTCTTTTTAGAGAAAGGGGCTATTCCCATAGGACACTTAAAAAGGCAAAAAACGGGCCAGTGAATGTAGCAGAGCGTCCTTACTGGGGGAACGTAAACAACTAGAACCTACAATAAGGTCAAATAAGGACCCAGTTCGGTTCATTACCAAATAGGGCTCTCAATGGCCTGTGGTCAGAGACATTTTAACTAAACATTTGTCTGCCCTTTCCCAATGCCCAATCCTATCTAGAATTGTAGGTGAGTATCCACATATGGTAGCCAAACGTGCCCCTAGCTTGGCAGATATCCTCACACGGTCAGAATATATTCCTTCATCCAACAATACTTGGCTTGTCTTATCCTAGGACAAAGGGCATGTTTGCATGCAGGCACTGCCAGGTCTGCAAACATGTTGAACGAACGGATACCATCAAATATAGCTTCACCTGTGCCCATCAAATACAGCCTCACGGGGGGTGGGTGCGGAGGGGGGGTTATTTGGCAGATCAGTCACTATTTCTATATACATTTGCAAATGGCCTGTGATAATAAAATCTCATTATCTCAGTCAGACAGTGTCAGTTTTTACTCACCACACCAGCTGAGGTGAGGGTCTTGGGCTGTGCAAAGTTCAAACAGTACTGCTTTGTATCCGACGACCGACGTGACTCTCTGCTGCCTTGGTGTTCCTCACAACATCTGCTGTTCCATACCTCGGTTGGTGCGGTGACTCCTCCAGGCTCCACCTGTCACCAAGCCTGGAGGGCCACGGCCAGAACCCACACTATAGCCCACTCGGCTGACATGACAGGAGGATGCAGAGTGGCCTCCACGGGGGGGGGGAATGTGCCCTCCAGCCTCTGATCTCTGTCTCCTATGACATGCCAGGATGCATCCTGCACAGCGCCCACCACGTGGGGGGGGGCGGCTATGGTGCTGGCCAGTGACTGTAGTGACATGCATAATATGCCAGAATGCATAGCGGCCTGCGGGGAAGGGGGGGTGCTGTCACCTGTGGCTCTTCTCTCCACTTCTCCACTTCACTTCACTGACACGATCGAGGCAGAGTGGCCTCCGGGGGGGGCTGCTCCTCTCGAATTCTCAACTGCACTGATGACATGGTCGAGGCAGCTGCCACCCGCGGTTCTCCTCTCTGATTACATGAATCAATGCAGGGCAGCCAGTGATGGATCAACAGCGGCCAGGCACCCTGGACGGCTGCCTACTCCGCCTAGCGGTAGAGCTGGCCCTGGGCTTCCCTGCTTATGATATTCTAACAGTGTTCAACCTAAGGGACCTGACACTCATAGCCCAGATCAGTGTCCCTATTGAATTGCAACACTCTTTGGATTCTTCATTAACCCTTTCTGAGGTAGCTCCTTCTTCTGTTTCATCTAGGGAGTAATTATCTGCCAATATGTCACTAGGTTTATGGGTAAAATTGTGGCCATGTTAGCTAAATAAGCTTAATGCAGGGGTAACAAGCTTGCTTCCATTTCCTCTTTTACAAAGTTTATCTCAAATTTCCCTGGGTCTGCAGCTGCTTCTGCACAGTCAGATGAGGATGAAGTGGTTTGTAACTTATCCTTATTTGAGGAGTTGGTACAGGAGGAATTTCAATTTGTAGACATAACTCCTAAACTCAACTCATATCAGTCTTTGTTAATGCAGTCTGCACATACCTAAACTTGGAGCTATGCCTTAAGTTACCAATCTGGGTTCTCAAAAAGCCCAGAGCCTGTTAAGACTTTTCTATTTCTGTTGTCAGGGCTGGGCTCTTAGCCCTCCCTTCTCAGGTTGCTCAGCTGCCGGTTATTTGCCAGCACTCATCGTTCCACTGTGGCTCACTAGGTGATAATTTCCTGCTCATCATTCCAGCCTACAGCCAGCCCCTTCTGGCTATTTAAACTGCCTGGTTCATTTCTCCTGTGCCTTCGCCCCAGTCAAACCTATCTGAAGATTCTCCGCTGTGTTCCTGTTAAAGACTTGCCCGGCTGACATCCCTTCTGGTTCCTGATCCTTTCTGCTGCCTCTGACTATGCTGATCTCTAGCTTCCTGATTTTCTGGCTTGTTCTGACTATCCGCTCTGGCTACCGAACACTGGCTTTGTTTTGACTATGTTTACTTATCAGTACCATTTTTACAATTTAATTAAAAGGTGTGATTTTAATGCATTTTCTGTCATCTGATTCATGCATTGAAGATGCAAGCAAGCCACCTAGTGGTAATATCTTTTCCAGATTGAATGAGCAGGACCACCGCATGGATCAGTTTGCCATAGCATTATAGATGCTCCTGATTCGTACTGCTCATCTGGATCCTCTCACTGTGGCTGTTACGGTACGGCCTGTGATGCAGGCCGTCCCTGCTGCTGCTCCAGTCTCTGTGCAGGCACCTGCCTTGAATATTACCTCTGTAAGAGGTATGTATGGTTCCGCTCTGCTTCCCCATCGATTTGGGGGCGATCCAGTTCAATGCAGAGGGTTTCTCAACTAGGTTGGGATATACTTTGAGATGCTGCCCCAGGCATTCCCCACAGACAGGAGCAAAGTAGTCTTCATTATTTCTTTGCTTTCTGATAGAGCTTTGGCCTGGGCAAACCCTCTATGGGAGATGCAAAAACCCATTGTCCTGAGTTACCCTGAGTTTGTGGCTTCCTTTAAAAGGGTATTTGATGTTCCCACATGCTCCACTTCTTCTGCCAAGAACCTCATGTCCATCAAACAGAGTATGAGTATTGTTGCTGATTACGCCATTGAATTGCGTACTCTGGCAGCAGAGGTCGCTTGGAACAATGAGACCTTTTCGAGAACCCGTCAACCACCATTAGAATAATTGTGTTATAAGTTGGACCTAGTCTCCGTGCTGATGTGACCGCCTTCGTAACCACACCACAACACCTTCCAGTGGGCCTCCTACAATCCATACCCAATGGAGAGAGGCCTTGGACCCAGCTGTCTATGGATTTTATTGTGGAGTTACCCAACTCCCAGAGCAAGGGTGTTAGGAAAAGACTGGCCTGTTGAAGTCAGGCCCTTTTTCGGGACCTTTTTGCCATTTTTGCAGGTTCACGCGCATGCACGCATGCTCCCATGCGCTCGCGCACGCCGGAAACAGCGCCAAACGGCCCTATTTAAGCTTCTTGCACCTGTCAGCAGGTGCTGTCCATTCTACAGCGTCTAAGTACCTGTGAGCTTCAGCTCCGCTTCCTGAAACCTGTTCCTGTGTTTTTCCTGCTCCTGTGATCTGACCCGGCTTGATCTGACCTGCTATCTGTCTGCCTGCACCGACCCCGGCTATCCACAACCATCCGTTTGCCTGAACCCTCTGTACTCTGCTGCCAGTCTGTTAACAAACTCTGCTTGGACTTTGACTACTCTCTTGCCTGACCCTTCTGTGCCTCTCTGCCCAGCCTGCACGACCATCCTTCAGCCTGCACGACTACCTGGAGCTTCACATCACCACCAGTGACCATCCAGCCCTTGTGCCATCCCGCACTCCGGGACTTCCTGTTTACTCTATCAGGGGTCCCTGAATTGGGTGTGTAAGAGCAGTTGTTCCCTGCATAAGACAGACTCCACCACCAGGATCATGACAGTAACGGACAGCCATGTCCGAGTCTGCTCAGGGAACACCTTCTGCCATGGACGAACTGTGCATTCATTTGGCCGGGCTCACGCAAGCCGCGAAGAACCTGCAGGAGGGCTATACTTGGCTGGAAGAGCAAGTCTGTGAGCTCTCCGCCCCCTCTGCATCTGGAGGTGGAGCTGCAGCGGCCCACACCATTGTGGTGCTGCCTTCTGAGCCCAAGGTCCGTTTGTCTGACAAGTTTGCAGGGGACCGCAGCAAGTTTTGGGCCTTTCGCAGTTCATGTGAATTGTACCTAGGTCTGCAGCCATGCACCTTTTCTCTAGAAGGCACTAAGGTGGGCCTGGTCATTTCCTTGCTGCAGGGTGACCCCCAGACCTGGGCTCATCGCCTATGGGAACAAAGAGCACCTAAAGTCAGAAACCTGGATGCCTTCTTCAATGCCATGGCCATGGCCCAGCTCTACCAGGACCCTCACCTTGCAGCTACAGCAGAGGCCACCTTGCACGCCCTTCAACAGGGCCGGCGCACCGCTGAGGACTATGTAGCAGAGTTCAGGCGTTGGAGTGCAGACACAGCATGGAATGAAGCCGCACTCTGCTACCAATTCAGGCTGGGATTGTCTGACCCACTGAAGGACGAACTTGCCCGCGTCAGGGTGCCTACCCTGGACGCCTTAATCAATCTGGCCATCCAAATAGACCGGAGGCTTAGGGAACGCCAAGCGAGCTGTGGGACCCTCTCCCTTCTCATGCCTAACCTGGATGATGCCCCGGGTGCCTGGTCGCACGGCCCTGGCACCAGCTCCGCCCGCACCCACAGATCTACCTGAGCCAATGCAGATCGGCCTTCTGCGCCCGTCTCTTACCCCGGAAGAGAGACAGCGGCGCTGGGCCCTGAACCTGTGCCTTTATTGTGGAGAACCCGGGCACATGGTGAGGACCTGCCCTGCCAAACAGGACACAACTCCAGCCAGTAATAACATGGCTCATCTGACTCTCTTTGTCTCTTTGCAGTTGCCCGGAGGGAGCATTCAAGTCCCGGCGATTATTGACTCTGGGGCATGTAGCTGTTTCGTGGACCAGACCTTCGCAGCGCTACACCAGATGCCCCTGCGCCCCAAGGTGCATAAGATGAAGGTCCGCCTGGCCGATGGGACGGCCATTAAATCCGGCCAGGTCACCATGGAAACACAACCTATCCCTGTATCCACACCCCAAGGACACCGGGAGTTGCTCATCCTCGATCTCATAGCCTCACCTTTGTTTCCCGTCATCTTGGGGCTCCCCTGGCTCCGGGCGCATAGCCCCAAATAAACTGGTCCTCCGGGCACGTCCAGTTCCTATCTCCTTGCTGTGGACAGCATTGTCTGCTTCCGTCCCGGAGTGTTGGCCCCTCACTCCTGAGCCTTGATTCTGAAACTGACTCGGAAACCCGTCACACAGTGCCGTCAGCCTACCATGAGTACCTTGACATGTTCAGCAAGAAAGGAGCAGACCAGCTGCCACCCCACAGGTCCTACAACTGCCCTATTGAGTTGCTTCCTGGAACCGAGGTTCCTTTTGGCCGTATCTATCCCCTGTCTGAACTTGAGCTATGGGCCCTCAAGGCCTACTTGGATGAAAACCTGGCCAAAGGGTTCATCCGACCTTCCATGTCCCGTGCTGGGGCAGGCATCTTCTTTGTGGAAAAGAAGGACCATACTCTCCGCCCGTGCATAGATTACCGGGAACTAAACCGCATCACTGTCAAGAATCGTTATCCTCTTCCACTTGTTCCAGAACTGTTTCAGAGGCTTGGGTCAGCCACCATGTTTACCAAGTTGGATCTCCGGGGGGGCGTACAACTTGATATGCATCCGAGAGGGCGACGAGTGGAAGACTGCTTTTCGGACTTGTTTTGGCCACTACAAGTACCTCGTCATGCCATTCGGACTTTGCAACACCCCAGCCAACTTTCAGCATCTGGTCAACGATGTGTTCTGGGACTATCTGGACCTTTTTGTTATTGAGATTTTGATTTTTTCCTCCTCCCTGGAAGAGCATTGTCACCATGTTTGTTGTGTCCTCAGCCGTCTGCGGCAGCATAGATTGTATGCTAATGCCGAGAAATGCGCCTTTGAGCTCCCCAGCATTTCCTTTCTTGGACTGATCCTGTCTGTCTCAGGAAATACCATGGACCCTCAAAAGGTCTCAGCTATTTTGGACTGGCCAGCACCTATGGACAAGAAAGGGGTCCAACGTTCTTTTGGCTTCGCCAACTTTTATAGGAGGTTCATTAGGGGATTCTCGGCCATCATCGCTCCGATTACACAGCTTACAAAACAGGGTCAGCAGTTCCTCTGGTCAGCTGAGGCCCAAGACGCTTTCCAAGCATTAAAGAAGCTCTTCCCCTCAGCACCCATTCTGAAGCATCCGGACGCCACGCTGCCCTATGTTCTGGAAGTGGATGCATCTGAGACGGCGGTGGGAGCAGTCCTGTCTCAGCAGCAGGGAGCCAGGGCACTCCTCCATCGATGAATTACGATGTCGGAGACAGGGAGCTGTTGGCCATTAAGGCGGCTCTGGAGGAATGGCGCTATCTGTTGGAGGGAGCCCAGCACCCTATCCTGATTTACACAGACCACAGAAGTATCTCCGAACGGCCAAAAGGCTCAAACCTTGCCAGGCCCGCTGGGCACTCTTTTTCTCCAGATTTCAGTTTCACTTAACTTATCGACCCGGAGTGAAGAATACAAGCCCGATGCTCTTTCTCACATGTTTTCAGAGCCAGGAACACCTGCTCCCACCAACACCATCCTGCAACCTAGGAACTTCTTGCTGACCAAGGATGATCTGCTGTCTCGGATTTGGAGAACCTCAGCCCATTCACTGGGATTATCTGGCCAAGGGCTAACCTGGAAAGATGGTCTCTGGTGGCACCAAAATCTATGCCCCCAAGGAGTTACGTCCTGCCATACTAGAACTGTGCCGCTACCATAAATTAGCCGGGCACTTCGGCACACGGAAAACCGCCGAGCTTGTATCACGCTCCTTCTGGTGGCCATTACTCCTTGAAGACTGCCTGGCCTATGTCTGTTCTTGTACTACTTGTGCCATAAATAAGATGGACAAAACTAAAGCCTGGGGGCTGTTAAGACCTCTCACCATTCCTGATCGGCCGTGGTCCAAAATATCAATGGACTTTATTGTGGAGCTACCCCCGGCCAAAGGATACACCACAATCTTTGTCGTGGTAGATTGACTAAAATGGCACACTTCCTCCCAATGAAGGGCACTCCCACTGCAAAGGAAACTTCTGAAATTTTCCTTAAGGAAGTTATTCGGCCCCATGGTGTTCCAGATAATATTGTGTCTGACCAGGGAGGTCCAGTTTACGTCACGCTTTTGGAGAGCCCTCTGTTCTGCCTCTTTCTCAACAGTGTATCACCCCCAGACCAATGGCCAGACCGAGAGGACAAACCAAACGGAGCAGTACCTCCGTTGTTTCTTGGCCTACTCTCAGGATAATTGGTGCTTATTGTTACCCTTGGCGGAATTCGCCTATAACAACTCAGTGCTCTCCGCAACAAAGCAGCCACCCTTCTGGGCCAACTATGGTTTCCACCCCACTGTGCTTCCCAGTTTAGCCGGAGAAACTGCGCTACCTGCAGTCCACGTAGCCACGCAGTTTTTTCAGATCTAACTGAAAATTGACGCAAGAAACAACTAAAACCGCTTTTGACAAGAAAAAGCGAGGTGAACTCAACCTCCAACCTGGTGACAAGACTTGGCTGTCTACCAACAATCTGAAGTTGTCTTGCCTGTACAAGAAGCTGGGCCCACGATTCATTGGCCCCTTCCCTGTTAAGAGGAAAATTATGAGTTGGAACTCCCGCAGTCTCTAAGGATACATCCTGTATTCCACGTGTCTCTGCTGAAGCCGGTGATCCCGAACCCTTTCCCCTATAGAGCTGGCGATCCACTGCCCCTGTCCTGATCGAGGGAGAAGAGGAGTTTGAGGTCGAGTCCATTCTTGACTGTAGAAAGAGGGGTGGTGTGGTCCAGTACCTTGTGAAATGGAAGGGCTACGGGCCTGAAGAGAGCTCTTAGGAGCCTGAAGCCAACCTTCATGCCGACGACTGTATCCAAGCTTTCAAGGATAACAACCCGGCCAAGCTGGCCAAGCTGGGCATCCGGAGGCTGCCCCTTGGGGGGGGGAGTTAGGAAAAGACTAGCCTGTTGAAGTCAGGCCCTTTTTCTGGACCTTTTTGCAGTTTTTGCACATTCACGCGCATTCGCACGCGCGCGCCGGAAACGGAGCCAAATGGCCCTATTTAAACTTCCTGCACCTGTCAGCAGGTGCTGTCCATTCTACAGCGCATGAGTACCTGTGAGCTTCAGCTCCGCTTCCTGAAACCTGTTCCTGTGTTGTTCCTGCTCCTGTGATCCGACCCGGCTTGATCTGACCTGCTATCTGTCTGCCTGCACCGACCCCGGCTAGTCACGACCATCCGTTTGCCTGACCCCTCTGTACTCTGCTGCCAGTCTGTTAACAAAGAAGTGTAAAATAAATCAAGTGCAAAAATGTGCTAGTATACAGGTGCTAGTATAAAAATAGGTAATATTTTGTAAACATCAATTAATCTACGATCCTGTGTATTACAACCCCAACACCTGTGAAAACGTCTATGACGAAATGCGTCAGTGACACCTAGCTGTACGTCCTACGTCACATCCGGTTTCTACAGAGCGTTGAGTTGGAACGCAAACCTAGAGGCACGGGAAGCTCGCGGGACTTCCTCACAGTCTAGGAGCGATATCACGCTAGAGCCGGCTCTGTGACAGTCTACGGACGACGAGTCTTGTTTTTATTTTTATTTTTAGTAGCATTTTTAACTTGCAATGTTACTTGCCAAATGTATCCGATCCTATTCTGATAAATAAAGAAGGATACATATTTTTACATACCATGCTATGGATTCCTCTCTTTGTTTTTTCCCCTGAACCTGGTGGAGTGGAGTGCCCTGAAACGAGGACCAAGACTACAGGATTCAAAGATAGGCGCTTTACCCCTGCAGGGGTAGTGCCCTCTGGTAAGGAGGGGTCCTGGTGGGGAGCACGCGTGATCAGCACTCTAACACCTTATGAAGTTCTGGCTAAGAAGAATCATTCATTTAATGAAAACACCGTGGAGCACAGTGCACTTTAGCTGAGAGACTCTGACTTGCATGAACTGCTATTATTCATTTTAGGGTCCAAGAACTAACGGAGAACTAATCAATACCAATATGTGCACTCAGTAATGTAATAGACTACTACTAATTCTACTGTGACCGGATTTGATATACATTGTAAGATTCTCCATGTTGTTGCACATAATACATTGGTGATCATTCATTAGGAGGCATAACAATTTATTTTCAATTTAAACATTTTTAATTAGATTCTAGCACTTTATATACTAGCACATTTGCACATATTCTGGCACCTAATGTACGTAAGCTATGTGGTAATACACAGTATCACAGACGAATTGATGTATATAGAATGCCACCTACTTTCATACTAGCACTTTCATACTAGCACATCTTTAGTTGACTATTACTAATTTAATTCCGACTGGATTGAAGATATACTCCCTAGATCCTCTACTTTGTTATATATTGATGACCAGTTCCAGTTCATTAATATACACAATAATCTAATTTAATTTATGTTTATTACTTATTAATTATGCATTAGCACTTTTATATTAACACAATTGCACAGTTCCTGGTACACATTACACGGTAGCGGGGTTGTAATACACAGGATCGTAGATGAATTGATGTTTACAAAATATTACCTATTTTTATACTAGCACCTGTATACTAGCACATTTTTGCACTTGATTTATTTTACACTTCCTAGTTATTGACTTGTGCAGCGCCAATCTCCAGCTAAAGTTAACAGTGACTATCTCTATTCCCTCCTGTTTGGAGTGAATTCCTGGAAGGCAGCAGCTGAGTTAATTATCCTAAGCGCAATACATATCCTAATATATCAGTCTGTTGACAAACTCTGCTTGGACTTTGACCACTCTCTTGCCTGACCTTTCTGTGCCTCTCTGCCCGCCAGTTGCCGACCCAGCCTGCACGACCATCCTTCGGCCTGCATGACTACCTGGAGCTTCACATCCCCACCAGTGACCATCCAGCCCTTGTGCCATCCCGCACTCCGGGACTTCCTGTTTACTCTATCAGGGGTCCCCGAATCGGGTGTGTAAGAGCGGTTGTTCCCTGCATAAGACAGACTCCACCACCAGGATCGTGACAAAAGGAGCTCAATCTGAGAGGGGCATACAATCTCGTGAGGATCAAGGAGGGTGATGAATGGAAAACTGTATTTAATACCAGGACATAACATTACGAATACCTTATAATACCGTTTGGTCTCTGCAATGTCCCTGTGGTTTTTCAGGAATTCATCAACAATGTCCTCTGAGATATGTTGCAGCAATGTGTGGTGGTTTATTTTGACGATAGTCTCATTGAATTCCACTGTAGAAATTGCCCACATCCAAAGAACTGGCATCAATTTTTGCTCAGGAGATCTTTCGGTTACATTGGCTACCCAAGGTTATCATCTCGGACAGGGGTAGCCAGTCTGTCTCCAGGTTTTGGCGAGCCTTTAGTGCACAGTTAGGATTTCAGCTTTCTTTCTCCTCTGCGTATCACCTGCAGTCCAGTGGGGCTGCAGAACGAGCCAACCAAGCCTTGGAGCAGTTTCTACATTGCTACATTTCTCACCACTATAACAACTGGTCAGACCTCTTACCTCAGGCGGAGTTTGCTCACAATAGGGCCGTTAATACTGCTTCCTGATTGTCTCAGCTTATGGCGAATTATGTTTTCCAACCATCCATGTTGCCTGACTGTTTTGTTCCACAAAGAATTCCTGCGTTAAAGGAGCATCTCCATGATCTTCGTTCCACTTGGGTGCAGGTCCAATGCTCCATGCTGACTACAGACACCTACCTGCGCCTTCCTACCAGGTTGGGGAGAGGGTCTGGCTGTCATCTCGTAACCTCTGACTGAAACTGGCACCACAGTTTATTGCGCCTTTCCATATTCTCTATAGGATCAACCCAGTGGCTTGCCCATTAGACCGTCATTTTTAAAATGTATTTTTTGAATTCCATGTCTCTTTATTAAAATCTATGGTGTGCAACCGTTTCACCACCTCTGTACCATGTCCTCATCTGGTTCAGGTTGAGAAGCATTAAGAGTATGAGATACAATCGATCATTGACTCCCGTAGGTTCCCTGGGCACATACAGTACACGGATCATTGGAAAGGGTATGGTCCGGAGGAACGGTCTTGGGTCTCATCCTACACATGCATGCTCCTGTCCTCCTTCGTGCTTTCCATAGACATTTTCCCATCAAACCTGGTGGCCCTCTGAGGGGTAGGAGGGGGTACTGTCAGGGCTGGGCTCTTAGCTCTCCCTTCTCAGCTCTCCGGTTGCTTAGCTGTCGGGTAATTGCCAGCACTCATCATTTCACTGTAGCTCACCTGGTGTTCATTTCCTGCTCGTCACTCCAGCCTACAGCCAGCCCCTTCTGGCTATTTAAACTGCCTGGTTCATTTCTCTTGTGCATTCGCCTCAGTCAAACCTATCTGAAGATTCTCTGCTGTGTTCCTGTTAAAGATTTGCCCGGCTGAGGTCCTTCTGGTTCCTGATCCTTTCTGCTGCCTCCGACTACGCTTATCTCTGGCTTCCTGATTTACTGGCTTTTTCTGACTATCTGCTTTGGCTACCAACCCTGGCTAAGTTTTGACTACGTTTACTCATCTGTACAATTTTTACCATTTTATTAAAAGGTGTGATTTTACTGCATATTCTGTCTCCGTCTGATTCATGGTTCCTCACATCTTTCCCTTTTACAACCTGTTTTTTATACTGATTACCCTAATCCAGAAAAAGCCTTTGCTCCTCCCAAATGTTTTTCCTGGCAATACCTTATTGAGGAGGGGGTTTTAAAGTGGTCCTTCCAAGTTGTGGGCCTGGCCATCCCCTGTCTTAACACTCTGACTCTGACTGTCCCTGTAAAGGACATCCCAGGGTTTGCAGACCCGGTGGATAAAACGCTAGAAGCCTTTTCCAAGTCCTTATTCTCTCTCTTTGACTCTGTTCTGCAACCTGCTATTGCTGTCATGTCAATCAGCCAAACCTTTGCTGTCTGGTCCATAGATATGTCTTAGGATTCTGCATCTATCCTAATCAGTCATTTAGCAACTGGAGCTCTTGTCTGTGGCCCTACTCTATTGTGTTTACTAACTAGTAGATATTATATGCCAAGAAACAGACTGGACCCCCTATCGGTACACATGCAAAAGACCCTTTGGCTCAAATGCTGGTCTGCGGAGCATCAGAGCAACAAGATCTTGATGGGGACGCCTTTTTTGGCAAGGAGGAAAACTTTGTCAAAGAGTTTACCAGGGGAAACATTACCTCTTTGTCTCGGGAAAAAAAGACAAAACCAAATTTTAGAAACCCTCTGCTTCTGATACTAAGAACACTTCTTTTTTCTCTTAGGCCTCCAAGTCCAAGACAAAGCCAGGAACTCCACCATATGTCCTGATCCCCCAAATCTGTGAACAAGTTCACCTTGCAATGAGAGTGTGTCCTCACTTGTCAGAGTGGGGGGATGTCTGTTGGCCTTTGGGGATGTCTGGTTTTAGGACATTTCAGACATTTGGGTCAAGAACATTGTATCTATAAGCCAAAAGCTCCTCTCTCAATGGTTCATAGAGATGGTCCCGAAACAGAAAGGTTCCAGGAGCATTATTCAAATTCTCAAAGTCAAAGGGAGTATTTCAAAGTGCTCAATACTTTGTTCCATGTACAGAAATTCTGCATGGAGTCTGCCAATTCAGTCATTGCTTCCTTCTATATGGGAGACCATCTGGCGTCTGTGGACATCAAAGATTCCTGCTTGAAGGTTCCTGGCACACCAGTATTACCTATATTTTATGGTAATCAAGCAGCATTACCAATGTGTGCCTTTCCCTTTGGTCTTGCTACTACACTTTGGGTTTTCACCATTGTGCTAACACCTGTTCTTGCTCTGCTGCGCTCTCAAGGCACTCCCATAGTGTGATATATGGGCAACATTCTTCTAAGAGAACAGTCTATGCAGACTCTACTAGTCAGCTTCCTATGGACTGTCCAGACCCCTCAGAGGTTCAGGTGGTTATTAAATCTCCAGAACTCAGCCCCCATCACTTGCATTATCTAGGCCTGGTCCCAAATATGGCCCTATCCATATTTTTTCTCTCTACAGAACAAACTCTGAATGCTTCATGCACGTGCTTGGAATCTATAGTCCAGGTGCCAACAAACCCTGTGCTTTTGCATGAGGATCTTGGGCTTGATAGTGGCCTCATTCAAAGCAGTTTTGTATACCTAGTTTAATTCAAGACTGTTGCAACTCAACATTCTGGCAGCGAGGGACAGGCAATCTCTGGACCATTGCATATGCCTGACTAGGCTTGCCCTGGACTGGTGGATCACAAGCCAGGTGCTGAAGACAGGAAAGTCCTTCCTCCCACTGGTCTGGAAGGTTCTTGCAACTGATGCCAACCTGTTGTACAGCAGAGGTGTCCTTGATACTCATTTGGTGCAAGGGACTCTCACCTCACAAGAGGAAGCTCATCTCCCACTTAGAGTCCTTGAACACAGAGCAATTCAGTTACTCATTCAGCTCTAGAACCCCTTGAATGTGAGGGCATCCAACCAGTAATTAGGCAGACAATGCCACAGTATTGTCACAGCTCAAAGAATAGCAAATCAGATTTACACTTTGGCAGAATTTCATATTCCAGCCCCGTCCTCCGTGCACATCCCAGGTGTGGAACATTGGCTGGTGAGCTTTCTCAATTATCAAAGTCTGGACACTGGAGAATGACCTCTTTACCCTGAAGTGTTTCAGGATCTCTGTCATAACTAGGGGACACAAACCTCCTGACTTCCAGGTTAAACAACAAAATCAGCAGGTTTGTCTCTGGATCCAGTGATCCTCTAACCTTTGCAGAGGATGCTCTGGTAACTTTGAGGGATAAGTTCAACCTAATCTATGCCTTTCCTCCTCTGAAACTCCTTCCTCACCTGCTCCACAGGATCGAGATGCATTCACATTCTGGTCATTCTCAATACACCAATCTGGCCAAGGTGGACACAACTCTCTTAAGATAGTATATCTCTGGTTTTTAAATCTGAAAATCCCACAGGGGGCAGCATGCTTCCAAATGAACACCGTGAAGCCTTTCTTCCAGCCCGGAAACTCGTTCATATAGGTCCCACCATGACTCTGTACCATGTCCCTCTGTTGTCTGCAGATCCCCTGATATTCTGGGTTTAGTTGTGGCTTTGTACCACGTGACACTCTGTATATCCTACTGATAGACTCTTTTCCTTCCACAGCCATGGCTGGAAGAAAGGCTGTTTACCCTGAATAACCTGACCATTAGGAAGAGAGGATTCCCCCTGATGAGAGACCCCGCAGAGGGTTATTTTCTGCCAGCCTACAAGACTTGCTAGCGATAGTAAGGCCATAACCTTTGGTAAGGGTACCTTTTTTATCAACTTAGAGGTGTGTTTATTTTTGGTGGCGGTCTCATCACCCCTCTGACGTATTTGAAAGAGGAATCTGCACTTAATATTTGTTTCACACTTCACGGTGTTCATTTGGATTTTTTTTGGATTAATATCTGAATTATCTATCAACGTATGGGATTTACGCTGGATTATAAGAGGACTCTTAACTGACTTTTGATTTATTTGGACTTGATTTATTTCAGTTAAGATATTAACTTTTCACTTTTTAGCGCAACTTTTTTATTTTGCTATTGTCATTTGGTGTTATTATCACACTATATGTTGCTGCTGCACTGGGACTTTTAGCGCAATACTGTTTATTTTATATTTGAATTGCGTAGTTTACAGATCCCTGCATAGACTTTAACCACAACTCTGGGTCCCCGCCGTCTATGCCATTCAGGAGAAGCCTTGTATTTTTTCAATGAAAACAAGGCTTTCTCTGATTGGCAGAGGTGTAGAGGCAGGCAGATGACATCCAGACCTCCAACTTGGCGTTTTATTTTTTCAACGCGATTTTTCACTTTTCAATTATAGAATTGACTTTATTTAGTTCAGGTTTATTTAGTTTTCAGTCAATTCTCAGGAGAATATTAGG
>BLSH010198849.1:177509-188576 GCA_018402905.1 Glandirana rugosa | reverse complement strand
GAGTACCTTTCACCAACCCATCTGAGTACCCGAGTACCTGTCACCAACCCATCCATATTGCGGCGATCGGGGATTGGGCGTGTCCCTCGGGACTCAGCCCATCCTCGTTCGAGGTAAAGAGCCAATAAAATTGGCTCTTTACCACGTGACTGGCTGTGTCCTATCACAGCCGGTCAGTTCCGACATTCCCGGTCACTTCTGCGTTCACGCCGCTCGTGCGCGCCCCCAGGGGGCGATAGGGGTTGAGCCCAGCCCCGATTAGGGTAAAGAACCAATGAAATTGGCTCTTTACCACGTGACTGGCTGTGTCCAATCACAGCCGTTCACATGATGTAAACAAACTGCTGTAACAAGGTGTTACCGATCGTGTGTGAGACGGAGTTTGCGGTAACAGCTCATTACCACTTACAGCACACACCAAGCACACTGATTCCCCCCCCCCCCCCAGTAATAAAGAGGACCTGTCACCAGCCCATCAAAGTACCTGTCACCAGCCCATCTTAGTACCCAAGTACCTGTCACCAACCCATCTGAGTACCCGAGTACCTGTCACCAAATCATCTGAGTACCCGATTACCTGTCACCAACCCATCATTGTACCCAGGTACCTGTCACAGCCCATCAAAGTACCCGAATACCTGTCACCAACCCATCAGAGTACCCAAGTACCTGTCACAGCCCATCAGAGTACCTGTCACAGCTCATCTGAGTACCCAAGTACCTGTCACCAACCCATCTGAGTACCTGAGTAACTGTCACTAACCCATCTGAGTACCCTTTGCCTCCAAAACAGCATTGATTCTTCTAGGTACTATTGCACAGTTTTTTAACGACTTCCTTACCGGCGTATTGTAATAATATGAGGTCCTTCATATCGCAGAAATCAGGGATCGGGCATGTCCCTCGGGGCTCAGCCCATCCCCGATCGGGGTAAAGAGCCAATAAAATTAGCTCTTTACAATGTGACCGGCTGTGTCCTATCACAGTCGGTCACTTCTGACAATCCCGGTCACTTATACGTTGGGATGTTGGGTTTGGGTATATGTTGGGTTTGTCCCTCTTTCCTTCTCATCTGTCCCTCATTTTGGTCTGATCTACAGTATATAGTTGTATATAAAATGCACTATTTATCTTTCAAAATGTATTTCCCAGTGCTAAATCTTTCATCCAATTTCTAAATTGCTGCATTTGTAAATTTTAAAAGGCAGTATAATAGAATATTAGTGGTAAAAAAGCAATCTTTTTTTTTGTATAATTCTCCTTTAAGGGAGCGTGGCGGGGGGGTGTCCTATGCTAACATGCTTTTGCTAATAGGTATCCCTCATTCCCATTTCAAAAAGTTGGGAGGTATGCATGATGGTATTTAGTATAAACCCATATTCCTTAATATGCACCTGCATATTCACCACTTTGTTTCAGAGGGTATGGCCAGGTGGGAACCTTTTTCCTGTTGCACGTATAGCATCCTCTAGAGTACAGATAGAGTAAATAAAGTTATGCTGTAGGTCAGGCTGGAGGACTCTACAGGTCGGGCCTCTGATACCTCCCCCTGGTTTTAGAAACTACCAGAGGTTTCTAAAAGCTAGCGGGTGGAGGCAAATGGGTAGTGATCTGCATATTCATGGCAATCTGGCCAATCCCCAGGCAGGAGGCCTGGCAAGGTGGTTGGGTCAACCCATAAATATGGTGGAGCCTGGTCAGTAGTACAGGCTAGCCAAAACTACTCGCCAAAGCCATATTGAGTCATCAAAGTTTTGCTTTTGTAAATTTAGATTTGTATAGTCAGATGACTTCTGACAGTCGCTGTGGATACTGCTCTTTAAAATTGGACTTTTCTCTATTAAATCAAAGCTCTGCTCTAGTGGAAGGGCTCTTATTTATCAGAGCCCAGGATTTGGCAGCACCTGCGGAATATGTATTATCTGGAACATCCCATTAATGTTGCATGATTGAGTTTTTTTGGTAATTTTCTATTTCTGTAGAAAAACAGCAGCTGCTCAGACTTTTTGTCCTTTCATGGTAATAATTTAACATCAGAGTTCAGTCTAGGCCTTTCATAGAACCCATCCTGGCAACACATTCAATTCAACCTGTCCTTGGACAAGCCCTGAAAAAAGTACCTGCCTGCAGCTCAACGGTTATTCTTCACATTTTAGGCAAGCCTGTGTCTGGCCTCCCCTCACGTGTTAGCATCTCACAGATACGAAAGTAAAATAATCTCTGTAGCTAAAATGCTTCTTCTATAGTAATATCCAGACATGTACAACCCCAATTCCAAAACAGCAGAGACACTAAAACAGAATGCAATGATTTTCAAATGTCACTCATAAAACCAAATTTCATTCACAACAGAAAATAGAAAACATATCAAATGTGTAAACCTAGAATTTTTACCATTTTGAGAAAAAAAAATAAAGTGATTTTGAAATGTATAAGTTTTCTATTTTCTATTGTGAAAAAAATATGAGTTCATGAGATACGCAAACCATTGCATTCTGCTTTTATGTATATTTTACACAGTGGAGGGGATTTACTATAACTGGTGCCTGTAAAATCTGGTGCAGCTTTGAATAGAAGCCAATCAGCTTCCAGGTTTTAGTCCTGGTTCACATTGTTGCTACTTTGAAATCGCACTACTTCACTTAAAGCAGCACGATGTCAAAGTAGCATGGTCAGCGTGATTTCAGTTGGTACTTTCATAGACATCTGTGTGGCTTCATGCACACATGGCTATTGAAATCACACCTGAAATCGGCAAAAGTAGTACAGAAATTACTTTTGCGAATCGGTGCGGCGTCACACTGATTCGGACGGTGTCATTGCGGCACTAGCCGCCAATTTGGCATGCAAGGTGACGTGAAATCGCATGCCAAATTGCATCAATGTGAACCTAGGCTTATTGTCAAAGCTTAATTGAACAAGCTAAGGCTGGGTTCACACTATCCGACAAAAAAACGGTCCTACTTTGATCCTACACTGCTGTGCGATTTACGGTCCTACATGGAGTCAAAGTCGGACCGTTTGTCTGTGAACAGGGATCCGACTTTGATCCCGACAATGCCAGGCACTTTGTGCTCTGGGGATCTTGAAGGGGAACTCCACGCCAAATTTTAAAAAAATAAACTGGCATGGGGTCCCCCTCCAGGAGCATACCAGGCCCTTTGGTCTGGTACAGATTTTAAGGGGAACCCCATGCCAAAAAAACAGCGTGGGGTCCCCCCCAAAATCCATACCAGACCATTATCCGAGCACGCAGCCTGGCAGGCCAGGAAAGGGGGTGGGGATGAGCGGCTCCCTCCCTCCTGGACCATACCAGGCCGCGTGCCCTCAACATGGGGAGTATGGATGCTTTGGGGCAGGGGGGGCTCTGCGCCCCCCACCCCAAAGCACCTTGTCCCCATGTTCCGTTGTCGGGGTCTGGGGGTGGGGACTCATCGGAATCTGGAAGCCCCCTTTAACAAGGGGGCCCCCAAATGCCGGCCCCCCCACCCTATGTAAATGAGTACTGGGTACATCGTACCCCTACCCATTTACCTGGAAAGAAATATGTACACAAAAAAACCACACAGCTTTTTAAAATATTTTATTAAATCTGCTCCGGCGGTCTTCTCCCCTCTCCGGTGTCTTCTTTTCTTCGGCTCTTTTGCGGGGTCTTTCATCTTCTGAGGGGTCACATCCTGGGGGCGGAGCTGTGACCTCATATGGGGCGGGACCTCCAGGTGATGTCATCTGGTGGCCACACCCCATGGCAATATAAGGCACAGCACAGAGCGGCGAGGGCATTTGTGAAGGAGAACGCGTCGTGTCAACATGGGAAGAAGAAGAAAAGAAGAAGAAGAAGAGAGGGAAGAGGACAGCGGAGAAGACCGGCAAAAGAGCAGAAGACGCCGCAGAGAAGGAGAAGAAAAGACCCCTCAGAAGATGAAAGACCCCGCAAAAGAGCCGAAGAAAAGAAGACACCGGAGAGGGGAGAAGACCGCCGGAGCAGATTTAATAAAATATTTTAAAAAGCTGTGTGGTTTTTTTGTGTACATATTTCTTTCCAGGTAAATGGGTAGGGGTACAATGTACCCCATACTCATTTACATAGGGTGGGGGGCCGGCATTTGGGGGCCCCCTTGTTAAAGGGGGCTTCCAGATTCCGATGAGTCCCCGCCCGCAGACCCCGACAACCACCGGCCAGGGTTGTCGGGAAGAGGCCCTTGTCCTCATCAACATGGGGACAAGGTGCTTTGGGGTGGGGGGCGCAGAGCCCCCCCTGCCCCAAAGCACCCATACTCCCCATGTTGAGGGCACGCGGCCTGGTATGGTCCAGGAGGGAGGGGGCCGCTTGCTCGTCCCCACCCCCTTTCCTGGCCTGCCGGGTTGCGTGCTCGAATAAGGGTCTGGTATGGATTTTGGGGGGGACCCCAAGCTGTTTTTTCGGCATGGGGTTCCCCTTAAAATCCGTACCAGACCAAAGGGCCTGGTATGCTCCTGGAGGGGGACCCCATGCCAGTCTTTTTCTTTAAAAAAATGGTGTGGAGTTCCCCTTCAAAATCCCCAGAGCACAAGTCGCATGCCAAAGTCGGATCAGTGAAGACACTGATACGACTTTGATCCGACTTCAATGCCTCTCAATGGGCTGAAGTAGGTTCAAAGTCGGACAAAAGTAGTACAGGAACCTTTTTCAAAGTCGCTCCGACTTTGAAAAACACAAATCGGAGCAGTTAAGACGGCTCTCATAGGGGATCATTGTTTTTGTGACGTAATGCAACTTGTGCTCTTCATGTCGGTCCGAGAATTGGACTAGTGTGAACCCAGCCTGAAGGTAAAAGCTGGTTTCTATACACAGCTGCACCAGATTATGTGTGCACCAGTTTTAGTAAATCCCCTCCACTGTGTAAAATATACATAAAAGCAGAATGCAATGGTTTGCAAATCTCATGAACTCATACAGTGCCTTAAAAAAGTATTCATACTCCTTGACATTTTCCACATTTTGTCATGTTACAACCAAAAACGTAAATGTATTTTATTGGGATTTTATGTGATAGACCAACACAAAGTGGCACATAATAGTGAATTGGAAGGAAAATGATAACTAGTTTTCAACATTTTTTACATTTTTTTGGTTGTAACATGATAAAATGTGGAAAATTCAAGGGGTATGAATAAGTTTTCAAGGCACTGTATTTTATTCACAATAGAAAATAGAAAACATGTACATTTTTAAATTACCTTATTTTTTTACTCAAAATGGCACATATTGTCGGTTTAAACATTTGATATATTTTCTATTGTGAATGAAATTTGGCTTAATTATTGCATTCTGTTTTTATGTAGATTTTACATGGCATCCCCACTTTTTTGGAATTGGGGTTGTATTTTTTACCTACTGTGGTCTCCATCTGCTGAGACAACAGATGAGGGAAGAAGAAGGAGAGACTTGGACATAGAGCAATTTACTAAGATTATACACAACCTTATTCAGTAAAGAGTTCTTTATGTACAAATCAAAAAAACAAAGTTATAGGACATGTGTACATCATGTGGATAAAATGATATGGACATCAGACCATCACACCTATATGAGTTTGTTAAACATCCCATTTTAAAATCCATAGCCATTAACGTGGAAGTGCCACCTGTGGGTGGGGACACTCTCCCTGCATGTGAGGTTAACTTTCGGGCGGAGCGCCTCCATCAATATCCGGAACTAGGCGGGACTGAGTGTAGGCAGGTACAGTCTACTTATTCCACTGCAAGTGGCGCAAAACTGTAGCGACCCTGCAGCTGGGGAGGAAGTCATAGTTCCTCTATGGTTTCCTGGGTCACTGATGAAGCAATCTGGTTGGATGCCATCATCCCATGTGACTCTGATGGCCACCTTGGGTCAGGCAGAGCCATTTTAAAGCCCTGGCTCCCAGGCTTGGTGCGCTTTTTGCAAGTGAGTAGCATAGGCAGAGGTAGCCCCGCCTGTTAGGGATGGTACTAGCGGGGAAAGCATAGTGTCAGAGCAACTTTCCACTTGGGCATGAGACAGCCAGGCCGCATTCTGGCCCTCTCAACAGACGCTGTCAGTCCAGCTGAAAACTGCTTCCTTCACATTGCTGAAACCATGATTGTACCCGGCTGGGCAGCCTTCCCAACGGGCTTGTTGTGAACTCTTACTGCACCACTTCGATACAGGTGTTCTATTGCACCTGACTGTGTGGCATTGCCACGGCACCTTGCTGCACCCCACCTACACGGGATCATGTGAAAAGCATTATGGTGGTTCCCCAGCTTAGGGATGAGTTAAACACTGTGTGCAGTAATTGAATGTACAGTGTACTTGCTAACTCCTGCCCTTCCATACCATGTGGCCAGGCTATGGGTCTCCTTAATGCAGATTCAGTGCCGATTGTTGTGGAAAAACTACTTAGTTAATTATAGCAACTGAATAACGCCTTCCGCTTGTCTTGCTGAGTAGACCTTTTGTAGTGGCTTTGCTTCATACCCCACATTTGCCCTACTGACCCTGTTTTTTCATACGCCAGGAACCATCATGCACCCCTTTGAATAACTTCAGATAAGGCTTATGATAGTTGGTGCAACTTTACTGAACAATTTAGTGATACAGTCCAACATGAAAATTGCAGTGCAACATTCCTACTCTGGAACTCTACTAGGCTGCCCAGGCATGCCTCAACAAGGTGATAGTGCATGACTGTTGTCCTCCCAAAACTTGGCAAGTCTCCGGACTCCAATTGTCTTCCAACATGCTGCAAGGCGCAACAGTCTTCCTCAGGTGCTCTGCAGAAGTTACGGCCTTCTCTGTTATTTATACTACAGGGCAGATAGGCTGGGTCCAAAAAGCCTAGCAGGTGCAGCACATTAACCCCTTCCCCAGCCTGGGCCAGCCAACTATCTAGCTAACAAACTGTAGGCAACCTGCCTACACCCCCTCCTTTGCAGCTATTTAAAGTGCATGTTAACCCAACATTTCATGTTTCTGTAATGTGTTGGTTTTACCATGCACTTGTGCTAAAACATATGCCATTCTCTATGCATTTCTTTCTTTCTGTGATATACCCAGTAATCCTGCAAGTCCCCTTGTTTTTCCAATTGAAACTGATCATGCTAGGCGTGAAAGCACATTCATCCCAATGTGGTCAGTTTTCTGGTTGTGCTAGGAAAACACACTGCCTGCCCTCCAGCAGACAGACTTGTGCTGACATGCTCCCCTGGCTCTGCGGAAGAGGGTTCGCCCTGGAAACGCGTTAGCCTGGTATATGACGCTGTCTAGTCCCCCTGTCAAGGTGGAGATCGACTGGTTCCTTGGAGGAAGTTTCCATCAATTGTCTACATGTCTTTTATATTGCTCCGGTTGTGAGTATATTTTAATTCTTGTAATTTGATTAAATGGTCTTATGATATTGCACTAGGTCGGTGCGCCCCTCTCTTTTGTGTCTTTCTTCATGCTCCCCTGCACAGCCATTCACTTGGAAGATCAGAGTACTGCTGTTTCTCCACCCCCCACCTCTATAAGCCCCTTATGTAGATAAGAACAGGGATTTATTATGTGATCAGAAAAAAAGGTACTTATAATATTTTTTTTTTAATGTCTGTACACAAATGTTTTGTCTTTCATTTCTATTTTAAATGGAATGGGTTGTTTTACGATGTAAATGTTCACATACGGTGGGTATAGAAAAGAATCACCTCCTTTAAAATAATCACATTTTGTTGCTTTGCAGCCTGAAATGAAGACAGGCACAGTTTTTGTTTTATACAGCCGCATTTACTCTGAATGCATGTTATAACATCCAAGTGAAAGATATAACATCAACTTGTCAGAAAAAGAATTCAAAAACAGAATCACTAAATTGGAAAAAGGTTCACCCCCTCATAAAAATGACTTTTAAACTCAATCAGGTATCACCTTCCGAATGGCACACAAAGCTTAAATTTAAACTGTGATCAGCCGTGGTCATTTTGATTAGCTCAGCATGAAAAGAGCTTTCCTGGAGCATTTCAGTCCCAGATAGTGCAACTGAAGCAAACAATGAACTATGGGATAAAGCTCTGGATAGGCACAGGTCAGTAGATGGATACAAACAAATTTCAAAGGCTTTATCAATACCTAGAAGCACAGCAATGTCTATTATTAAAAAGTGGAAAGTGGTGCTTTCACACTGGGGCGGTGCGCTTGCAGGACGTTACAAAAATTCCGGAAAGCAGCATCTTTGGGGCGGTGCAGTGAGTGGTGTATCCCCTGCTCCTCCACCGCCCCTGCCATTGAAAACAATGGGCAGTGCTTCCGAAGAGCCTGCACGCCGCTTCGGAAGCGCAGAGCGGCGACACTTTTAACCCCTTTGGGGGGGTTAAACGCACACCGCTGCCACCCCGAACAGCGGCGCTATAGGGCCACTATAACAGCAGTAAAGCGCTGCTAAACTAGCAGCATTGTACCGCTGACGATCGGGCGGCCTCAGTGTGAAAGTGGCGTTTAAGTCAGTTGGACAGGCAATCAAAAGAGAAACCAACCTGTTTGGGGGGGTCAAAACTGCACCCTTCATCAGGGCTTTTATCAGTGGTGTGGTGCTTCAATTTACATTTTTGTTACATTATACTACAAGCCAAGGCGACCATGGAGATCGCTGTGTGTCTGTGCAAATGTTTGTCCAATTAGTCAAAAGAGCGCGTCACGCATCTCGGGAAGTCTCAGGGTACTCTACAGTACATGTGCCGTGCCACAATTTCAGGGTCCGTCTGTCTCTTCCTGTTCTTTTAGCTGGCCTCCTGATGATATTCCTCATCATCAGGAGGCCAGTTGTAAGCCAGTTGTAAGCATCTCAAAGAGACAGACAGCTCCCGGTGAGGTCAGAGAAGATGACAGAGTGGGAACAGCTGAGCAGCTGCAGAGCTGCTGATGCTTACAGAACATCACTGGATTTGCTAGGGATGTGAATATGTGAGTGAGGCTCCATTCACACCTTGGCATTCCGGATCGGGGGCGGAATCGGCGCACTTCTGCCCGCAATTCCAGAATCGGCGCAAATCACGGGACGAGCTTGCGATCCAGGTACTTCCAATGGCACCCCAATCATGGCGCGATTTTTCCGCAATTGTCACACAAGAAATTGCTGCAAAAACGTGCAAACAGAATCGCGGGATGCCTATCACCCAAAAAAAGTCCGGGATTTGCCTTGATTCAGGAATTGCAGGCAGAGTCGTGGTGATTCCGCCTGAGATGCAGAAAGCCATGGTGTGAATAGAATCTAAGACCCCTTACACATGGGCTTTCCGATTAGGTCCAAATGAAAAACTGACGCTTCATTCATTTTAAGGGGCAGCGGATGTCAGGAGTGACGTTTGATGACACCTGCTGCTGTCCGATCCGATCCTGTCTGTGAAACCCAGATGGATGGAAACCCTATTTTCCATACATCTGGCGGATCGGATGGTATCGCATGAAAACAAACAAACAAAGGCGGTTCGTTTTCATCTGATCTCCCCATAGAGGAGAGCGGGGCTCTGACAGGTCTGTCTCAGCACAGTGAGCTGTCATCCGCCTGCTGAGTGTTGATAAGCAGAGCGATCCTTCGCTCGGCAAATCGAAGTCCACTGGGCGGATTGCCCGTGTGAGTAAAGGTAAGAGGAGAAAAAAACATAGAACAAGAAAGTAAGGGAAAGGGGAGTGAAGTTGTTTTGAGCTTCTGATTACTTAATCACTGACATTTGCAGCAATACCACTGCAGAACTGGTAGTCCATGGGAGGTTCCTTTCTGTATATTTTGGAACTGCAAAGTGTTAAATTGAAGTACTATATCCATATATTTGATGGTACATTGACTTGAAAATACATCAAATGTGTCATTATATGTTAAAGTGTTATTAAACCCAAAAGCAAAGATTTATTATATTGCAGCTTACCAATTCTTAGATGTGATGGATGCATTTGCTTTCTTTTTTAGGCTTTCTTTCTTACCTCGTGATCCTGCCAGTAAGTCTGTTGCGTTTCAACAGAACATGCTGAGCTGCAGATGTAGCAGTAAGGGTTGAGACAAACCATTTAACACTGACAGGTGCAAACTGTTGGTGTAACTACTTATAAAGTGTTAGCTGGAGTTTGACTTTAATTTGATAGCGTATCTAAAGCCTCGTACACACGGTCCAATTTTTGGACGACAGAACGTTCATTTGTTTGTTGGATGCTTGTCTCATGTCGAAAGTGAAGAGCGTACTAACAATACAAAAATTTTCATACGACCGAACTCAACGTCAGAAGTGACGTAATATTTTGAATATTTTTGCAACTTTTTTCGTTTCTGAGTATGCGTAGTATGTAGTCTCAGTCGTACAATTTTTTTCGAAAACGGAACGAAAATCGGACGTTGCGTTGTCATACGACAAAAATGTTATTGCCTGCCCATCCAGCTTTTGTCTGAGGAAAAATCTAAATCCGCTGTCGAAAGGAGCATACTAATGTAAGAATTTCGGGTGGCAGACCGTCAAACGAAAATTCCCATTCAAAATTTGCATTGTGTGTACGGGCCTTTACAGTACACTGCTAGTGAGTCTAACCCCCCCCCCCACACACAGAATGACAATGCTGTTGTCCAAAGGCAGTCTCTATTGTTCCTTCATTCAGAGTGTAGGCCCCCTAAAACAGGAACTGAATTAATGTACTGGCAGGATCACCAGGTGAAAAAAGAGGGGGGAAAGCTTAAAAAAAGAAAACTAATGCTGCCACCACATCCAAAGATTTGTAAGCCGCAATATAATACAATTTTTTTTTTTATTATTTTCTCTTACCACTCAGTTAACTTCTTCGGGAGATCACTTTCAACTTATCACTTGTTGGAAAATCCTTCCTTAGTCACATCATTGTGGTATTCCTTTTTTTATTATTAATTATATTTAAACATTTTACAAATTTTCAAAATTGAATAAGTGAATACCAAGGAAGGAAGAACGAAAAGCCAGATAAAAAAAAAGAGTACCAATTACTTCATTACAACCCCAACCTCCCTCCCCCCACTCCTACCTCCTGCATACACACACGATCCTTCCAAATTCCGGAAATTCTAACCTACTTTC
>BLSH010198849.1:143015-158757 GCA_018402905.1 Glandirana rugosa | reverse complement strand
GGACCTCCACTTGTTAGGAACTGCTATGATAACCCTCGGCTATCATCTCTCTGTCAGTCTGTCTTAAGCTTGGACGCCCAAGGAGAGCCCGTCTTCACCCCCAATGATCACAAGCGAATACAAAGCATGGTGAAAAACAGACTCTAATTTTACTGGCATGGTGAATAGTTTTATACACTTTTAGACAAAGAAATACATAATTCATACAAGGGAGGGGATATGTAATTACGTGTCTTATAGGAAAAAAGAATAGTTGTCTTGTATAGCAGTTATTAATATTTTCTCATACGCTTTCTCATGTAGAGACATCATTCGCAACTTCTTATCTGGACAATATGTTCTCTTCAAGGTCTGTTCCTTCACACACCAGCCAGATGGCACATTCTTTCAATGTGGCATGTAGAGGAACAAAACCCTGCCGAGATGAACAGAAAAAGTTGTCAGCATAAACTTCTTAAAGCAACATTTACCCTAACAAGATGGAGTAACTAAGGATAATAGGTTTTCTATCATCTACAGGATCCATGGGAGGCAGGACGAGAAACGCGGCACACGCTTCCTCTCACTTTCTCATCCGGTCACCAATATATGAATTTTTTTGGTGTTGGGTTTAATACTGCGTTAGATCCCTTTCACACTGAGGCGCTTTACAGGCGCTATTTAGCTAAAAATAGTGCCTGTAATGCGCCTCAAAATCCCTCCCCATCCAGTGAAGTGGAGTGCTGTCACACTCCTACAAGCAGCATCTTTGGAACGGAGCAGTGAGCGGTGATATAGAAAACAATGGGGCAGCGCTTCCGTAGAGGCTGCACACCGCCTCGGAAGCACGGAGCGCCGGCCCTTTTAACCCCGTTTTAACCCCTTGTGGGGAGTTAAAAGCGTACCGCTCCCGTCACTGTAGCGCCGCTATAACAGCGGTAAATCCCCGCTGAAACTAGCGCCCCACCGCCCCCAATGTGAAAGTGCCCTTAAAGTCACAGATATGCAAAGTATGATCTACAATATACAGTATCTCACAAGAGTGAGTACACCCCTCACCTTTTTGTAAATATTGTATTCTATCTTTTCTGACAACACTGAAGAAATTACACTTTGCTACAATATAAAGTAGTGAGTGTACAGCTTGTAAAACAGTGTAAATGTGCTGTCCCCTCAAAATAACTCAACACACCACATCCATTAATGTCTAAACCACTGGCAACAAAAGTGAGTATACCCCTAATTAAAATGTCCAAATTGGGCCCAAAGTGTCAATATTTTGTGTGGCCACCATTATTTTCCAGCACTGCCTTAACCCTCTTGGGCATGGAGTTCACCAGAGTTGCCACTGGAGTCCTCTTCCACTCCTCCATGACGATATCACGAAGCTGGTGGGTGTTAAGAGACCTTGCTCTCCTCCCCCTTCCGTTGACGATGCCCTGCAGATGCTCAATAGGGTTTAGGTCTGGAGACATGCTTGGCCAGTCCAACACCTTTACCCTCAGCTTCTTTAGCAAGGCAGTGGTCATCTTGGAGGTGTGTTTGGGGTCGTTACCATGTTGGAATACTGCCCTGTGGCCCAGTCTCTGAAGGGAGGGGATCATTCACTGCTTCAGTATGTCACAGTACATGTTGGCATTCATGGTTTCCTCAATGAACTGTAGCTCCCCAGTGCCAGCAGCACTCATGCAGCCCCAGACCATGACACTCCCACCACCATGCTTGACTGTAGGCAAGACACACTTGTCTTTGTACTCCTCACCTGGTTGCCGACACACACGCTTGACACCATCTGAACCAAATAAGTTTATCTTGGTCTCATCTGACCACAGGACATGGTTCCAGTAATCCACGTCCTTAGTCTGCTTGTCTTCAGCAAACAGTTTGCGGGCTTTCTTGTGCATAATCTTTAGAAGAGCCTTCCTTCTGGGACAACAGCCATGCAGACAAATTTGATGCAGTTTGCGGCGTATGGTCTGAGCACTGCCAGGCTGATTCCCCAACCCTTCATCCTCTGCAGCAATGCTGGCAGCACTCTGTTTCCAAAAGACAACCTGTGTATATGATGCTGAGCACGTGCACTCAACTTCTTTGGCCGACCATGGCAAGGCCTGTCCTGTTAAACCGCTGTATGGCCTTGACCACCGTGCTGCAGCTCAGTTTCAGGGTCTTGGCAATCTTTTTATAGCCTCGGCCATCTTTATGTAGAGCAACAATTCTTTTTTTCAGATCCTCAGAGGGTTCTTTGCCATGAAGTGCCATGTTGAACTTCCAGTGACCAGAGAGAGTGAGAGCAATAACACCAAATTTAACACACCTGCTCCCCATTCACACCTGAGACCTTGTAACACTAATGAGTCACATGACACCGTAGAGGGAAATGGCTAATTGGGCCCAATTTGGACATTTTCACTTAGGGGTGTACTCACTTTTGTTGCCAGCGGTTTAGACATTAATGGGTGTGTGTTGAGTTATTTTGAGGGGACAGCAAATTTACACTGTTATACAAGCTGTACACTCACTACTTTACATTGTGTAATTTCTTCAGTGTTGTCACATGAAAAGATATAATAAAATATTTACAAAAATGTGAGGGGTGTACTCACCTTTGTGAGATACTGTATGTAGCTCACATCCATACCGCATCCAGAGTCACTGAACAGGCCGGTAATTTTGTTTTGTTTTATCTATTAGGGGATTAAACTTGGATAGGGATTGAAAAGTTGTGGGATGCCCAACAAATAGATTTAATTTAGTTTGGGACCTTCCTTATACACTTCCAGTATATACACTCCTTTCTCTTCCTCCAGCACATCACTTGCTTCTCAGACTCCTGTTCCTCTCTCCTGCACAATACTTGCTCTCATAGGTGACCTGGAGGCATATTTACCAGGCCTCCGTATATTCTTGTTTGGCCTAGCTAGCACATGGTGAGGCCTACTGTAGTTAAAGCAGGACCTCCGGATCACCCATTACAGGCAAGTGTAGAAAAAGTACTACTGTGCTAGCCAGCCTGATGGACTACTGCTCCCAGCCTTCTCCACTGCCACAGTGACACCATGGCCCCATACTGGCCTCTGCATCCGTCCCAGACTGTCTCTCACCCCAATTCGCTCCAGCATGCTTATCCTCCAGGCTGCCAGGGTATGTGTCACTCACCGACACCTGCGTAGTTCTTCTCAGAAATCTCTCCAATAGCGTTCCCTCCAGCTGTCTTTTCCACTCTCTCTTGTGCCTGCCACCAAGATCTCGTTCCTCCTGGCTGCACCCGAACTCTCCCAGGCCAAGGTCACCCCCCCAGACTGGGGGCTCCCGGGGCCACGCAGCCTCCACGCTATCTCATCTCTCCAAGTTCCACCTGAACTCCTCTCAGTAACTGGGCTGACCCTGGGTGTTTGAGGAGGCCTGCCCCCTGCCTATCCAGATTGGGGATTGGTCAGGGCTCCCCAGAACACCCCAGATGGCTACACCCTCCTCCCACCTCTCTTTCCAGAAAACTCCAGAAGCTTCTCTGGAAATAAGTGTGAGATCCTGGCGACATCATCTGTGAATCACCCAGTCCTACACTGAGCCACTCCCAGCCCAGAATCAAAACAACCAGGCCTGTATACACACCAGGCCTGGCTAAATTTGCCTTACCTAACCAAAAACTATCACTAGCTCCTACCTAAGTAGAGGGCGCTACACTCACCCACCACCAAACCTAAGCTGGTCACCAGTTGAGAAAATTTGAAAAAAAGGCTCCTGGGCCCAGGAGCAAGGGCATCCCAGAACAAAAATAAAGGGATGGAAAAAGGGAACAAACCTGGATGGGGCTGTACAAATAATTTAAGTACAAAAATATAAATAAATACATCTCCATAAATTATCCACAATGTACAGTATAATTATACATTACTAGCTACAGGTATCTGCAACAAGCAGTATATACAATCAATATACATTCCTGGACCAGAACACCTCTCCCAAAGGAAAAGTACTCTGCCCGCATAATTGTAGAAGGAAGTTTTGACTCTCGATGGATGGTAGTTGAACGGCCAGTCCCATCCCAATGGTCCTAAGAGAAGACATATAACAACTTACTCTACATTCTAACTAACAAATCACACAGTCTGCTGAAAGGGGGTTATGTGCCTCCCAGCAGAGCAACCAAACAGTAAAAAAATATTACTTTCTCCTGCCTGATCTGTCAGTGAGGGGTTATAACCCACTGATAGAATTAGTAAGGAAAAGAAACAGAAAAAATTGTAGCGACACATTTTTTTTTAAAAGTTCCTGATGGGACGGGCCCCTCCCCGGGCAGCAGGCTCTTCAAAATTTAGCAAAACAGGTGCAAGCCTCACCCAAGTGTCCCTCAATAGAAAGTTCCTTCATTGGGCACAGGGTAGGAGGCTGGCTTGCTCCTGCTAAGGTCAGGGAAACAAAACAAAACCATGCTACGCTTCCCAGCAGTCCTGGTGGCAGGTTCTATGCAAACGCCTCTCAGTCCTTCCTCAAGCATAGAACCGAGGGTCCAGCAATCGTCTCTGACCCTCTTCTTCTGTCTCCCTGTAAACCAAATGACCTTTAGTAGGCCAACCTACCCTTACAACAAAAATAAACAAATACAAGTCCCTGTAAATGAATCTCCCTGTCCGCCACTCTTCCTTAATATCCAGGAACCGGGCTCATATTTCACTTTCCGGTCTCCTTAGTGGTTTCGGGACATGGAGAAAATCCCAAATGAAGTAATCTTCCCACTCATCACGGGAGCTCTCCACCACATCCATAACTTGAGATGAGACATATGGTCCAGGCCCATTCCGGGGCTACCCTTTGCTGCACCGCACTTTTGAACAGCCGTGGCAGTTCTCTCGGGTTCCCTCGTCCAGGAAGGACGCAGGCATTAGGGGATATTATCACTCATTGCTGGTAAGTGGGTGCCCTGGTCTGGGTGGTGGATGGCCGATGTAGAAAAAGCTGCTGTCTGCTGATCAGGGTTCCTGTATACAGTTCAGAGTCTAAGGCTGGTTCTGGCTCCACTTCCTCTTTTGACTGAGCCTCTAGGATATGAGACCCTCCTGTCTCCCACTCATCCTCAGAACTTGAGCCCGGAGATGACCACTCTGTCAACTTCTCTAATGACCCGAATTCAGTATATAGTCTGGGGGAACCCAGATCAAGGTCCCTCCCCTCACACTCCCCCTCCAGCTCACCTGCGATCATGCTTTCTTCTCTCGCTGGCTGGGCTGGTACCTCGAGAGCAGGGGTCTTAGGACTGGCCGGCTCTTCAGGGACTTTAACTGGTTCCTGCATGGCAATTACAGTCACCAGGTCCCTGGCCAGGCCACAGGTCTCTGCAGCTTTTCCACGCATGTTGTCCTCTGTGTCGCCAGGCTGCAACTCTACCCCACCTTTGTGTGGTCATGAGGACTTCCGCAGCTGTGGATAGCAAAGCCCTGATAGCAGGTCCATGGTGTAGTAGTGTGGCTTCTGTGGCATGGACTCCAACAGGGTCAGCGGTTCATCACAATGGCTGCACCGGGCCCAGGCAGTGACCTCTGCGGTCGGTATTCGGCAGTCCGGGCAAACCAAACACAGCCGCTCCGCTCCTTCTATCACTCCTAGGGCGAGTCCCCCATGAGGCTCCAGCCGAAAGCCCGTGCCGACCAGGGTCCGCTTCGGCTTGTCCAGCAACCATGTCAGCGATGGTAATAGACGACCAGCCTCCGACATCTTCTGCCGTCTCGTGGTATCTGGGCTAGGAAGAAGCGCTGAGATTCTTCAAGGGCGTGGCACCGCTCCCTCATTACCAGACAGGCTGGCGCCAACACACCTGATAGCAGGCTCACTCCTGGTCACAATGCTGTAACCCCTTGTGTAAAGGCAGAACCTTGCAAACATGCTGATGCTAGCAGGACTTGTCCAGACATGCTGACCTTGCTGCTGGTTGCCGGTAGCAACTGTAATTATAATAGCCACTGTTTTGCTGGAAAGAACACCTTTAATACAGTCTCTCCCTTTGACAACAAAAAACATTCCCAGGCATACTTTACTGAGAGCAGGATTTGGAGCAAAAAGTTTGTGATGTCCATCTTTTGCAGAACGTTGGGCATATTCGTAATCCAGTGGGTAATGTCCAACTTTTGCATAGCGCTGGACATATTTGTAATCCATGGGCGCGATTGCCATGGGTAACAGCACATGATTTACAAGTCACTGAATTTGCAGGATAATGTAAGTGTCCACCCCAGCGCTGGTTGGGGCAACTGGGTATGCAGGCAGTAACAATTAGCGACAGCTCTCGCAGGTTGCTATCGGCAATGGCACATGCATTTTTGTATTGAATAGCAGGCAAGCACACAAGTTCTTTCCAGGCATACTTTACTGAGAGCAGGATTTGGTAACAGCACATGATTTACAAGTCAATGAATTTGCAGGATAATGTAAGTGTCCACCCCAGCGCTGCTTGGGGCAACTGGGTATGTCATGCCATATATACATAAACAAATGTTGACATTGGCATCATCCCTAAAATAATTGCAAATAATAGAGTAACCTGAGGTGGGACTTTAAATATGCTAAATGAGAACATACGACTGCAAAAATAGGTAACATTTCATATAGATTTCATTGTAGTTTAACAAATCCATAAAATATGTTGAAAACATATGATTAAAAAGGACATAAGTACAAATTATAAACCCTTAGAGATCATGATTTGCCACATGCACATGTCAGATGGTCTACGCGTTATGCGGGTTCCTCCGCTTCTTCAGGATCAAGCATGTAAGATACACGTCGGGTATTGTACTTAGTATCCAACCAATGCGGTAGCAGAGGGGACACTAGCCGAAAGTAGAATAATCCATATAACACCCAAAGGGGGAAAAAAGGGGGTGTCTCAGGGTAAAGTCGCCCACAGGTCCATGAAATGAACAATGGATCTTGTTACAAGCTGGGGATTGAGGAAGAGCGCAAAAAGGGAACCATATGTATATGGTTGAATAAGACGGGTACATAAATTACAGTTACTCTATTATGATTTGAAGTGAATCCTTTCTTGCTATTGAGGACATTATTTAAAGTAATTGTAAACCCTGATTTTTTTTTAATAACAAACATGTAATACTTACCTTGTCTATGCAATGGGTTTGCAGGGAGCAGCACCGATTCTTCTCTTCTCGGGTCCCCCGCTGAGGCTCCTGGTTCGTCCCTCCACTGAGTGCCCACCATAACAAGCCTCTTGCTATGGGACACTCGTGTGGGCTTGCTCCCAAGCATGCTCTGTGTCCATAGACACACTGAGCATGGCTTGGCCCTCTGCCCCTGCTCTCTTTTCACTGGCCTCAGCTGCTGTCTCTGAGCCTATGAGGAGGGAGAGAGCTGCTACTCTTGCGTACATCGGTTTATCCAGATTGGCTCAGGTAAGTGTAAGTGAAGGGTGCACTCAGAAGGATTTTTACCTTAATGCAGAGAGTGCATCTGAATCTTCAGCCTTCAGAATTACTTTGAATCAAAGTTAAAGGGTCTGTAGTTTAACTTTAAGCCAGGGCTAAGTGGCAGCAGGGACCAGTCATAGCTGAACAAGAAGGATTTTGAGGCCTCATTTATAGTGCATGTTACATGTATGTGACTAATATACGGGTATTAGATTGTATAAAATGTTTAAAAAAAGATTGAGAAAAGCTTCCCTCATTAGAAAAGCGTTTATACTCACCTATCAAATGGATGCATCCTACCTTTGTTCTAGAGCTTCAGCCTCCATGAGACTTTTCAGCATTTGACACTTTCTGCCGTGTCAGATTCCTGTGTGCTCTGCCATACCCTGTGGTTTTAACCTGTGACCGGCGGCTGTTACCTTGTGATCGGCTGTGATCTACTTCTCAGCCGATCACATCCAATGTAAACAGAGCGGTAACTCACTGTTACCAGCTCTTCTCTCCTCACACAGTTTCTAGTGTGAGGAGAGAAGAGCTGGGATCAGTGAGTTACCGCTCTGTAAAGTAAAAACACACACTGTCACATCCCCCCTGCCCCCCCCCCCCCAATGCACCAGTCACCCAACAGTCACCCCATATACCCCCATAAAGTGTACCTGTCATCATAAAGTGTACCTATCATCAGACTGTCATCATAAAATGCACCTGTCACTCGTCACCCGTCAGTGACTGTGACATGTCATCCATCACCCATCACTGACCACCGGCAGTCACCCATCACTGACCACCGCCAGTCACCCGCCACCCATCACTGACCACCGCCAGTCACCCGTCATCCATCACTGACCACCGCCAGTCTCCTGTCACCCATCAGTGACCACTGCCAGTCACCCATCAGTGACCACCGCCAGTCACCTGTCACCCGTCACGCAATTGTGACCACTGCCAGTCACCCGTCATGCATTAGTGATCACCACCAGACACCGGTCACCCACCAGTGACCCCCTCTAGACACCCATCACCCATCAGTGACCACCGCCAGTCACACATCAGTGACCACCACCTGTCACCCGTCACCCATCAGTGACCACCCCCAGACACCCGGCAACCCATCAGTGACCACCGCCAGTCATCCATCACCTATCAGTGACCACCGCCAGTCACCCGTCACCCATCAGTGACCTCCACCAGTCACCCGTCACCCATCAGTGACCACCACCAGACACCCATCACCCATCAGTGACCACCACCAGACACCCAGCACCCATCAGTGTGCACTGCCAGTCACCCATCTGTGACCTCCACCAGTCACCCATCACCCATCAGTGACCACCACCAGTCACCCATCACCCATCAGTGACCACCGCCAGTCACCCATCACCTATCAGTGACCACCGCCAGTCATCCGTCACCCATCAGTGACCACTGCCAGTCACCCATCACCCATCAGTGACTACCACCAGTCACCCATCAGTGACCACCACCAGACACCTGTCACCCATCAGTGACCACCGCCAGTCGCCAGTGACCATTGCCAATCACCTGTCAGTGACCTTCACACCCATGAGTAAACATCACCTGTAAAAGTCTCACACATGTGGTTTCGCCATACTCGGGGGGAGTAGTAGAATGTATTTTGGGGTGTCATTTTTGCTATGTACATGCTTTTGTGTAAAAATAAAAGCGTTTTCATTTTTTTCCCACATTTTCCAAAAACTACTGGAAAAAAATTACATGTTCAAAAGACTCATTATGCCTCATAGATTATACGTTGGGGAGTTTGCTTTCCAAAATGGGGTCATTTTGTGGGCAGTTCCATTGTCCTGGTGCTCCAGGACCTTCAAAAGTGTGATAAGGGGTTGATAAATGAGATTTGTAATTTATGCTTGTAGAACGCCTGAAAGTGCTAGTTCAATGTTGGGTCTATGTATGTGGCCAGGCTATGTAAAAGTCTCACACATGTGGTATCGCCATACTCAGGAGGAGTAGCAGAATGTATTTTGGGGTGTCATTTTTGATATGTACATGTTATGTGTTGGAAATATCTTATAAATGGACAACTTTGTGTAAAATAAAATACGTTTTCATTTTTTCCCCACATTTTCCAAAAACTACTGGTCGTCATGACATTAGATGTGTAATTTATGTCCCTAGAATACCTGATGGCACTCCCTGCATGTTGAGCCTCTGTATGTGGCCAGGCTGTGAAAAAGTCATGTGGTATTGCCATACTCAGGAGGAGTAGCAGAATGTGTTTTGGGGTGTAATTTGTGGTATGCATATGCTGTGTGTGAGAAATAACAACTTCAAAAAATTCACCATGCCTCTTACTAAATACCTTGGAATGTCTACTTTCCAAAAAGGGGTCATTTGGGGGATATTTGTACTTTCCTGGCTTGTTAGGGTCTCAAGAAATGAGATAAGCTGTCAGTAGATCAGGTGTGATCAGGATTGATCAATTTTCAATGATTGCCTTAAAAATATTATTTATTCCTTAATATTGTTAAGTTTAAATTTTGTAGGGATGTGGCAGAATTGGTGTGCCCAATGGACACACTCACTCTCATAGAGCCAAAAGATCATGGTCAAACCCTTTTGAAAGGTATTGGGTGGCACACAGAAGCCAGATGGATAAATACTGTGTTTATCTATTTTGTCTGTCAATTTAACTTCTATCATTTTGTGTAGCACTGAACAGATTATCTATCAACTGATTTACACATGTGGGTAGGTGCATCTTGATGTAGCGGGCGTTCAACACAAGGAGTCCAAGTGTAGTAACAGGAATATATTGTAATAAAAGTTCAGCAGTACACAACACGCCCAGCAGGGAGGTAACCCAGCCTAGAACACTTACAAGGTGCAACAGTAATGGGACAGTAGACTGAAGACCTTAAGATCCTGACAGTGCCTGGCCAGTCTGTACCAAAAGAGGAGGCTTTCCAGAGGGTTGGCATAGTCTATGTGCTTCCTTTACTCTTCTAGAACCTTTTCCTGGCTCTAAATACTGCCCTTGTCAGATGGGTAACCTGTCCTTACACTAGCCCAGTGTTTCTCAAACTTTTTTGTCTTGTGACGCACCAAAAAGATCTAAACATTTTTATGGCACACCTAAAAAGATTTAACAATTTTTATGGTGAAGAATTTATTTATTTTTACATATATATTTAATTTTAAATTTAATGTGAAGGATGTGCCTGCTTTTGAGAGCAAATCAGATTGAAGCAAGGCTCCAAAAGTCGACAAACAAGAGTGCATTTCATTGTCGATTTTAAGAGGTCACTCTTTCTCTTTTTATTTGATTTCAGTCAATGCTAAAAATCCAAACTCACAAAACCATGAAGACACAAATGGCAGAATTACTTCAATAAGTCGCCACCCGACGCGGCGTTTCGTTGACAGCCCGTCAACTTCCTCAGGGGTCAGTTGACGGGCTGTCAACGAAACGCCGCGTCGGGTGGCGAGGGCTCTCATGCTTCTTCCGCTCTAAGGAACGTAGGTGGAGCGCGGTCTGGCGTCCCCTAGTTCCACGTGTTTATTGTTTATTGTTTTATTTGCTTTTATCGTCTATGTGTCCGTTCCTTTGAACGGTCACATCCAGTCATTGGATTGGTTTGTTTTACAAATAAACGTTTTTTATCGCTATGTATTTCACCATTGGAAGCCCCGTTTTTTTCTTTCTCCTTTGGGACTCCTGCCACGGACGGTTGTCATCCCTGGAGCTTATGAGGCGGTCCATCCACTTCACAGATCCATTCCCACCGTTCATCTGGTAAGTGGGGTTTCTTTGGGCTGCCGGGAGGATACGCATCCGCACTTCCATTGCCTTCTAAGCTTATTGGCCTGTTTCAGGCCAGGGGAATTTGGTAAGTGGGACTACAAACCGACTCCCTAGGCATCGCACAGGAGCTACAAACAACCTATAATATCGGGGACTTTCGCATAATTTTTAGTTATTCTTGGACCTGTTCCAATATGCACATGGAGATACAATAATCCCTCAATTAGCTGATAGGACTCCTGAGGGACATATTGTAGTAGTGTCCTACTAGCACTTATTGATGTTTAGGCACTAAGATTGGTGTTTAGGCACTACAATTGCTGTTTAGGCGCTATGATTTACACTGAGCAGAAGGTGTAGTCTCTGGTTCATCCAGGAGACAACACACTTGTCATATATGAGAGATTCTTTTCTATGTGTGAGAAACTGCTCTATGAGCGCGGTATCCCTACATTTTGCGATCTATGTTTTCTAGTGTAACCTGCTGTTATACTGTTGTACCAGCTGCTCTCTATCTTTCACTAGTGTTTCCCATAGGTGCGGACTTCTATTTGTATTACCTGCTTACACATGCTTTGACAATTGTTTGATTAGCTGCTGTTAGAACATGTACTCGTAATTTGAATTGAGTCTTGGAAAGGCCTGGAGGTTTAAGATTTTAGAATGCATGTTGGGCTAAAAAGGGGTAATTGGAGTCCACTAGTTCAGAGAACATCTGGAATATTTCTTCACAGATGGGCTGTGTGTAGCGATACCCCCTAGTGGGCCACTGAATCTTGGGTCCCACTAATCCTGCACAACCAGGCAACATGCATTTCCTCACTTCACGCAGAGTCAGTAACAGTCCATGGGCTTGTTTTTGTTGTTTTATTGAGGTAAAACAACTTGGATGAGGAAGAGGGATTATGAAATGCCTGACTTGACTTGGTAGAACAACTTAAGGACAACTTCCTTCACTATATACACAGAAAGTTTTAGATTCTGTACAGTATTTCATGTTAGTCTCTCTTGAATTAACAGAAATAATTCCTCTTGTAGGAGCTTTATGTCCCCTTATTGAAACTCCCAAAGTCCCATACTTCAGGAGCTTTCTGAAAATACCACCCCACATGGTTGCCTTGGAAAGTGTCCCAGAGCAAGGGATTTAGGTCAGCTGTGATACTGTCCCTGTGAAAGCATTCTGGATATTGCATCTGACAGCCTTCTCCCTTTTAGGCCCTGGAGGTGTAGAGGTACTCACACTGTCCCTTGAATCCTGCTGCTTTGGATAACACTGATGTTCAGGCCTTCTGCTGTCTATGTCTTCCCATGCTAGCCAGGGTGTCTCCTGAAAGAGACTGAAGGGTAGTAGTGATTCCTCTTTTCAGCATCTCTCCATTCTCAACTCTAGCCTGGAAACAGAGCCTCCCAGCATCGGGGTCCCCTCCCAGGCCTCACAACATCCAGCCTCAGCACTCCATCTGACAGCTGTACACAGGCTTGGACTGGTACAAAATATAGGCCTGGGCATTTTAGACTGAGCAGCCCATGACATATTTACAGGCCCCTTCCCCACTCTCCATCCTGACGGAGGTGAGGGGGGCTGGGAAAGAGCATGGGGGCCAAAGTTGATTGACCTCAGCTCAGAGACTTCTCCATTGTATTCATTGTCCACAGAGACTGCTGTATTGTATTCATTTTCCCCAGACTCTACTCCATTGTATTTATTGCCCCCAGAGACTGGTCCATTGCATTCATTGCCCCCAAACTGCTCCATTGCATTTATTCATTGCCCCCCAGGGACTATTTCATTGCATTAATTCATTCATTGCTCCAGGGTGCCCAGAGACTGCTTCATTGCATTCATGATTGGCCCCAGAGACTTGCTGCTCCAGTGAATTCATTCATTGCCCCAGGGGACCCAGGGACTGCTGCATTTCATTCATGATTGCCCCCAGAGACTTTCTGCTTCCTTGCATTGCATTGCCCCAGACTGTTCCATTCTTTGCCCCGGCCCGTACATTACCAAATTTTTACACTGTGAGATGATGAGAGGGATGATCTTCTGGCTTCTGGGCAAGTGACAGTGTGTGAATGGCAGCAGCAGGCTGGCAATGACACTGCGGCATGGCAGGCAGAAATAGACACAAGAATCATGATCTCATACATGTAAACTCTTTGCTTAAGTGTGGCTGATAGCGTGAATGGCGGATGAGTACGGAGACACCTAGTGGCTAATTAGGAAATTACTATCTGATTGACCAAATGTGTATAAAGGTCCTCCCCACTGGGTCCGCCTTCGCTTTGAGAAAGTCCGCGATTGGCGGACGAAACGCGTCAGCGTACGCGTCATCACGCTTATCAGGAACCCTCAGCCGACCACCCCCACCTCTCCCATGTGAGCCGGGACTGGACGATCAGGTGACCAGCACAGCCACTCCCCCAACTCAGCAGCACGGCAACCCGGCGTCCTCGCATGGCCGACACGACTTTCATCAGTGACAAGGGAAGCCGCAGCGATTACCCCTGATGGACAGTGGCCGGTCGACCCGGTGAAGATGAGTGAGACTGCGTTTGTGCTTCTCTAACCAAGTGTTTGTCACGCTGCCCAAACTTAAGTCGCTGTTGCTTCTTATTGTCAGCCCTCGATCTGGCGTATTGTTTAACCAGAGACCGTTCACTGCAGGGCGGCTAAGACACTCTGAGTGTGGCGCTTGAATCTATTGCCAGTCACCTGCAACAGTGTTATTGTTTGCTTCCCAGCTCTGTGGAAACACTTTTTTTGCACCCCTCTATGGACCAGGTGTTGTGCACACCCATGTTTACAGCCTAGTGTATCTTAGACTAATCTGCACAAGATACCTGATCAGTCCTCTAGCAGGTGTATGTATGAGGTGGTTATTGGGTGTATGTAGCCGGCTTGTGGTTTCCTGTTTACTTCTAGACAACGTTGTCTTTTTAAATTGTGCATGCGTGGTGGTGGAATTTTTTGCTTCTGCATTTTAATCAATACAAATAAACTATATCTTTTTTAAACAGCCGGTGTGTCCCATCATGAGCTCTTGGGTGCTTTCACCTCACTGTTGTTTTGGTTTGAATTGCTCTGGGGACTGCGTCTAATATAGATGAATGGCCAAAAGGTGACAGGCTATTATCCCTGTGTCACCTATATTATTATTATTGTTGCTCTTACGGGGGTCTTTCTTAACCTTTTTGTTTAGAAAGAGGCAGTGGGCAGCGTATGCATGTGTGACCGATCGCAGCAGTGGCAAAAGTGCGTCTGTCCCCCTGGGTCCCTTCAGCTCCCGAGCTCAAGCCCAAGGTCACCCCCCCCCAGACTCGGGGGGCTCCCTCAAAGGCCAGACAGCTAGTACTCCATCTCCCAGTTCTTGCAACGAACTCCCCTCCCCAGCTGGGCCGACCCCCAGGTATTTAAGATGGCCTGCCCCCTGCCAGTCCAGGCTGGGGATTGGCTAGGGCTCCCTATAATACCCCAAGCAGCTCCACCTCTCTTCCCCTCCTCTTCTTCCAGCACCTTCTGGAAGCAAGAGGGTGGTAACCAAGAGGTGATACTACCTGTGAGTCACCAGCTGTTACACTGAGCCACTCCCAGCCCAATAAACCAAAGCAAACAGGCTTAGCTGCCAGCTAGACCTGCTTAAATTTACCTGGCCTTAACAAATAAAAAAAAACCCTTACCTATCTACCTAGGTAGAGGATGCTACAAGGTGATGGAGAGCTGAAAAAACAATCTCAGATCTCAGTAAGCAGAGTTCTGAGAGCTGATTGAAGGAAAAACACACACCCTTCTTCATACAGCACACAAGGACAAAACTGAGCCTGCCAATCAGCTGGAGATCCCTCCCCGTCACCTTTTTTCTCTTGGTGTCAGGAAAAGTTCTCAGAAGTAATTCATGCCAATGCCTTTAACGGCATATGCCCAGAGCCCTGTCATTGTTGGGGGGCCCTGCACTGCCCGCCTCTTAAACCCCCCGTTGCCCGCTGGAGTTAGGCTACGTCCAGCGCTTGTTACATGCTGTCTGCTCGCCTGTCACTTGTATATACAGAAGCGCTGCTTCCGTATTTACTAGTGACAGCGCTCCTCTCCTGGGCCCGACGGGCGCTCTGATCTATCTGATCTGGTGGTATACAGAGACCGACCTATGAGAGAAGAGCAGGAAGGGGGCGGGGAATCTGCACAAGAGAAGCTGCCTCTGAAAACAGCAGGCTGCAGGAATGTCCGATAACATGCTGTGAATAGGACAAAGAAAAACTCTGTACTAGAATCTGGTCCTGGGGGGTGGAGTGGAGCTCTGCACTGGAATCTGGGGGGAGGCAGGAGGAGAGCCATGCACCCCTGCACTTTGCACCCACCTCACCCTGCACCCACCTCACTCTGTACTTTGCACCTACCTCACCCTGCACCCACCTCACTCTGTACTTTGCACCTACCTCACCCTGCACCCACCTCACCCTGCACTTTGCACCTACCTCACCCTACACCCACCTCACCCTGCACCCATCTAACTCTGCACTTTTCACCTATCTCGCGGGCAGCCCGGGTCCTCTCCTCGCGACAGTG
>BLSH010198849.1:120636-139967 GCA_018402905.1 Glandirana rugosa | reverse complement strand
CCATCTCCCGCGTGGGGGGGAGATTGCAGCCTTCCAGTCCATCTCCCGGGGGGGGTGGCGTTGGTTTGCCGCCCCCCCCCCAAAATATTGAGCACTGGCTGCCACTGGTGCAAGCAGTGATTTCTGTACTGACTTCACCTCAAGAAACTCCTCCTCTCAGCGCCTAAATAGCTCAAAAGGCAGGCTCTGTGAAATATGTGACACAGTAATGCCTATCAACAAGGCATATCGAATACGTCACAGAATTTGAGGAAGTAAATGTGTGGGGATCTTCACAAAGTCAGCTTACAGACATTTAGAGTAATCGAAGTAGGCTAGAAATAATTGAAATACAATGTAGAAATTAATATATATGTAACACTGGGCATAGTTACTGAGATGTAAAACTCTATTTGTCCACAAGATGGCAGTGCCCACTACTTTGCCTAACCATAATTCCAATACAACTGCCCAGAGCAGTCCGGAAGATGTAGTCTTGAGAGAGGATCTTGAACACAGTGAAGCTGGGGTCACAACTACAAGGTCCACAAGCAACAGAAATGTGGAGGGATGATATAAAAACAAAAGCTTGGGAAGAAGCCAGGCAGTTGGAAAGACATGCACCACCATCCTGGAGTCGCACAAGGGGACATGAGAACAGCAGAGGTGCTACACAGTGACAGACTTTAAAGTAATCTACCGGTGCAGTGAGTGACAGACCCTGAGAGCTGGAGGAGAAGGTGCTGGAGCAGGCTGGGAGAGGAATAGTGGACAGTCTGTGGAAGCTTTGGGAGCCAGTCAGGGGAAGGAGTGTCACTGGGTAAAATCAGGTCGATGGGACCTGGAAGAGGGATGGGCTGGGAGTTGTAGTCCATCAAAGGCCCAGCTAGCACTCAAGTACTTTTGCTACACATTCAGGGGCCCGTGATTCCTAGCCTGTAATGGGTGTTTCAGAGGTCTTGCTAATACAGAGTAGGCCTCACCATGTGCTAGTCGCAGTGAAGTGAGTGGCAGACCCTGAGAGCTAGAGGAGAAGGTGCTGGAGCAGGCTGGGAGAGGAATAGTGGACAGTCTGTGGAAGCCTTGGAAGCCAGTCAGGGGAAGGAGTGTCACTAAGGAAAAGCAGGTCAGTGGGACCTGGAAGAGGGATGGGCTGGGAGTTGTAGTCCATCAAAGGCCAGGCTAGTACTCAAGTACTTTTTCTACACATTCAGGGACCCCTGATCCCTGGCCTGTAATGGGTGTTTCGGAAGTCCTGCTGATACAGAGTAGGCCTCACCATGTGCTAGTCGCAGTGAAGAGGAAGGAGTAGAGAAGCTTGATACATTTCCCTTCAAGCTGGAAACTAAGTAGAGTGCTGGAGAGAGAACTGTAGGAGAAATGGTCAGTAAGTTGAGTGCTGGAGAGTTGTGAGGAGTAACAGTCTGCAGAAGGAAAGTCTGCAGTGCAAGTGTGTATATCAGGGCCGGCTCTACCACTAGGCGAAGTAGGCGGCCGCCTAGGGCGCACTGCCGCCTAGGGGCGCCTGGCCACTGTTGATCTGTCACTGGCTGCTCTGCATTGATTCATGTAAAAACTGACACTGTCTGACTGAGATAATGAGATTGTATTATCACATGCCATTTGCAAATGTATATAGAAATAATGACTGATCTGCCAAATACCCCCCTCCCCCCCGTGAGGCTGTATTTGATGGGCACAGGTGAAGCTGTATTTGATGGGCACAGGTGAGGCTGTATTGATTGGCGCTGGAGAGGCTGCAATTCATTGGCGCTGATCAGGCTGGGCAGGGGAAAGGGGGTGGAGCCAAGGGGGGGGCGGCAAAATGAGGTTTCGCCTAGGGTGTCAAAAATCCTTGCACCAGCCCTGGTGTATATACAGGAGTGTATATGGAGTTTGTGTATCATAATTCGTTGGGCATCCCACAATCATCCCTTATCCCCATCCAAGTTATTTCCCCTAAATAAAACAACAAAAACAAGAGCCGGCCTGGTCAGTGTCTCCGCATGTGTGATATATGGTGTGATTGAGGTGAACCACTACTACTAGCTACTCCCAAGGGAGCACATGGCTACACTTTGGTCTGCCATTACAATCTGTTTATTTTCTAATAGTCAGTGTGCGCCAACTTCGTGCGACTGCTGGGAGCTCCCAACCAAGGTGTTCTGGTGGTGTCAGCAGGAGTGAGGTCCTGCCTAGGGTCAGAGGAATTGCAGAGAACCCAATATTACAAGCAGCTCCTGCAGGTGTAGCGCTGCATATGATTTTGCATTTTGGCCATAGAAACGCTTTAAGGAAGTAGCATATGCAGAGTTGAAGAGGGTAGTTTTGTCTTATTTTAGGTCAATTTTAAAATAGGATTCACCGTATACAAACAAGAACCGTACGAGCACATAGGATATACTGTATATTTTCCCTAGGTTGTAAAGGCAGAGTTTCTCTTTAAAAGTCTTTTAACAACTTTCCGGTTTTTTGTCCTTTAAATAACCCGCAGGTGGGCTGAGACCCATAAATAACAGCTTAATGTTATACAGCTCAGGAGATTTCAAACAAGCCACGGGCAATCTGAGAATGACTCTGAAATGTGGTTTTAGACCAAAGTAGGAGCTGCGCAAGTTCCCTGGCTGACGTCTTTAGGTTAAGTAACATGTTCAGTGCTCGCTAAGTTACACTATGTGTTTACATAGCCAGGGTACAATGCCTCCCAGTCCCTCAGGGTGTATAGGTTTTAACGCACAGAGCCATAAAAGGCAGATATAACAGAACAGTGACATCTGAAAGGGATGTGTTATTGTTAGGATGCTATAGAAACTAATCTTTATATAAAGAAGTTATTAAGGGAAAATAAAAGTGCTCTGCTCATGGGGAGTTTTTAGCAGATAATTTGTGGAAACTTTCATAATAAATCTAGCCGGCTTCTGCTGCAATCATTGAAGCTCAACTCCTTGCAGATATAAAGCACTACCATTTAAACTATTCATGTCCTAAAATATTACATTTATTGTTAAAATACAGCAAGTGTGTGTACCCAAATATACCTTTATTTTCAAGTCCGGTAAAACTTTGAACAGAAAGACTGGGAGAGGCAGGGGTACCAAAAGAGGTGTAACTAGAACCTTCAGGGCCCCAATGCGACAAACATGAAGGCCCCCTGACCCCAGTCCAGGGCCCTTTCCACTGATCCTGGGGCCCTTTATTATTGTCCCGCAGTGGGACCCTTTCACATGTTCTGCAGCGGACCCCCTTCGTGCTGTCTTGGGACCCGCTGCATTGTTTTTCCACAATGCTTCTGTTGGGGGGGGGGGTCTTTGGTGAGATAATAGGGGTCTGAACAGACTCCTGATTTCTCACTTTTGAGACACAGAAAGAGACTGAGGAAACATATTTCCTGGTTCCTTTCTGTAGCCTCAGCTGCACAGAATGAATGAACAAAAACAGCTCTGCATAGCCTTCCTGTTCAATCATAAACAAAAGCATAGCAAATGGTGTTTACTATGCTTCGGCTATGAACACAGTGAATGATCGGTAGCAATCACTCACTGTGCCCATTCATAAAAGGAAGGGGCTGGTAAATTTCATTTTTACTGGCACCTTCCCCACTCTCCATCCTAAAAAGATCCATCTCAGCAGCCTGTGGGAGAGGGGAGGGGGAAGCCAGCAAAGCTGCAGAGGGCATACGGGGGGGCCAGGCAGCAGGCACAGATCAATAATCAGTACAGAGAGGGTGATCGATGCATTGGGGGACAATTAGAGTAATTGATCCCCTGTATGCACAGCTAAAAGCACTAAAAAAAGCAGTGGGAGGGAGAGGAGGAGAAGCTGGCTTTCAGCTGTCTGCAGGCTGAGCTGTACAGGGAATCAGATCCAAAAAATTGTCCACCCCCCCCCCCCCTGCAAAACCTAATGTGACAGGGAGGCTACATGGGCCCCCCAGGAGCAGGGGCCTGTGACCCCTCGGGTACCAGAACTCTATGCAGGTAGGCTCTACTACATTTACAGCATGTAGCTTGCTGACAGGAGCAGAAAGCAAGGTTAGCAGTAATGCTGCTCTTTCACTGTCCAAGCATGGGTATGTCAGTGATCAAGCTGCACTGCTCAAAAGAAACCTGATAGAGATATTTAACAGATCGGACAAGGCGTAATTGACAACTTGCAGTTGACTAAACAGGTGCAAGGTTTGAGCCAATAATGCAAACCAGGGTCAGGGTGGCAAAAGCATGCATACACTGCAAAAAACTGATTATGAAGGCTGTACAAACATAGACCCTTCACAGTAATGTCTATGTGGCTCAATCAGGGTAAATTGTTGCTTAGCATAGTCTCTATTCCAACAGAGAGTCTAGCTAAGAATCACTACTTCAAAAAAAACGTTTTCAACACAAATAGTTCCTTGTACTTGTCCTCATAAGCAGCATCACACTCAGAGAAGTCCAAGGTTACTCTGGTAACACAGGCAAACAATTGGAGAGATCCAGAGACAGAAGACACAGACCACCACACTGAACCTGGATCACTCTGGTAGCAATTGGGGAGGTGCTCTCCATGGTAGCTGTGTGGTATTAGGTTAGGGGAACTGCCATTTTCCTTCTGGTCTGACCAGCACTCTGTCCCCAAGTTGACAGTCAAAGTCTGATACTTTCAGCTCTTCTTGCCTTACCCATGACTGGCCTTCTTTGGACACTGTGGGCCTTCCGAGAGTATGGCCAATTAAACATGGTAGGATGAGTGGCCTGTTAAAAAATGTACTGTATTGTTGTATTTTCAGACCACTTCATCTAAGTAATGGGTCCATTTCCTTTGTTTCTAATGAATTAAGCCATTCAGCAGTTGTATCAGGGTGTGACTGAGCCTTTTGTATGCCCCATTGCTTTGTGAGTGGTACAGGGTAGTATGCACGTTTTTAACACCTATTGAGTCCCACCATTGTTGCAAGAACTGGCTTTCGAAACAGTGTCTTTGGTCTGAAGGAATCTTTTGCAGACAGCCATAAGGAAAGCAGAATTGCTTCCACACCATCTGGATGGCTACCATGGCAATCTGATGTAGGCCTCTTTTAGATTCAATAAATATTGGAATGTATTGGTGTGTGTAGGACTGTATGTTATATATTGTTCAGGAAATACAGTAGATGGGAACCTATGCCAAAAGAAAAAATGGACTCCCTCGCAGCAGACATATCCCTTGATACTTGTAAATAAGTATGATGTAGTGGAGGGGGAGGGCACAGACACAAAGTTTCATGCAGTCAGGTCCTAGGCTGTATATTTACAGGCCACCCACTGCAAAAAAAAAGGAAAACGTATTTATAATTTATCATTGATTTGTCACCTCTGCCTGATGTCAGTGTTGACATGGATGTAGAAGTGTACTTTTACTCCACTGGGTCATCACATCCTCATCACAATGGAGATAATCTTTTCATGATGGCACCATTGATTAACTGCCTTTGAATCATCTCCATAGTGAAGAAGCAGGAAGAGCTGTCAATGTTGCCAAGACCAACCAATAAGATTTTCCAGCTCTGTTAAACAAAAGGAAGAATCTCACTAGCTGATAGGAGCAGTGTTATGTAGCGGTATTAGCTAAAAGACAAACAGTAATGTGCAACTTGAAGTTTACTTTATGTATGCAAGATACATTTGTAGCGTCCCCATAGAGTAGGTCTGTTTTCTAGCAGGGGTTTGCTAGGTGAGGTAAAATTTAGTCAGGCCTGAGTGTAAGAGCAGGCCTGAATGTTTTGATCTGGGCTGGGAGGAGAGACTCAGGGAGGATTGGGTGGACTTAACAGTCTCTAGAAACCTGGAGAAGGTTTTTGGTCAGAGAGTAGAGGGATGGGTGGAGCCATCTGGAGTATTCTAAGGAGCTCTGACCAATCCCCAAGCAGGATTGGCAGGGGGCAGGCCTCCTTAAATACTCTTAGTCAGCCCAATCTGGGAGGAGTAGTGTCGGGTGGAAGTCTGGAGATGTAGCAGGGGCGCTGTGGAGCAGGCCCCTACCCGGGAGGTCGCGCCCAGTCTGGGGGTTCGGGTGCAGTCAGAAAAGAGATTGATTCCTGGAGCCGCACAGGAGGACCAGGAGAACAGCGGAGGTGCTACAGAAGGAGAAATACTTTAAAGTGATCCACCAGTGCGGTGAGCGAAGGTCCATGGAACTGGAGGAGAAACTGCTGGAGCAGGCTGGGAGAGGAATAGTGGACAGTCTGTGGGAGCCTTGGGAGCCAGTCAAGGGAAAGAAGAGTCACTGCCAGAGAGCAGGTCGATGGGACCTGGAAGAGGATGGGCTGGGAGTTGTAGTCCATCAAAGGCCCGGCTAGCACTCAAGTACTTTGCTACACATTTAGGGGCCCATGATCCCTGGCCGGTAATGGGTGTTCCTGAGGTCCTGCTGATGCAGAATAGGCTTCACCATGTGTTAGTCTAGTGAAGAAAAAGGTATAGAGAAGCCTGATAAATTTCCTTTCAGGCTGGCAACTAAGTTTTGAGCTTAGTAAAGTATGCCTGAGACTGTTGTCAAGAGGAGAGACTGTGTTACAGGTGTGCTTGCCAGCAAAACAGTGGCTACTACAAATTACTATTGCTACTGGCAACCATCAGCAAAGTCAGCAAGTCTGGACAAGTTCTGCAAGTGTCAGCGTACCTGCAAAGTTTCATCCTTCACACAAAGGGTTACAGCTACGTGACATGGAAGAGTCTTAGCTTTTGCAGCCTGCAGCAGATACCATGCAGGATAGGAAGATGGTGGAAGGTGGTCATCCCTTGCCATCGCTGCCCTGGTTGTCGGATAAGCCGGAGAGGACCCTGATTGACACAGGGGTACAGTTGGAGCCATGCGGGGGACTTGCTTCGGGAGTGATTGATGGAGAGGAGCAGCTGTGCTTGATATGCCTGAACTGCCAGATTCCGACCACGGTCGTCACTGCCTGGACCCGGTGCGGCCATTGTGACGAGCCACTCATTCATTTGGCATCAGTGCAGCAGGGGCACAGTACTACCAAGTGGATCTGCCATCAGGGAGATGCATTCCGCAGCCGCAGAGGCCTCGGAGGGCTGATTTGGGCCTAGTATCGCTACCCAAAGGCCGGGAGGAGTTGCGGCCTAGCGACTCCCCTGCAAAATTGGAGGATGAGGGAAGAGAAGAGGAGGCTGTCGTGGCCCAAGGCCAGGCCGGGGACCTGGTTACCATGAGTACTAATGTGCAGGAATCCGGGGTTCCTGAAATGCCAGCCATAACTTAACCCATGACCATCCCAGTGGAGCTGGAGCAAGCGAACAAGGGAGGAGAGTCACTGGAGGAGCTAGCTGGGGATGTTGGGGAAAGGGTCGTAGACTGGGGGTCACTCAGACTCATAGCAGAGTTTGGGTCTCTAAAGCACCTGGGAGAGTGGTCATCTCCTAGTGAGGGGTCCGAAGAAGAGGATGAGCCCGGACCCTCACTACAACCGAGCCCTGCACCAGGAATCCCCAGTACCAGCAGCCACCTTTTCTACAATAGTCTCTCCACTACCCAGACCAGAGCAGCCATATACAGCATGGTCAAGTCAGCAGACACCCTAGTTCAGCCAGGGAGAGGGAAGGTGAGGAGTCTGTCTAGGCTCTCCCGGTATCAGCAAGAAGTCCAGCATAGGGTTGCTCTGAAGTGGGGCTTAAATTTTTCTTATGTGTCACCCCAGATCATGGACATTGTGGAGAACTCCCGGGAAGAGTGGGAGAATGACATGACTTGGGACTACCTCCATGTGCCTAAGCTCTTGCGGGAACCCGGAAGCAGGCAGTGAGAGAGATTCCTGGAGTTGAAGCAGGAATGGAGTCTGGGCAGAGCTGTCCGGAAGGACTGCGTTATGATCATTAAGGCAGGACAACCCACAAGGAGCTATTCTATTTCTGTTCGGGGGGAGGGGAATAATCAAGTGAGATTGCCGGATCCCCATTAATACGCATAAGACTGTGTTGAAACAGACTATGCAGCACACTCCAAAGACTGCCAGAGGAGTAGCGGAATGTGTGCTTCCTCTGAATTGCAAGACAAACTAGCCTGCCACCCTGTGCCCCTATTGAAGAGACTTGCCCACTGGAAGGACACTTGGGTAAAGTTTGCCCTGTTTGTTTTTTTAATTGAAGCCTGCAACATGGGAGGGGCTCCTCCCACCAGGAACTTTAAAGAGTTTTTCAATCAAAGCTTTCTTCTCTGCTCTGCTGTGAGTCTCTAACCCCTCACTGGCAGAGCAGGCAGGTTAAGAATTGTGTGCCAAGTTGCTATGTTCTATTAGGAAGCTTGTCACCCCCTCCTGATAGGTTGGTTGCTTGTTAGTTAGTTTAGATAGTTGTGCTTCCCTTCTCTTAGGATCTTTGGGATGGAACGGTTGTTCATCTATATCCGTCAAGAGTCAAGTCAAACGTCAACTGTTGCTAGCTAGGCGGGTGGAGGGCTTCCCTTTAGGGGGAGGTGCTCCGACCCAGGACATGTACAGTATGCTGCATGTGGATAGATGCAGGGATTGTAGATAGGAATTGTGGTAAAATGTATCTTGTTAGTATTGCAAAAATGGAGATGATATATTTTTGATACTTATTTATTCATGTACAGTTTTGTATTTCCCCTTCTAAGTTTGTTCCCTTTTCCCCTACATTTTCTGATTTTGGGATGCCCTGCTTCTGTTCAAAGAAGCTACTTTTCAATTTCAGCTGGGGACCAGCTGATGTTTAGGTGGGGTGGGGTGTGAGTGTAGCGCCCCCCATAGAGTAGGTGCGTTTTCTAGCAGGGGTTTGCTAGGTGAGGTAAAATTTAGTCAGGTCTGAGTGTAAGAGCAGGCCTGAATGTTTTGATCTGGGCTGGGAGGAGAGGCTCAGGGAGGATTGGGTGGATTTAACAGATGAGGTCACCAGAACCTCCCACTTCTTTCTAGAAACCTGGAGAAGGTTTTTGGTCAGAGAGCTGGGGATGGGTGGAGCCATCTGGAGTATTCTAAGGAGCTCTGACCAATCCTCAAGCAGGATTGGCAGGGGGCAGGCCTCCTTAAATATTCTGAGTCAGCCCAATCTGGGAGGAGTAGTGTCGGTTGGAAGCCTGGAGATGTAGCAGGGGCGCTGTGGAGCAGGCCCCTACCCGGGAGGTCGCCCCCAGTCTGGGGAGGGTGACCTTGGGGCCTGGGCTTTCAGGTGCAGCCAGGAAGGAGAGTGATTCTTGGAGCCACACAGGAAGAACAGGAGAACAGCGGAGGTGCTACAGAAGGAGAAAGACTTTAAAGTGATCCACCGGTGCGGTGAATGACTGTCCCTGGGACTGGAGGAGAAAGTGCTGGAGCAGGCTGGGCGAGGAATAGTGGACAGTCTATGGGAGCCTTGGGAGCCAGTAAAGGGAAAGGAAAGTCACTACCAGAGAGCAGGTCAATGGGGCTGGGAAGTGGCTGAGTTATCCTGACTGGACGTCATATGACGTCCTCAGGATAACAAGCCGCTGCGCGCCCGAGTGGGCGCGCATCGCGGCGATCGGTGGTGCGGGGGGTCAGTCTGACCCCCCGCAATGCCAATCTCGGTAAAGTGCTTCGATCCGAAGCACTTTACCATGTGACCAGCCGTGACCAATCACGGCTGGTCACAGTGTAATACAGGAAAGCCGTTTATCGGCTTTCTTGTACTCAGGTCTGCAGACCTGATGAGGGGAGAGACGATCGGCTGCATCCCTGACAGGGAGGGTTTGTGCTGATGATTTATCAGCACAGCCCTCCCTCGGATCGCCACCCTAGACCAACAGGGAGCCTGCCCAGGGACCACCATTGATGTGCCCACCCAGGACCACCAGGGAGCCGACAGGGACCACCAGGGAGCCGATCTGGACCACCAGGGAGACCCCCTAGACCACCAGGTAAGTGACTAAGTGCTCAGGTCCACCTTCACTCAGTGCCACCTACAGATGCCACCCTAGACCACCAGGGAATGAGCCCCTATTAATGTATATGCCCACCAGTGCCCCTATCAGTGCCCACCAGTGCCCCTATCAATGCAAACCAGTGCCACACATCAGTGCCCACCATTGCTACCTACCAGTGCCCACCTATCAGTGTCCATCAGTGCCACCTATCAGTGCCCAGTGCCGCCTATGGGTGCCAATCAGTGCTGTCTATTAGTGCCCATCAGTGCCGCTTAGCAGTGTCCATCAGTGCTGCATATCAGTGCCCATCAGTGCTGTATATCAGTGCCACCTCTCAGTACCCGTCAGTGCTGCTTATCAGTGCCGCCTAACAGTGCTCATCATCGCTGCATATAAGTGCCTCATCATCAGTGCCACCTCATCAGTGCCGCCTCATCAGTGCCAATCAGTACTGCCACATCAGTGCCCGTCAGTGTAGCCTCATCAGTGCCCACCAGTGTTGGAGAAAATTTACTTATTTACAAAGTTTTGTGACAAAAATAGAGAATTTTTTTTTTTTTTTTTTAATTTTCGGTCTTTTTTTATTTGTAGCGCAAAAAATAAAAACCGCAGGGGTGATCAAATACCACCAAAAGAAAGCTCTATTTGTGGGAACAAAATGATAAAAAATCTGTTTGGGTGCAGCGTCGCACAACCGCGCAATTCTCATTCAAAGCGCAACAGCACTGAAAACTGAAAATTGGTCTGGTAGTAAAGTGTTCTAAGTGCATAGTATTGAAGTGGTTAAGGAGACCTGTAAATCAGTTTAGGGGTTCATCTAAGGTAAAATAAAACATGATTATGGATGTATTCTTGATACTGAAGTATACAAATAAATGAAAAAAAAATGGTAGCCTGCGACTTGTTGAGCTTGATTGGTGGAAAGAGAAACTGTAGGTGCTCTGGCTCTAACTAGACTCAGGAGGATGGTCAATAGGTGCCAGCCACCCTCTGTAGTTGTTATTGGCATTTCCATGGAGGCTAATGCACAATACTAAGACAGTTCTTGTGACTAGAATCACTGTGAATTGACTTTAATGAAGAACCTAACTTCATAACTGTGTACAAAGCCAACTTTGTTCTGGAGGTGCAACAGAATGTTCATATAAAATTTCCTCAACACATTCACACGCAATTTCTGCTTGAAGCTTGAATCTCCAAGCTGCTCAACAAGCAAAATCCTATTCATTCCAATGGCCCATGTTCAAATCTGTAGCAAAATACCTGTTGCTCAAAAAAAGTATATGTGCCTCTTCTAGGCAGATTAGAGGCAGATTGGAGTGTTTTGGCCCCATATACTTCAATGAGAAAACCTGAAAAATGAGCGACATGAGAGTTTTACAAGCATTTTGAGACTCGTTTTCTGGCCAAATAGCATTTCTCCACCCCTAATCTCCTCCCCATAGTGTTTTTGCATTGGTACGCTGCAGTGCCATTCATTCTTAATGGCACCTTAATGCAGCTAGTTAAAGAACATGTGCTGCAACACATGTATGTTTTTATCGTGTGGCAGGTAGCTCCTTTAAATGAATTAACTGCCTTAACACAACTCAGGGTTTACATACAGCCAAAGGGAGATGCCATTTGAGTGTCTCAATAGTGAGCTTTAAAGATCCATTTTTCTATAGTGCCAGCAGCTACAGAGATCAGTGAGGAATTGTTGTAAATCTATCTTACTGCTTATTACGAATATGCAAACACTTTAGTGTCCATTATATGGACAAAATATCACTTTAAACCATCTTTGTGATCTATAACTTATCAAGCCCCGCCCAACCACAGCATTGGAGTTAAAGTTGAATTCTGGATGTGTAGCACCCTCTAGGTAGGTAGGTGCTAGAGGTAGGATTGTTCTGTGAGAGTAGGAAAATTTAGGCAGGCCTAGCTGGTGGCTAGACCTGTTTGTTTTCATTCTGGGCTGGGAGTGGCTCAGTGTAGAGCTGGTGACTCACAGGCAGTCTCCCTGAGACCTCCCCCTTTTTTCCAGAGATTTCTGGAAAGTTCTGGAAAGAGAGGAGGAGAGGAGGGGTGTAGCTACCTGTGGTATTCTGGGGAGCCATGATCAATCCCCAACCTGGATTGGCAGGGGGCAGGCCTCCTTAAATACCCAGGGTCAGCCCAGCTGGGGGGGTGTTGTTGGGTGGAAGAGATGCAGATTGAGTACTGAGGCTGTTGGGGCCTTTGAGGGAGCTCTCCTGTGTGTGTGGGGGGGGGGGGGGGTGATCTTGGGCCTAGGCTTGGGTGCGATCAAGGCCCTCCAAGAAATCATGTAGGTGTTCTGGACTGGAGGCACAGGAGGAGCAAGAGAGGACAGCAAAAGAGAGTAATGCCAGGCAAGTCTCCAGGCAGAGGAACCACCGGTTGCAGCCAGGGGGGCTGGTGCGTGACAAGCACAGTCGGGAGGACTGGGGAGGCATGTCTGAGAGGACTGGGAGAGTGCAGTCGGAGATGGCTGCAGAACCAGAGGAGAGGACTGTGGTAGCGTGGGCAGTGGAGTTGGGCAGCTGCAGCCAGGAGGGATGGCAGGGCCTGAAGAGGACTGACTGGGATCAGTAGACGCATGTAGGACAACTAACACCTGAACTATTTCCACACTATAGGAGTCCAGGGTCCCAGTCTGCAAAGGGCAATTCACTGAGGCCTGGCCCAGTGTCAGGCCTAGCCAATTTTGTGCTAGCTGATCCTGGGAGCTCAAGCAAGAGAAGTGCTGGAGGAGCTGAGGAGTGATAGTATGCAGCAAGAGTAGTACTGGAGGAGTTGAGAAGTAGCCTGAAGCAAGAGTCGTGCTGGAGTGAAGATTGGAGTGTGTATACCGGAGTGTATATAGTTGTCCCAAGCAAGTTCTACAAATTCCACTGAGCATCCCATATTTCCCTTACCCCATACAAGTTCAATCCCCTCAATAAAAACACATAAAACAATGTACATGGACTGTTCTATGTCTCGGAGTGTCTGAGAGGTGAACGCCAGGCTGTGCAGGGTGACGGGTGAACCACAAAACTCAGCAGCCCCTACGGGGGAAGTGCTACAGGTGAAGAAGCCAGTACAATATAAACCATGTTGGCAGTCAAATTGTGTATTTTTGATACAGATCTCATTTTAGGAGGCACAGAATGTTGTGTAGCAAAAATGGGATATCTGAAAGGTATGCTAACTGCCATCTCTCTGATACTATAAAACATGTGTGAAAGAGTGTCCAGATATACATTTAAATTGTTGTATGACAGGTTTTTATACAGTGTAGTGATGACTCCTTAGGAAGCCACTGGAAACTAATGGGTTCCTACCTGTCCAGTGGCCACCTGCCCTGTATCTGGATCCAAACCTCTGACAACAACCAAGGTCTAGTCACAAGGGTCTTTTTATCATTTATTGCAATTTTCCAACTGGAAAGAGGGTTTAGGCAGGGCCACCGATAGAGGGGTACCCCGTCCTCCTGTAGGGGGCCCAGATATACAGGGGGGCCCAGACAGCAGGGGGCATTAGTGGGGCAGGGCGGGGGAACAATTACAGAATGATGCCCTGTGTGGCTCTCTGCAACAGCTGAAAGCTGGTTTCTGTAACTGATCCATCTCTGTTCTGCCGACACGTTATTCTCCCCAGTGTGCCCCCCTGTGTGCCCAGGCCCCCCTCCCGCAGCTTTGCCAGTTTAACTTGTCCTGCCAGCTGCTAAGTATGCACATGTGTCAGAATGGAGAGCGGTGGAAGGGGCCAGTAAATATGTAATTTACTGGCCCCTTCCTTTTCCGATCACTTCTGTGCTGTGTCCATTGATAACTGAGCATAGTAAACTGTGTTTACAATGCTTCTGTTTATGAATGAACAGGAGCCCCTGACTGTTTATTCATCTTCAGAGGCTGCAGAGAAAAGAATTGAACAACCTGTGTCCTCAATTCGTTTCTCTGTTTCAAAGGTGAAATGTCAGGAGTCTGTTTAGACCCTCTCAACAAAGCCCCCCAACAGCGTTGGGAAAAAAAAATTTAAAAAATAATTTTAAAAATGTAAACAAAATAACAAATTGGAAAAAAATGTAAAAACTGTGAAAAAAAATAATTCAAAAAAATTGTAAAAATAAATAATTTTAAAAAATTGTAAAAGAACATTTTAAAAGAATTGCAAAAAAGAATTTAAAAAAAATTAAAGGCTCATTCAAATGGGTTATTTGACCCATATAGTGTGAATGAGCAGTTTGTGCGGTTGGAGCTGTATGTTACTCTATGAGGATGCAGCAGCTGTATGAACACAGCCGCAGGTCCTAATTTAATAAGTGTGCAGGTGTGGGTGAGTGGCCCTGAATACACGCTGTCTTTGTTTGGGGCCATACGACTGCACCCACATACCTGTCAAATTAGGATCTGAGGCTGTGTTCATACAGCCGCTGAATCCCCATAGCATAATATAGGCTGCCTGCACACAGCTTCAGCTACATTTAAAAAAAAAAACACTTATTCACACTGCACAGGCCACATTACCAATGTGAATAAGCCCCAAGACCTAATTTGCACATAGAAATGTATTTATTATCTCAGTTTTATCTTTTAGATTTAGCAGGGATTTCGTAAGTTATGTTATGTTTGTGTCCGCTAATAATGATTTTAGTGTATTTTTAGTGAAAATATCATTATGATATTTTTGGGGATGGGGGCCCTGTCAGGTAGGCTATAAGGGGTGATTTCTAACAGCAGCCCTGGGTTTAGGGCTTGCAGGATGCCCAAAATGCAAAATAGCAAGACAAAGAACTGAATCAGCAGGAGGTCCCTGAGCAAACATAGATACTGATAAGAAGAACACAAATATTGAATTCTGTGACCCTTTGAGAGCAGTCACGATGTTTCCTTGCTCCTGAAACTGACTTTTGTCCCTCTGTGAGTAGCTTGAAAGATTCCCTGGGCAATGTTCCTTCTTCCAAGGTCCAGACAACAGTTCCTAACCAGTTCCTCTGCAACCCTCTTCATGGAAAAGTATCTCTGTTCAGCCCAGCTCCCTTCAGTCAAGCACCTCAAGCAAGTGGCTCGGAATCCAGGATCGTCAGCAAATGGTTCATGCTAAGGCCAGGCCTTGCCAGCAGTTCTTCACACAGGTCTCTTCCCAAGGAGAAAGCCCAAGGAGGAAAGGGGCTCCTAACATTTATCATCTCTTCAGACTATACCTCTGACAAACACCATCAGCAATTGGCTCAGTCATATAAATATTTAAAGCAGAGGTCCGAGGTATGAAAAAAAAATGAAAAGTCAGCAGCTACACATACAGTAACTGCTGACTTTTAATAATAGGACACTTACCTGTCCTGGAGTCCAGCGATGTCTGCACCCACCACCGATCTTCGGATCGGGGGACGGGTGCAGCCGCCTCCATCGCGGGTAAGGGAACCCGGACGTGTAAGCAGTACAGCTTCATGCCGGGCACCTTACTGCGCATGCGCGAGGCTCTGCTGCGCTCTGCTACTGGCCAGGCGGCCAGAAGCAGAGCGAGCAGTGAGGAGGGAGCCGGGCTGCTGACGTCAGCGGCCGCGGCCGCGGCTTGTGGCCCAAGCTCCCGGATGTGTGGAAAAGAACACCTGTCTAAAGACAGGTGTCCTCTTCCCCCTCCCCCCCAAAAAGTGCCAAATGTGACACCTGAGGGGGGGAGGAATCCAACCAGCGGAAGTTCCACTTTTGGGTGGAACTCCGCTTTAATCCTTGCTACACTGATTACTTCAACATTCTTTTAACAATGGGTTACATGTTACACCCATATTTAGGGTATAATATGTAACATGTTCCTATTCACCCTTCACCCGCAGAGAGAGGGCTTCTTACTGTGATAATGGGTGTTGGTTCTTCTCCCTGCACCCGCTGTCACATTTTGAAAAGGGCAATCCGTAAATGAGTGAACTGCAAGTCCTGTCTACCACAGCAGCAGATGCACTTGTAGTTTCAACGGACTGCGATCATGCTGATTAAAACTCTTTTTAAGAAGTGGGTGTGGCGCTGATTATTTTTATTAAATGTGGGCTTAGAAGTGTATATCCTTTTAAGTGCATCTGCGATTGGTGTGCTGGGTAAAGTGGTTTGGTGTGCAAATGAGCAAATAAGTAATATGTAATGTCAAAATAAATAGGTAAAACAACTTTTGGTCTAATTGCAATACCTTATTAGTGAATACATTCATAAAACACTAGAATCATCAAATTTACACCTTATACAAAACATATAATATGTAATAAAGTGACTGTGCTGTGCTTACAATAGCATCCATGAAAAGACATTTGCTATGATACAATGTAAAAGTCCATAAAGTGGCTTGTGCTAAAAAAGCAAATTATAAATCCATAATGCAGTAATATTTATTTAAGTTCTTTAAATATTGTGGTGTGCTGGTGATTTTCAAACATGCTTCCCATTCTCCACCTCACTCACTAGAATCTCTCCCCTTTAAGGGGTAGGCCAGCATTCAAAGCACTCTGTGGCTGTACACAATTTTGATATACAGGACTGTTTTAGCTTCTCCTATGAACGCCTGTCCATCCAAACTCCTCACATGCAGAGCTAACAACAAACGGGTTCTATAATGCAGTGGTTCTCAACCCTGTCCTCAAGTACCCCCAACAGGCCATGTTTTGGGAATATCTCTTAGATAAAATAGCTGTCCAAAATACCAAACCATTGACTCTGATTTAAAGCACCTGTGCAAGATAAAGGAAAACCTGCAAACATGGCCTGTTGGGGGTACTTGAGGACAGGGTTGAGAACCACTGCTATAGTGTAAATCCATATTAACCGGCAGCTCCTGATGACATCAATGTGACGAAACGTGTAGGGCGGAGCTTCCATCGCCAGTGTGTCACTTCTGGTTTTGATCTTTGGAGCACATTAAATGCTGTTAGACTTTGCAAACAATGTAAGTGAATTTTTAAACAAATACTACAATAAACGGTTAATATAGATTTACACTATGGGGCCCGTTTGTTATCTCTGCATGTGCGGAGTCTGGAGGGACAGGAGTTTGTGGGAGAAGCTGAAACAGTCCTCTGTCTGAAAATTGTGTACAGCCACAGAATGCTGTGAATGATTGCCTACCCCTTAAATGGGAGAGATTCTGGTGAGTGAGGTGGAGAAGGGGACGCACGTTTGAGAATCACCAGCACACCACAAGATTTAAGAACTTAAATAAATATTACTGCATTATGGACTTATAATTTACTTTTTTAGCACAAGCCACTTTATGGACTTTTACATTGTATCATAGCACATGTCACTTTCTCACGGATGCTATTGTAAGCACAGCACAGTCGCTTTATTGCATATTATATGTTTTGTATAAGGTGTAAATTTGATGATTCTAGTGTTTTATGAATTTATTTACTAATAACGTATTGCAATTATATATTCACCAAAAGTTGTTTTACCTATTAATTTTGACATTACATCTTATTTGCTCGCACCAAACCACTTTACCCAGCACACCAATCGCAGGTGCACTTAAAGGGATATACATTAATAAGCACACATTTAATAAAATCTTTTTTTCAATATAGATTTTTTGAAAAAATTTAAGTGTTTTACAATGACATGACATTATATAGGAATGATACATATTAACATTTTACACTATGAACATGGCATAAAGATGTAATAGTGAGTAACTGGAACATAAACAAAGTCACCCATGCATCGTCTCAGATTTGTAAAAATGATTTACTAATCATGAGTGGTGTATGATTTCAAAAAGTGTAGAATCGTGTTTCTTAACATGATCTAGAAGATAGTATAGATTTTGTTGAGATAAGTAAGGGAAGAGGCTGTGGATTATCATCTTGGAAATAGTGTTTTGGGTACGTACTTAGATGTACACTTGTATCACTGTCATCAGAATCGTGTCTCAGTGGTTGTGGTCAGTTTTCTTTTATCATTTGGTAAAGTGGGTCGGGTACACATTTAATAAAAATAAGCAGCACCACACGCACTGCTTCTTAAAAAAAAAAATTTTGATGACTCTACAAAGGTGGTAGTCTCAATGGGGGCAGCAGCTTTATAACAAACACTTAGTGCAGAACACTTTTCCTTTGTTGGATGCTGATTAAAACGCTTGTAGTCCATTCACACTCTAAAACTGAAAGCACATACTGAATTATGGGCAGAGATCTCTAGGCAGTGTGTGCAGGTGCCTGGCATTGCACCAGGGATTCACTGATCATGGGTGCAATGCTCTGCAGGTTCCTTTGAAAACAAATTAAAAATGCACAGTTTTTTCCTGCAAAAATATGTGCATTTTATTTTTTTTTTCACAAAGGTGAACTTAGCCTTTAAGCAATCAACCCACCAGGGTTAGGGAACACTTACAGAATACAGAAAAGGTAAATAATAGCTCAGGCTGGTTACAGCTGAGCCACAACACACACTATATTTAAATAAAGACATTACTGCATAAGGCAGGATCACTGCAACAGTAATAGGGCTGTTCAGGTGCAAGGCTCATACAGTGTAAAAAAAAACAATTTTGGGGGGCGAGGGAGGGTTGTTCATGTGCAAGGCTCATATAGCGTAAAAAAACAATTTTGGGGGGCAAGGGAGGGAGGCACAGGTGCAGACTATAGCCTGCTGCCAGAAGCCTGTCAAACTCAAGAAAAGGCTTCAATACACAGTGGCTGTATAGTGGCACTTATGTTTAGTTCTACTTATGTAAAGTAGGTCTAAACCCGCCAAATTAACTATTTGCCAATACAGCTACATTCAAGGCATGCCTCTGGTGATAATTAACACAGTTTCCAGTATGCCTATGTCATCTCTCAACTACTGGACCCTCAAGCCCTAAAATAACTGGTGCCATTGCTGATCAAGTGTGAAGTACCTTGAGGTAGCATAGCTAAACAGAGGCTAAGATGGCACCTTCCTTGGCCACAAAAGGATAGGAGGATTTAGTTCTGCATAACTTGAGTGAAATGGGCCACTTAAGTTCTACAGCTGTCCATAAGGTTAATTAACTAAAGCCCGTACACATGGGCTGACTGTCTGGCTACATTGGCCGGTTCAATAAAAACCAGCCGACATTCGACCCGTGTGTATAGCACCCTGTCCAACAGAAGTTTGGCTGACTTCTGTCAGACGAGCATGCCAACAGTAGAGAGCACTGATCGGAGTGTTCTGGGGGGGGGTTGGGTGGGGGGTGAGAGGGGCCCTGTCAGAACAGCTCAATGGGGAGATCGCTATACTAACGTCGGATCGTTAGTACAGCGGCTCCGACCCGAGCTGTTACATTTTTTTTAGTGTGTACCAGGTATTAGTTGCAATAATTGAAGATTACCATAATTGCTATTGTCAGCAAGTAGAGCTGAAACACACAGTCATGTCACAGTCAAATATAGAATTATTATATGCTTAATGAGACCCTAAGATAGAGGTAAAAGAACAGAAAAATGACATAATAGAAGCTCCGCTTATCTGTCTCCCCCCCCCCCCCCCCGGGGG
>BLSH010198849.1:108776-120626 GCA_018402905.1 Glandirana rugosa | reverse complement strand
CCCCCCCCCCCCCCCGGTGCCACGTTTGGCACCTTTCGGGGGGGGGGGGGAGTGGGTACCTGTTTTTTGACAGGTACCCGTCCCCATTTCCGTCAGACCTTGCCACAGCAAGGTCTGTCAGAAGAATGCCCCCCCCCCTCCCGCCTCCTGGCCATTCAGAAAGCGCAGCACACTTTGCGAATGCACAGTAGGCAGGGGGGTTGCTAGGTGGGAAAAAGACCAGGGGCTATAGCCCGAAGAAATGCGCATGCAAAGCGTGTTGGGACAAAAATGGGTGTGGTTTAAATGAAACCGTGGCTTAAAGGGGGTGTGGCTCAAAGGGGGTATGGTTTGAGTCTGAGATGAACAAGGGATGGAGGAAGGAAGAGAGGAAGAAAGAAATAGGGAGGGAAGCAGAGAGAAGAGAAGGAAGGAAGGAAGGAAAGAGGGATGGAGGGGACAGCAGGCCCAGCTCCTACACCATAATAGCAATATGTATAATCTAGAAAGTTTAACAATCAGCAGATAAAGATAATCCAAACACCTGGTGTTAGCTCTTCCATAATCCCAGCACCATGGTTGTTATGGTGTCAGGATGATTGAAGTGCATTATTTCTTATATTACATTGTAATATAAAATTAAATCATTCAACTCACCATAATGCAGAATCAGTGGGAGCCCAGGGTGTGTCACTTGCCACATCGCCCGTCACCAGATGCCATTAGGGTATCCCCAGCGGAGTGCCTCCTTCCATCAGGTGTCCCGCAGCAGCGTGCTTCTTCCATCAGATGTCCCCCAGCAGCATGCCTCTTCCATCAGGTGTCCCTCAGCAGCGTGCCTCTTTCATCAAGTGTCCCCCAGCAGCCTGCCTCTTCCATCAGGTGTCCCCCAGCAGCGTGTCTCTTTCATCAGGTGTCCCCCAGCAGTGTGCCTCTTCCATCAGGTGTCCCCCGGCAGCATGCCTCTTCCATTAGGTGTCCCTCAGCAGCGTGCCTCTTTCATCAAGTGTCCCCCAGCAGCTTGCCTCTTCCATCAGGTGTCCCTCTACCATCAGGTGTCCCCCGGCAGTGTGCCTTTTACATCTGGTGTCCCCCGGCAGCGTGCCTTTTACATCAGGTGTCACCCAGAAGCGTGCCTTTTACATCAGGTGTGCCCCAGCAGCATGCCTCTTCTATCAGGTGTCCCCCAGCAGCGTGACTCTTCCATCAGGTGTCCCCCAGCAGTGTGCCTCTTCCATCAGGTGTCCCCTAGCAGCGTGCCTCTTCCATCAGGTGTTCCCAAGCATGCTTCTACATCAGGGTGTCTCCAGCATATCCTTTAATGGACGTCACACGTCCCGTACTAGCGCGGGATTGGCTAAGTGTGACGTCCTTCATGGCCGTCCGGCGCCACCTGTAGTGTCACTGAGTCCCGGCAGTGCCTTGTAATGGACGTCACACATCCCGCAATGCGGGATTTTTGCGTTTCAAAGCGGTACATTGTTTTGCATAGAAATTTGGCATTTTATATTGTAGGCCTGTAATCCTTAGGAATATCTCACTAGAATCTGTCCAAACAATTATTATATGCTTAATGAGACTCTAAGATAGAGGTAAAACAACAGAAAAATTAGATAACGGAAGCTGCGCTTATCTGTCTCCTCCCTGTTTTGACAGGTACCCGTCCCCACTTCCATCTGACCTCGCCACAGCGAGGTCTGTCAGAAGTATGGCCCCCACCTCCTTCCTCGCCGCAAGGCCATTCAGAAGGGCACTTTGCGAATGCGCAGTAGGGAATCATATGATTATGTGCGATTTTTGCGTCTCAAAGTGGTACATTGTTTCACTTAGATATTTGGCATTTTATATTGTAGGCCTGTAATTCTTAGGAATAACTCATTAAATTTGTCCAAATAAGAGTCTAATAGACATCCCTGGTATGATAAAGTTTGAAACACTAAATCATAAAATATAATATAATAAATAACTATAAAAAATTATCAAAAATAATAATATCATAATAATAAAATGTATTCAATAATGAAATCAAATCAAAAACACTGAAATTTGCTCAGTTGGAGAATTGTTGCTGTCGTCACCTTCAGTGTCTGATGACGAATTTCCCCACGAATCAGTATCACTCAATTCTGCAGGTGATTCCTATTTATTATCGCTGTTTTCTAGCTGGTCAAAAACCGTTGACGTAAAGAGACGCTTTTTGGTTGCCATGGACATTCTCAAGTTTCCAGGCAGAAAGAATGACATTTATGATATAAAAGTGCATGCAGGGCACTGGACAAAGCACTAGGGACAAAGGGGATGTGAAATGATTTCATACAGTAATGTAATGCAGATTACAGTGTACTGTATGTGTTATGTGTTTTTCACTATTAGAATTTGCCGCCGGGCTCCGTCCCCATGTGCCGCAACGCTCGCAGGATCCTGGGGACAAGGTAAGTAACTTTGTCTGGATCTTGCGATGCGATCCCGAGTGTGGCTCGGGGTTACCGCTTTTGGTAATTTAAACTCACCCAAAGCCACACTCGGGAATAGCGCTAGGGAGGTTAAAAGACAGCATCTACAGTATGTGTAGCTGCTGACTTTTAATTTTTCCGAAGGTGGGGCTGAAGCACCGCTTTAAATGCTCAATTGCTGTGTTTTTCCTTCCCATAAATTTTTTTTTTTTTACTTGCAATGTGTCTTTGAACTTGCTAGAAAATTTGACTTCTTCAGGAGGAGTCAATTCCCTTGCACATTCTCCCCTGCCCTTTGGAATTGAATGGTCTCACAAAACTTTAAAACAGTGGCTTAGTGGTTAGCACTTCCGCCATGCAGCAATAGGTTCCACGGAGAAGGGCTGATGGGAATGTATAGTATGTCAAGTGCTACGTAAATTGTCGATGCTTTATAAATATATGCAATAACTAAACACAAGGATAATAATCTTTATTTTAGCCATATGCCTGTCAATAGAAACATGGGAACACAGAAGTGTGGCAGCAGAAAAAGACTGAGTGTTTCAATGAGTATGTTATATATATATATATATATATATATATATATATATATATATATAAAATATATATGGGTTTTTTTTTGTTAGGTCTGAGTATAGAGCTATGTTTGTCCCAAGCATGTTTGAATCCATTTACTGTTGACTGACTCACTACCTCTGCTGGAAGTCTGTTCCAAGAATCAACTACTCTTTCTGTAAAAAAATACTTTCTAAGGTTACCTTTGAAATTTCCTCCTGTTAGTTTGAGGTCATGTCCTTGTGTTCTTTCTTACCTTTATACTGAAAATACTGCCCTCCCGAACCTCCTAATTTTCATATTTCATTCAGCTGAAGCTGTTTTTTTTTTTTTTCATAAGCATCTATTATTATCTTTGTGAATCAAGCCGAATATCTCTTAGTGAATTAAGCCTATTGCATAGTTAAAAAAAAAGTTTCTATATGTGAATGAAAAGCCTTGTGAGTGAAAGTGGAAATATAATCAGTGAATATTTATTGCAAAGACACAGAGTGATTTATAAATATTACAGCTTTGGAACACGAAATTGCATAGCAGAGACAAAAAAAAAAGAAAAGAAAAATACTTTAGACTATTGTAAATTTAAATATATGTGGAAAATGCAAGGTGTCTGTAAAGTCTGGGTGTCATTTCCTCCTATAGCCACTAGATGGTGTGATACAGAGCTCCCATGAAGGCAGCTTTTCCCTAGCTGAGTGCTGCTTCTTGTGTGTTTGGGAATTTAGCCTTATAAGGATCCCTGCAGCCTGCTCCCAGCCTGGCTGGATTCTTCTCATGTGAAAGCACAGCCTGGTCCCAGCCGTGCGGCCTTTTAAGGCATATAGTGGCTGACTGTTTATTGTTTCTTAGGTGGCTGCCAGAGAAAGGAAGCAATGGGGGAGCAAGCTCTTCTTATGCCTGGAGGGGGTCGCAAGGAGAGCCATCTCTAGCAAATAGTTGCTTAATGTCCCAAGAAAGAAAAAAAAAGTCAGACTACCTCCTGCAACCCCCACCCAGCCTTTCAGTCTCACACACAGTGAACTTTATAGTTTTCAGAGCCAAATCAACGCCTGCTTCTGTCACAAATCCAAAGAAAGCCTACTCAGATCAAGATCTTGAAAAGTTTTTCCACTAATTGTTAAAGTGAATATGGCAGAAAAAAAAGCCGACAACCACACCTCCTTCTCCGCACAAATGACACTCAAAACAGCTAAGAAAGCAATGGAAATTAATAAGTCAAAACTCCGACCCCGTATCCGGAGCAGAGTGGCTGTTTCCCTTTCACGCACCCTTTCGACACACTTCCTTTTTTAAATAATAAAGTCATTTGTGGTTTTCCAACTTCTTTAGAACTTCGGTTAACCTTTCCTGGAATATCATCACATGTCCAGGCAGTAGTTATTGGGCCCAGTTACATGGTGGCTGCCATGCATATAAAATATCACCTACTCTTCAAAAGTTATCTAAGAAACAATAACATGACAATTAAAGTGGTTGTCAAGCCATGACAACCACTTTAACCTACAGATAAGCCTATAATCAGGCTTACCTGTAGGTTCACTGCATATCTCCTAAACCTGCACGGCTCAGGAGATATACAATGTACTGGCAAGTGCTGACCTCATCGGCACATCTGCAGAGAAGAAACGGGCCGCTTGGTGCCCTCTCTATTGGGTAACTGGCGGCTCCTGTGCGCATGTGCGGGAGTGACGTCGTCGCGGCTCCGGCACTGTGATTGTAGCTTCGGGTGGAAGATGTCGGCCCTGTACTCGGAGTGCCGACTCCAATACAGGGCTTCGTTCTAAGGTAAGTATTTCATAATGAGCTAGTAAGCAGTGCATACTAGCTCATTATGCCTTTCTCTTGCAGCGTTTTTTTTTTTTTGTGACTTTACAACCTCTTTAAAGGTAACAATTTTATTTGAGAGGTTAGACATTTACAACAGACAGAGATTAAGGAATGATTAGTATTCATGAGTGCTAGTTTCTAATTGGTCAGAGCATTGTACAGTGAATAGATCTGGTCTGCCCTGGAAGCACTGCACTGAGAAGAGGGAGAAGAGCAGGGATTTCAAATCTCTGGACCAGGGCTGCTGATAGAAATCGTGGGGCCCCATACAGACTATTGACAGCCCCCCCCCAAGAAAGTATTAAAGCTATATTTTGCTAAAAATACAATAAAACTATTAGCACACACAAATACAACATAACTCACAGGATTCCTGCTAAATCCAAACGATAAAACTGAGTTAATAAATAAAAATGAAGATGAGATGAACAAAAATATACAGGCTCTGGGATCAGAGGGAGAGAATAAAAGTTAAGCTCCGTGCACACTGGGCTTAAAAAACCTTCAGTTCACTTCGCAGAAAAAAACGCTCATATAGAACACTTTTGGTACAAAGTTTAGACGAGTTTAGGGGAACCATAAGTTTTTTTTCTGTCTCTAAACATTGAGCTTAAAATATGCCTGTAATCATCCTAATGTGTAAAGATACATAGGATAACATTGAGCTGCTTCTACAGGCAAAACACTAAACTCCTGTAGACGCAACACTATTTTTAAGCCAGTGTGCATGGAGCCTAAGTTAGAGAGATAACAAACTCCAGTGCTGAGAGGAGGGGGTCCCACACAAGGAGGGGGATTAGTGAGGGATGACTGTCTCTTTCTTAGCAGATAGAAGCATGCAGCAGGGAGAGGGAATGAGAGCAGCTTTCATCTGCTGGAGGAAAAGAGACACAATTGTCACCTGTCACTAATCCCCCTTGTGTGGGGCCCCCTGTGTGCTCCGGGCCCCGTACAGCAGGGCTAGTGGTCCCCCCCTATCAGCAGCCCTGCTCTGGACTGACAGCTCAGCATCTCTGAAGGTAAGTATAGTGGGGACCAGGTGGGTGGGGAGAGTGTAAGAAGTTAGGTCACCTCTACATTTTTAAGGAAAGGTGAATTAACACTTTAAACCCACGTACTTGTTGCCCTCTCTGTACCATTGGGGAGATTTCCCTTCACTTCCGGTCCCATAGCCAAAACAGGAAGTGTGAAGAAATCCCTGGTTGTTACCCCACTGGAAGATTTACCCTATTTTCCTATTCTTGTAACAACCCAAAATTTGGAATTTTCACTTTCATTCTCAGTGATAACCTCCCTAATGGGGGGGGGGGCACAGACAGCAATAAAAACTTGACAGGTATGCACATTTGTAACTAGTCTATCAAAAACTTAAAAAAAAGTATTTTTTGTCTTTAGTTATACTTCAAAATTCCCACCACTTGACCCTGTATGAAAAGTAAAACATACTCGCTTGTCCATGGAATCCAGTGTTGGCTTCCTTGCAGGCAGAGTTCTCTCCTGCACCGCCATCTTAAGACAAGATCCGGTGCATGGGGAGATACCCGCACATGGACGCGGTCTCGCAAACTGGCTCCTGGGATGTAGCCAGATGTGTTGTTCTTGCTTAGGTGAAGATTATAGATTTTGAGCTCCGAAAACATTTAATAAAAGGTATCTAAGATAAAATTCTGCAATAGTGTAAGGGGGGGGGGGGGGGGTGGAGGTGAGAGGATGCCATTTAAATGGATATGGGTCTGCTTTACAGTGTATCTAAAGCCAACATTTTTTACATTTTGATTTTAAAAAGTTCAGCACGGTGGTGCAGTGGTTAGCACTTCTGCCTAGCAGCAGAAAGGGTTGCTGGTTCGGATCCCATCCACGACACTGCCTGCCTGGAGTTTGCATGTTCTCCCTGTGACTGCATGGGTTTCCCCTGGGTACTCTGGTTTCCTCCCACACTCCAAAGACATGTCGGTAGGTTAATTGGCTCCTGACTAAATTGGCCCTAGTATATGTATAAATGTGGGTTAGGGACCTTAGATTGTAAGCTCCTTGAAGGCAGGGACTGATATGAATGTCCAAAGTATATGTAAAGCACTGTGTAAATTGATGGCGCTGTATAAGTACCTGAAATGAAATAAATAAGTGCAGAACAGAAATAGAGGGGATTGTTTTACCTAGATATTAGTGTAATTATATTCCCTGTGTCTTTTGTTTGCCTTACCTTGTGATGATGGGCTCACATGGTATGGCTGCATTTTGTGGCTGATCGATTCCTCCATGTCAGTGGTTCTCAACTCCTGTCCTCAGGACCCACCAACAGGTCAGATTTTAAGTATTACCTTGGGGAGATGCAGACTCGAATACTGCAATCACTGAGCAGAAAATTATATCACCTGTGATGCATTTCAGTTATCCTGCAAACCTGGCCTGTTAGTGGGTCCCGAGGACAGGAGTTGAGAACCACTGCTCTATGTCCATTTATTCATTCATCTAGCTTGCCTCTATTTTCTGTTTCAATATTTTTATTGAAAGTTTTTCCAAAAAAGAACACAAATTATGGACAAAGAATGACATCAATATTAGGGTCCACAATGCAGGTTGAACATATCAAGCATAAAAAGGGATACAAATATTATAGCACCAGTTATTACTGACACAAACGGGGTCATTTACTATAGCGCTGGCTGCTAAGTAGCAGCAAAATTACCGCGATCGCGCTAAATAGTGCTAAAAGGCCGCAAGTCACGCTACTTAGCACCCGAACGGAATTCACAATTCACTATAGCTTCCAGGCAACAGATAGTGCCCAAACCTTTAATCCAGTGAGGATCTGGAGAATTGCACATGGAAATAATGTTTAGAGCATGATGTGCTCACCTAAATTGTACTAAAATATGCTGTATATTGTTTAAAGATAATCTGCTTTTAAACTGTGTGAAAAAGTGATTTCTACACAGAAATATCTTTAAAAGTCTGAGAAGAAATAAATTCCCTGTCTCAGTACAACTAGCTACCAGCACAACCGAGCGTGGAAAGTACTCTCATTTTAACTCCCATGGCTTTTTTACAGGGCGCTATAGCAAATATCAACATTAGCGCTGGGTTAAAGTGCGTTTTTTTTGGGAGTGAAAATGAGAGTTATGTAGCCCAATGCAAGTTTCAGCTATTGAATATAATGGTACAGTTGTAACTTTCCCAAATAAATGCTTATCATGTTGAGATGAAATGTATCTTTCTTTCAAAGAAATTGTCCTTGCAACAATGTTGCTTCTTTATCATCTATTTTGTTTTTAAGAATGCTAGAATGTGTAATGCTTTCATGCTTTGGTAAAATATTTTTTTTCTCTGTCACTTTCACGTGTTGCAGTCCATCTCACAAAAATATTTACCTAAATTCACACCGGTGTCTTTACAAACCACAAACAATACCATTGTTGATGTAAATTTAAAATGAGTCACAATTTTGTGTGTTTTTTATTATTTCCAAATGATCCTAATTTGAGCCCAAAAAATTTGATATGTATACCAACATCAGAAATAAAAATGTCATTCCCAAAAATCAGAGGGTAACATCATTATTCTACACTCACATACCAAGAATCACCAAATATCACAGAATAAATCAAGATGAATAACTCCTGACTAATGTAATTCCACCACCTATATGTCCAAAGAAATGCAGTATATATGTGTAGGAGGGCTCCACATGTAGCTGCCCTGTGGCTCACAAGGTAGCACATTTGCCTGGCAGCGCTGAGTTTCTGGTTTTGAATCCCAAACATGCCACTTCATGTAGAGACATTGTTTGTTCTCCCTATGTTGTTAAACATAACTCCTGACTCAGGGCCTTACCTAAATTATGTCTAAATGTAGTATTTATGTGTAGGAGGGTTCCACCACCATTGCAAATTGTGTCATATATTTTCCATGGACAAGGACTCTAATCAGCCTTAACATTTCCCCACCACCACTAATTGCAGCCTCTTACCAAGCCAAACCCACAAAACAACAGCTGTTTATCTCTCAGCATGCTGACAGTAATTATTATATTATTATTATTATATAGCGCCAACAGTTTGCGCAGCACTTTACAAAATGACGGTACAAGAGGAATCAGAGGGCCCTGCTGGTTAGAGCTTACAATCTAAGATCCGAGATCAGCCATAACCAGGCTTCAAAAAAAGATGGTATATGCCTGAAACAGGTTGTTTACTGGCTCTCTGGCCTTCCTCAGTACATCTGCAATCATTAACTTCTTGCTCCCCTGGGACTTAGGACTGTTTTACATCACAGAGATGCAGCACAAAAACATATGCCTGCACAGGGGCTCACAGACTAGAGCTTCTGGCTAGCAGCGCTGGGGGTTTGAGTTCAAATCCCAATCCTGCTACGTGGCTAGAGGTTTATGTGTAGTGGTTTTACAATTTCTTGTTCACAGATGCTAATATTTTTGAGGGCTTTCACATAATGGAACCCCAAGAAGTCACATTATAAATCAAGCAAGTGTGGGTTTGCACCAAATCTAGACTTGGTTTGGCACAGATATTTTAATGTTGTATGCTTATAATGAATGATGAATGTGCTTTGTCTTCAATTTATATGAAGCACCCCTCACAAAGTTGTCATTTCCTGTTTTGGACCCTCCATATGCCCAACAACGTACAAGTTTAATTTGAAGATGTTTGATTTGTTCACTGATCATGGCCAGTGTTATATTTTTTGAGCTGAATCTTTCTTTGCAGTCTGTATGTTGGGTTACAAATAGATGTGGGTTTTGGGGGGGGGGGGGGGGGGATGCATGCTTCCTGACCCACAGCCCACTAAGGTTGTTGTTTGCTGCTTGCTTCTAAGTCTCACATGTTAGACTTACAACTGTATTGGTTTAGATAAAAAAGAAGGTTCTTCCCAATTCACTTCTGCTGTGTGTGTCAATGTAGTTGGTGCGCTGCCTTTTGCTTTTGTATTAATTTTGTCTGTTTTTGCTTATGGTAATTCTGCCATGCAACTTTTTTAGGTTTTTGGGCGAGGACTTCTGATCACAAAAAAAGGTTAGTCATGCTTGTTATTAGCTTGATTTGTATCCTTGCTTTTCTAATGTGATTTGTTTAATGTGTCTAATTTTTAGTTCCCTACCCTTGTAGATTGTAAGCTCTTTTGAGAAGGGTCCTTCTAAATATATTGTCAAATGCTGGAGCATCATTTCCATGCCTTTTTTTGGCCCAAGTACATTAATGTAACAAATGTTTTTACTAATGTTGAAATAAAAAGTGATTGTTTTTTTGCTTTATGTTTGACATTTGCAGACTTGAAATACATATTTTAGAAGTGCAAACAATTCATACCCCTTCAAATATTTATTAAACTAGTTGCATACAAAAGTATTTGGTTGTGCACACATGCAAGTTCTTGAGTAGAAAGTGTAATGGAGGGGAGGGTGAAGAAAACCCCCCTAAAAAAACCTTTAAAAAATCCCTGCTCTAAAGCTGAATTTCAGGGGTCTACTAATTATTTTGTGGACTAGGTAAGCCATGAAATGTGTCAACCAAATGTGAATTCTCTCTAAGCACAAAATTAAGAAAAAAATACCCCAAAAAACATTTTTTAAACAAAATTTGGCATGGGCCCCCCCCCCCCCCCCAAAATCCATACCAGACCCTTTGGGTCTGGCATAGATTTTAAGGGAAACTCCATGCCAACATGTAAAAAAAAATTGGCATGGGGCCCCCCAAAACCCATACCAGACCCTTATTCGAGCATGCAGCATAGAGGTCAGGATGGGGGGGATGAGCGAGCACCCCCTCCTCCTGAACCGTACCAGGTCACATGCCCTCAACATGAGGGTGTGGGTGCTTTTTGGCAGGGGGGCTCTGCGCCCACCAACCCAAAGCACCTTGTCCCCATGTTGATGAGGGCAAGGGCCTCTCCCCGACAACCCTGGCCGGTGGTTGCCGGGGTCTGCGGGTGGGGGGCTTATTGGAATCTGGAATCCCCCTTTAACAAGGGCGCCCCCAGGTCCTGCCCCCCCCCCCCCATGTGAATGAGTATGGGGTATAATACCCATTCACCAAAAAAAGTAATGTAGTGTGACAAAAAACAATAGGTAGTTTTTAACAAGTCCTTTATTGTAAAATAAGCCGTCTTCTTTCCCTGTTTCTTCCTCCGGTCTCCCTCCATCTTCTCCTTCCCGCTTCTTCCTCTGGTCTTCTCCTTCTTCCCTCGATCTTCCTCCGGCTTCTTCTTTCCCCACTCCTTCTTCCGGTCTTTTTCTTTTTCTTCCTCCGCCACCAACCCGCTTCCATGCCATATATAACTTGCAACATCACGGACCAATCATGGGTGGTGATGTCACAAGGGGCGGGGTCTCTGAATGACATCATCCGCCCCACTGCATCATTGGAGGAGGTTTGTTTTTTGCAGAAGATGGAGGAAGACCTGAGGAAGAAGCGGGGAAGCAGAAGATGGAGGAAGGCCAGAGGAAGAAGCGGGGAAGAAGAAAAGGTTTTTAAATAAAGGACTTGTCAAAAACTGCCTACTGTATTTTGTCACATTACACCACTTTTTTTTTGGTGAATGGGTAGGGGTACATACTCATTCACATGGAGGGGGTGGGATCTGGGGGCCCCCTTGTTAAAGGGGGCTTTCAGATTCCTATAAGCCCCCCACCCACAGACCCCAACAACCATCGGCCAGGGTTGTCAGGAAGAGGCCCCTGTCCTCATCACCCCAAAGCACCCTCCTCATATTGAGGGCATGTGGCCTGGTACGGTTCAGGAGGGGGGAGGGGCGCTCGCTCATCAACCCCCTTTTCCTGACCTCCAGGCTGCATGCTCGGATAAGGGTCTGGTATGGACTTTGGGGGAGACCCCACGCCATTTTTTAAAAAAAAATTGGCATGGGGGTTCCCCTCCAAATCTAAAGGGTCCTGATTCCTGAAGGGTCTGGTATGGATTTTGGGGGTCACCACATTACACTGTTTTATGTCATCCGTCAAAAACTGTTCAGGAAATAAATTTTTGGAAAAGAAGAAGGGGCGAAGAAGGAGACCGGAAGG
>BLSH010198849.1:84490-108766 GCA_018402905.1 Glandirana rugosa | reverse complement strand
GGGGGGGGGGGGGGGGGGGCGTACGCTGTTTATTTAATTTTTTTACATCTATATTGCCGAGAGTCAGCAATGCATTACAACCGCGAGCAAGTTTGACAATTTTTCCTTTAGAAATGTCATTATTGCTGCAGCATTTTCTACACATCGCACAGATGCACCATTTTACAGACAGGCTAAGGGGACCCCCCAAGCACGATATTTAAAGGAGTTTTTCATTTTTGTTATTCCACTTTAAGCATCAGTAAAGTCACTGCTCCTTTAACCACTTCCCGACCGCCGTATGCAGAATGACGGCCGGGAAGTGGCTGAGTTATCCTGACTGGACGTCATATGACGTCCTCAGGATAACAAGCCGCCGCGCGCCCGGGGGGGCGCGCATCGCGGCGATCGGTGGTGTGGGGGGTCAGTCTGACCCCCCGCAATGCCGATCTCGGTAAAGTGCTTCGATCCGAAGCACTTTACCATGTGACCAGCCGTGACCAATCACGGCTGGTCACAGTGTAATACAGGAAAGCCGTTTATCGGCTTTCCTGCACTCAGGTCTGCAGACCTGATGAGGGGAGAGCCGATCGGCTGCATCCCTGACAGGGAGGGTTTGTGCTGATGATTTATCAGCACAACCCTCCCTCGGATCGCCACCCTAGACCACCAGGGAGCCTGCCAAGTGATGTGCCCACCCAGGACCACCAGGGAGCCGACCAGGGACCACCAGGGAGCGATCTGGACCACCAGGGAGCGATCTGGACCACCAGGGAGACCCCCCCTAGACCACCAGGTAAGTGACTAAATGCTCAGGTCCACCTTCACTCAGTGCCACCTTCAGATGCCACCCTAGACCACCAGGGAATGAGCCCCTATTAATGTATATGCCCACCAGTGCCCCTATCAGTGCCCACCAGTGCCCCTATCAGTGTGTACCAGTGCCACACATCAGTGCCTACCATTGCCACCTACCAGTGCCCACCTATCAGTGCCCATCAGTGCCACCTATCAGTGCCCAGTGCCACCTATGAGTGCCAATCAGTGCTGTCCATTAGTGCCCATCAGTGCCGCTTAGCAGTGTCCGTCAGTGCTGCATATCAGTGCCCATCAGTGCTGTATATCAGTGCCACCTCTCAGTACCCGTCAATGCTGCTTATCAGTGCCGCCTAACAGTGCTCATCATCGCTGCATATAAGTGCCTCATCATCAGTGCCACCTCATCAGTGCCGCCTCATCAGTGCCAATCAGTACTGCCACATCAGTGCCCGTCAGTGTAGCCTCATCAGTGCCCACCAGTGATGGAGAAAATTTACTTATTTACAAAGTTTTGTGACAAAAATAGAGATTTTTTTTTTTTTTTTTCAAAATTTTCGGTCTTTTTTTATTTGTAGCGCAAAAAATAAAAACCGCAGGGGTGATCAAATACCACCAAAAGAAAGCTCTATTTGTGGGAACAAAATGATAAAAACTTTGTTTGGGTACAGCGTCGCACGACCGCGCAATTCTCATTCAAAGCGCAACAGCTCTGAAAACTGAAAATTGGTCTGGTAGTAAAGGGTTCTAAGTGCATAGTATTGAAGTGGTTAAAAACGATCATTTTAACCACTTCCAGACTGCCAATCGTATATATACGGCTGTACTTTGAAGTGGAATACCATTGTCATGGTAGCAGATAGCTACCATAACCCTGGTATTGTTTTTTTTCAGCGGGCAGCCCACTTTCAGATAAAAGTGGTCTGTGCAGCAGATTGGGCTCAAAATCACTTTTATCGGGGGCGGGCACGATCGGGTCTGATCCCTCACCTGCACTGGATGCCGAGTGAGCGGAAGATGCTCCATAGCATTGACTGGCGGAAGAGACATCAAACGTTACTTCCGCCCAATGCTCTTAAAGGGGACATTTTTTTCTTTCAAGTGTCATTTTTTTTTTTTATTGCATTTAAGTTTATATATGAGATCTGAAGTCTTTTTGACCCCAGGTCCTGGCGTGCTTTTTTTCTATTACAAGGAATGTTTACATTCCTAGTAATAGGAATAAAATTGATCAAAACTATTTTTTTAAAAGTAAAAATGAAAAGTGAAATAAATAAATAAATAAAAGCTTGCGCACAGAAGTGAACGCATACGTAAGTCACGCCCGCATATGATAATGGTGTTCAAACCACACATGTGAGGTATCGACGCGATTGTTAGAGGGAGAAAAATAATTTTAGCACTAGAACTTCTCTGTAACTCAAAGCTGGTAACCTGTAGAAATTTTTAACCGTCGCCGATGGAGATTTTTAAGTGCCAAAGTTTGTCGCCATTCCACAAGCAGGCGCAATTTTGAAGCATGACATGTTGGGTATCAATTTACTCAGCGTAACATTATCTTTCACAGTATGGAGAAATTGGGCTAACTTTACTGTTGTCTTATTTTTTAACTCAAAAAAGTGAATTTTTTCACTTTTCAATTTGTTTTTGTGCTTGTAAGACCCCTGCACAAATGCGGTGTGACATAAAGTATTGCAATGACCATCATTTTGTTCTCTAGGGTGTTAGAAAAAATATATATAATATTTGTATATAATGTTCTAAGTAATTTTATAGCCAAAAAAATGATTTTAACTTGTAAACACCGACTCTCAAAAAGAGGCTCGGTCCTTAAGTGGTTAAAAACGTTTTTTTTCTATTGATACATGTCCCCCAGGGCAGTCCCCGGTCTCCATATAGTTTTTATGGCCAATAACTTGCATACAAGACTTCAATAAGGACTTTGGATGGCAATACATTACAGCCGCGAGCAAGTTTAAATGACAATTTTTCCTTTAGAAATGTCATTATTGCTGCAGAATTTTCTACACATCGCACAAATGCTCCACTTTATAGGCAGACTAAAGGGACCCCCAAGCACGCCCGGCCTATAGACAAATGACTGGCCGGGCAGTGGCTTCTTTATCCTGACTGGGCATCTATTGACGTCTTCAGGATAGCCTGCAATTGCGCGCCCGCGGAGGCGCACATAGCAGCAATCGGTGCTGAGGTGGGTCAGTCTGACCCACCGCATTACCGATCTCGATAAAGAGCTTCCATCGGGAGCTCTTTAACATGTGATCAGTCGTGACCAATCACAGCTGGTCACAGTGTAAACAGGAAGAGCCGTTTATCGGCTTTTCCTCTACTCGCGCCTGCAGACGTGAGTAGAAGAGAGCCGATCAGCTGCTCTCTTGATAGGGGGGTCTGCACTGAAAGTTTATCAGTGCAGCCCCCCCTAGGATCGCCACACTGGACCACCAGAGAGCCCACCCAGGGACACCATCAGGAGGCCGCCCAGGGACCACCAGGGAGACGATCTGGAGGCCACCCAGGGACCACCAGGGAGCCCATCCTAGACCACCAGGTAAGGGACATACAGTACAGTGCACTGTAGGGATGTCACTGTGCCCATATGTAATGCCTGTCAGTGCCATCCCTAAAAGTGCTATATCTCAGTGCCATGTACTAGTGCCCACCAGTGCCACCTATCAGTGACACACATCAGTGCCACCTATCAGTGCCCATCAGTGCCACCTATCAGTGCCGCCTAAGAATGCCCATCAGTGCCCATCAGTGCTTCTTATCAATGCCGCCTATCAGTGCCCATCAGTGCTGCATATATGTACCTCATCATCAGTGCCCATCAGTGCCACCTTATCAGTGCCACCTCATCAGTGCTAATCTGTACTGCCTCATCTGTGCCTCATCAGTGCTAATCAGTGTAGCCACATCAGTGCCTGTCAGTGAAGAAGAAAATGTACTTATTTACAAAATTTTGTGACAGAAACAAAGTAAAACTTTTTTTCCCAAATTTTGGTCTTTTTTTATTTGTAGCGCAAAAAATAAAAATGTTTGGGTACAGTGTTGCATGACCGCGCAATTGTCATTCAAAATGCAACAGCGCTGAAAGCTGAAAATTGGTCTGGGCGGGAAGGGTGGTAAGTGCCTGGTATTGAAGTGGTTAAAGAAATTTTTCATTGTTATTGTTTCACTGTAAGCATCATTAAAATCAGTGCTCCTTTAAAAACTATTGTTTTAAAAACTTTTTTTTCTATTGATACATGTCCCCCAGGGCAGTACCCAGGTCCCCATATACTTTTTATGGCCAATAACTTGCATACAAGCTTTCAATAAGGATTTTGCAGGTTCGAGACCCATTGACTTCCACTATTCCCGCATGTGATCTGACAGGCATGTTCAGGGCTGGACTGGGACAAAAAGTTGGCCCTGGACTTCATCCAGACCGGCCCACTTTAATTTTGCAAACACACACAAAAACAGTATATAAACTATACGGAATTGTGCAAAAAAAAACATAAGTAAAAAAATTCCACTATTGGGCATAGGACAGGGCATAGCCACTTCAGTGCCAATTAATGCAGTTTGATCAGTGCTCATCAGCGCAGCCACACCAGGGCCCATTAATGCAGCCTGATCAGTGCCCATTAATGCAGCCTCACCAGTGCCCATTAATGCAGCCTCGCCAATGCCCATTAATGCAGCCTCACCAGTGCCCATTAATGCAACCTGATCAGTGCCCATTAATGTAGCCTCAACAGTGCTCATTAATGCAGCCTCACCAGTGCCAATTAATGCAGCCACACTAGTGCCCATTAATGCAGCCTCCCCAGTGCCCGTTAATGCAGCCTGATCAGTGGCCATTAATGCAGCCACACCAGTGCCTATTAATGCAGCCACTCCAGTGCCCATTAATGCAGCCTCATCAGTGACCATTAATACAGCCTGATCAGTGCCCATCAGTGCAGACACACCAGTGTCCATTAATGCAGCCTCACCAGTGCCCATTAATACAGCCTGATCAGTGCTCATCAGCACAGCCACACCAGTGCCCATTAATGCAGCCTCACGAGTGCCCATTAATGCAGCCACACTAGCGCCCATTAATGCATCCTCACCAGTGCACATTAATACAGCCTGATCAGTGCCCATCAGCACAGCTTCACCAGTGCCCATTAATGCAGCCTCACCAGTGCCCATTAATACAGTCACACCAGTGCCTATTAATGCAGCCTCACCAGTGCCCATTAATGCAGCCACACCAGTGCCCATCAACGCAGCCACACCAGTGCCCATCAGTGCAGCCACACCAGTGCCCATTAACGCAGCCTGATCAGTGTCCATTAATGCAGCTGCACCAGTGCCCAATAATGCAGCCTGATCAGTGCCCATGAATGTTAGCCCCCACCCCCCCCCCTCAGTACCTGGTCTGGGCAGTTCTTATACCTACAGGTACACCTGCAGGTGGTTCCTCTTGAGCTGGGAGACTGGGAGTGAGGTGAGCGGGCAGGGACTTCCGTACCCTACCCAGCAATAAACGAATCCCCCGCTGACCGCTGTGCAGCTGTTTAGAAAGACATCTTCTCCTGGCCCCCTGTGTTCAGCAGGGGCCGGGGGACAGAGCGCGGACTATTTCCTCACTTTTCTTTAGGAGGATTAATTTGCCGCATCTCTCCCGGCGGCTCTAGTGTAGTGTGCTGCAGTGGTTTAATCCACCAAAAGCCGAAAGTGAGCGAATAGTCCACACTCTGTCCCCAGGCCCCCTCTGAACACAGGGGAGACCCGGAGAAGATGTCTTTCTAAACAACTACACAGCGGTCAGTGGGGGATTCGTTTATTGTTGGGCGGGGTATGGGAGTCCCTGCCTGCTCACCTCCGCTCCGCTGTCACTAACTGTCACGATGGCCAGTACAGGCCTGGGCATGTTCACCGGCAATAGTGCGCTGTTCCATTTTCATATACGCCTAGTTTCTGAGAGTTGAAGTCTTGATTGCCTTTAAAAGGGTACTATTTTCATGCACTGTAGGAGCGCATATTGGTGCTATAGTAAATTACCCCCAGGGTTGCCATATACAGTATAAATTCAACATAAAGAGAAAAGTTCTTGTAAAGCATAAAGCAATCCTACTCAGAATACCCCGCCAAGGGAAATATTAGAACCAATACTTCACTACCACCCACCAGCTCGCCTGTATGGGCTGTGAGCATACATAATGCACTACAAAAAGTGTAAGCAACACAACTAAATGAAAAATCTAATTAGTGTGAAGCGCTCACCTGCAGAACACTAGAATGAGAGACCCAAGGATTGTGGGATATGTAGTTTCCTCACAGGAAGTGTCAGTTCTTAGCCTACATGATCATGCATTAACCTATGCACTACCATGCAGCATGCCTCATTTTTGAACACAAACAAAAACTGCTCACACAGGCATGTGAATATTTATTCTACTATTGGCTATGTGTACAGGGCAACAAATGACTACATGAAACTGCATGATCAAAGCACATCTAATGCAGATGAAAAACACAAGGTGCAGGTGGGAGGGTTTATAATACCTAAACTCCAGGCAGAAATTTTATCACATGTGTATATGGCTCTTTTTTTATCTTTTAACCAATATTATGTTATTGAATGTAGTTCTCAGCCACTGAATGCATCATAAATCCCTGTTTGAATGCAGCATAACAGAGGTACATTCTCCTTGATACTCCTTTCATAAGACTGGTGACCACTGTGCATACTTTTTTCACAGACAACAGTCTTCTATAATCCCCAGAGTAGTTCCTTCACAACTGAGCAGCTACATATTTACATTGCCGATCGCTGTATCGGGAGGATCCAAGAGTGCCTAGTACACACTAGTAGTGTTCTTTCGTTCAACCCAGCAGGGCTGAACGAAAAAAACTGACAGCTCAGGATCCAATTTCCTATTGTGTTCTGACAGGGGGGACTGCCCTCCCGCTAGAACTCTCCACTCATTGGCTGAGAGCGCTGATCGGAAGCCGAGCGGCAGACCATTTTCGGTCATGCCCCTTCAACAGAAGGCAGCCAAACTGCATCAGTACACACAGGCCAAATGTCGATGACACCCAACATTCTGCCCGTGTGTACTAGGCTTAAGTCTCGTCCATCCACTTACCGGTAGTGATGGATCTTTCTAAACATTAATTTAGCTGTATACCACCTGGGGATGCTTACAATGGGTTCCAGTTATTTTATTTTTACTCATCATATTTGTTCCATCTGGGTGTCATATATCGTAACTCATGGTTAAGGTGGAAGTAAACCCTCCTATCGTTTTCAGCCAAGGAACCTGCCATCTTGGCCTCTGTTTATTCTTCAACTGCCATGATACTACACATGTGATCAATTATGACAGCAGCCATTGGATGGTTTGACAGTAGGGTTGAGAGCACAACCAATGTGACAGTTAGCATTCCTGGCATGCCGGGAATTTAACTGTTTTTTGAAACTGTTAAATCGATGGGTTTACTTCCAATTTAATAGTTGGTGGAAGAAATAGACAGAAGTATAAAGGAAGGTAGAAAATGTGTCAGCCTGCCATGAGAGCTAGTTGGCCGTTGTACTGCCTATATCAGGGGTGGCCCTCCAGCTGTTGTGGAACTACATTTCCCATGAGGCATTACAAGGCTGGCAGTTACAATTACTCCCAGAGGTATGATGGGACTTGTAGTTCTGCAACAGCTGGAGGGCCGCAGGTTGCCTACCCCTGGCCTTTATTATAGATAGCGCAGCAGCCAACTGAAGGAGTGCACATTGCAGCGTGACAACACTGCTGCTAATTGTGAGGCATTAGGAATTCCTGATTCTGACACAATCTCCAAATTTGGATGAAGTCATTGTAAAAAGTTTACAACCATTTTCAGGTTTTCATTGCTGTCTGTGTCCTTGTTAGGGAAATTCACTCTCTCTAGTGTCCTGATCACTCATGTCACCAAGGATGGAAGTGAGGGTACATCCAAAATTTTGAGTTGTTACCTGAACAAAGCTAGGAGGAGATATTTTCCAGTGGAGACACTTGTATCTAAGATGGGATATCCCTCACATTCCAAAGATATATTCTCACCATCCTACAGGACAGGAAGTGAAGAGATATATCTCTAATGGGGCAGATGGCAAAAAACTGACAGTGATTTTATCCTTTCCCCGTTTATCTAAAAGGAAAAAGTTTCAGCTATAAATAAACTGTATACAATGGGGCATGATGCCAAATATACTGAAAAAAAAGATTTTGGATTTACATATGCTTGAACACTTTACTCTGTAGTCTGTAACTGAATCGGGGGGGTAAAGCTGATGCAAATTACAAAGCATCAGAGAGGAAAAAGAAAGTTACAGTATATACAAGTGCTTACTTGATTTTGCTCATAGTAATTAATTACGGTAGGAGCTATCACTTATTTCCTTTTCTGTCCATTATAGTCATTGGTTGTTAATGGCATTTGCTTCAGTTCTTTCCTCCATATTCTGTAATGGATCCACAAGTGTGTTTTGTTTATTGGTTTACATGTTTATTATCACGTGGTTAGTTGCTGCTCACAAGGTGCTTTAGCGCAGTTATTTTACCAAGTGGATTTACAGTTAAAATGGATCCACAAGTGTTTATCTCCTGCACCCAAAATGGCCGTGTGTGTACATATTAATAAGTAAGAGATAAGGTGTAGTATAAATATTGTTATTGACATGTAGAGAATGAAAAAAGGATGGTGACTACAGTAAGGTTATCTGAAGCGTAAGCGTAACGCCTGTTAGAAGTGCTCTGGCAGACTGCCATTACATTCTGTGCTTTAAGATACTGTGCCCATGAGGCTTGTCATAACCAAATGTCACTAAAGGGGTAATTACCTAAGCGGATGACAATTGGCAAGACTGACAGCTCTGGAGCATGAAAAGCAACTGCATGCCAAAAATCAGATCAGTCAGTTAACTGTTAATAAATAGCTCAATCTCAGTTTTTGTGGATGACACAAAAATAAGCAGGACAATAACTCCACATCAGGATATAGAAATTTTACAGAAAGACCTGAAAAGAATAAAGGGGTGGGCAACTACATGGCAAATGAGGTTTAATGTGGAGAAATGTAAGGTAATGCACTTGGGGACTAAAAATATACCGTAAATGCAAACTGCTCACTAGGGGGAGAACCTCTGGGGGAATCAAGGATGGAGAAAGATCTGAGGGTCCTAGTAGATGACAGACTGAGCAATAGCATGCAATGTCAAGCTGCAGCTACCAAAACCGGCAGAATTTTAGCATGCATAAAAAAGGAGATAAAACTATAATCCCACCACTTTATAAAACTCTGGTTAGGCCACATCTGGAGTATTCCGTCCAGTTCTGGTCACCAGTCCTCAGAAGGGATGTGCTGGAGCTAGAAAGAGTCCAAAGAAGGGTAATGGAAATAATAAGGGGACTGACTACGAGGAATGACTACAAGCACTAAATTTACTCTCGCCGGAGAAGCGACGCTTGAGAGAGGACATTATAGCGATTTACAAATACCTTAATGGTTATCCCAGCGTAGGAAGAAAACTATTCCATCTCAGGGAGTGTAAGAGGACACGTGGCCACACAATGAGATTGGAGACATGGTTTAACCTTAAACTGCACAGGGGATTTCACTGTCAGGGCGATAAGGATGTGGAATTCTCTTCCACAATTGGTGGTGGTAGCGGGGAGTACTGATATTTTTAAAAAAACTCTTGGACGTGCATCTTAAAAAAACAACATACAGGAATATGGGAAATGATTATAGACACTGACACACATACATCTATACAGGTTGAACTGGATGGACTATTGTCTTTATTCAACCTTACCTACTATGTAACTATATGTAACTATGTAACAATATGTTAATGTTCTCCAAGGTACACTGCTGTATTGTCAGAATTCACTTGATTTACAGTATGTTTGGGGGACAAAGGTGTGGTTTAGTGACTTAGGGCAAGTCTATATTTGTATAGGCTCAAATTTAGAGTTTTTACATAAGCATACTGGCATCTATAGAGATTTAGGCCATTGCATAGGCAGGCACAAAGTCACCAAATGTCCGGATTCAAACCCAGCAGCTCCTTTGTTTTTGGTACCTGAAATCTTGGTTAATTCACTGCTCAATCTCTGTGTCAGCCTTCATGGTACCTGTTTTTTTGCTTAACTCTGAACTCTGGAGCTTCATCCATGGACTTCCTATTCAAGCCATGCCTTCCTGCACTACCTATTCCAATATCTTGTAACCTGTTGCTTACTGCTACACTGATAAAATCATCTACTGCTACTCCTGCATTGACCCTTCTTGTGGGATACTTGTAGCTTTGGATGCTGGCTTAAATATTGACTATACATATGTCTCGCTTTCATCACATACAGCAAGAAAAAATGTTGCCAACAGTCAGTAATGAGTTTCCATGTAATGTTAATAGCTTCCAGACTGCCTACTGGCACCCGGTGTGGCTAAATCCACACAGTTTTTGTTGGTGGGATAGTATGTTATGTACCATATTATGTGCCGCCGCTCTTGGTTCGTCTATCTAGAACTCAACTGCTCACAGACTAGGGTGACTTCTTGCCACATCAATATTAGTTTTACTGGTGCAGATTGGGCAACCTGTCTCATTCACCCTTTGCCCATGAAGTGATTTGTATGGCTATGATTTCTAAATCTTGCTTGTGCTACTCTTAGGCTGGTCAGTTGACTTGGGCTGAGTAGGCAGCATGAGGCAGTTGGCTTATGACGGAGGAAATCACTTCTGGGCTTGCCACATTGCTTGTCCATCTACACCGTTTTGCCTGTGCTAATTGGGTAGGATCTGTTAGCTGCTCCCATTAGTGAGTGAAGCAACAGGACTGGGACATCCCAATGTGGCAGCCATGGGGAATATGCTTAAATCTCGGCCAGGAAGCACTCCACAACCATCTCTTCAGTCTGGATACTAACCTAAATGTTGTGGTGAGATTGGCTAGTAGGAGCCAATTTATGAGGATGGATGGTTTTCAATAGCTTTCAAGTGCTTGGCATGAAGGATGCATATCTCCCAACTGTCCCTGATTTCGAGAGACTGCCCTGATTTGGAACAAAGTCCCCCTGTCCCTCTTTCTCTACACCTATGTCCCTCATTTTGGTCTGATCTATATAGTTGTATATAAAATGCACTATTTAACTTTCAAAAATAGTTTCTCAGTGCTAAACCTTTCATGAATATTCTAAATTACTGCATTGGTAAGTATAAAAAGCCAGTATACAGGAATAGTAGAGGTAAAAAAAGGCACTTGTGGATTTAAGTAATATTTTTTTTGTATAATTCTCCTTTAAAGTGGTTGTCAAGCCTTATTGTAGGCTTACCTGTAGGCCCAGGAAATATCTCCTAAACCTGTACGGTTTAGGAGATATCCCCTGTATCTGCATGTGCCGACGTCATTGGCACATGCGCACTGAAGAATCTTCTGTATTCATGCCCTAAATGACGCTCCCGTGCGCATGCGCGGGAGTGACGTCAGCGCGGCTCCGCCAATCACATCGCTGGAGCCTGCGCTATGATTGGATGGAGCCACAGACCCGGAAGAAGCATGCCACCGGTCACAGCGGTGTGCCAAGACCACTGCAACAGCTTAGTTCCAAGGTAAGTGTTTCATAATGAGCTAGTATGCCATGCATACTAGCTCATTATGCCTCTGCTTTGCAGGTTTTTTTGGGGGGGGGGGGTTGGGGCGGCTTTACAACCACTTTAAGGGGGCATGGCAGGGGATGTGTCCTATAACTACAAACTTTTCCCAATAGGTGTCCCTCATTCCCATCTCAAAAAGGTTGGGAGGTATGATGTGCCTTGCTTGGGCAGTTTTCTATGCATGATGCTACAAAGCTTGCCTCCTGATCTCTGTCTGTTGAACTGTTCTGTACCACTTGCTACCTGCTACCAGGCCTGGTTGTGCTTCAATGCTTGTGCTGCTAATACCGCTCCTTGCTTTTTCTAACCCCTGTTTGCATCTATGGATGTGACTGAACGACTTTGATTCCTGTTTCAAATGATGTCTATGGCTAATGTGGACCTATTTAATTGAGTTGACTTGAAAAGACTCTGAGCCTGTTTTGAGTATTATCTGTTATTGGTGCAATTTATTTGAAGCATGGGAATGGTAGATATTAGTAGGAAGTTTGCTATTTTATGTTTTGGTCACAGCCTAGCCCGATGATGGTGAACCTTGGCACCCAAGATGTTTTGTAACTACGTTTCCCATGATGCTCAGCTACACTGCAGAATTCATGAGCATCATGGGAAATGTAGTTACTAAACATCTGGGGTGCCAAGGTTCACCATCACTGGTCTAGTCCATCCATTCAGGCATATAATTGGTCTGTTTTTTATAATTTTACTTTCTTTAAATGTAATTTCTCAAGGCTGTGTAGCCGGGTCAACAGCCCATACATTCAGGTGTGGATGGAATAGATCTTTTGGCCTCTGTCCTGTTAGTCACTGTTTGGATCTTTCTTGACAACATTGTCATATTTTTAGGCCTCATACACACGGGCGTTTCTATAAAAATAAGCAAAACATCGGGCCCGGCGTCAAGGAAAATAAATTGGCGTTTTTTGGCGTTATGCATCGGCGTTAGTGAGCGTCAATGAGCGTCGACGTCAATAGGCGTTTTTTTTAAAAAATCATCCCACTGCTATTTTTCAACCTAAAAACATCAGCGTCAAAAAACGCTGGTTAACGCCGGTACAGTATTAGTTGGCATTTTGCGGCGTCGGCGTCAAAAAACGCCAAAACGTTACAGCCTCAGAATGGTGGCCGTGGGTTCTAGTTTCAGCTCACTAAAGCCGACGCCATCTAAAGCTCAAAAACGTCTGTGTTTTTATGGGGCCATTGACTACCATGGAGAGCTGCAAAAAATGCCAGAAAACACCGGCGTCAAAAAACGTCCGTGTGTATGAGGCCTAATGGGTGTTTGGTGGAGGATGTTTTTTCAGCTTTAATGCCAATTACTATACAATTGTTTGTAAACATTTTTCAATAAAAAATGTTTTGATCAAACCAGGTGGTCCCATGGAGATAACCTCTTCTTGAAATTTCTTTAGTCTAATTATTTTTAGGAGGAAATATACGTGGACCTTGGCAAGAAGAACAGGTGAATGCTAGAATTAAAATTAAGCCACCTAGAAGGTGGTTAATTGAAAAAGACTCAGGCCTCATACACACGGGCGTTTGCAAAAAAATAAGCAAAACGCCGGGCCTGACCCCCAAGAGCATACCAGGCTCTTCGATCTGGCATCAATTTTAGGAGGAACCCCCACGCCGAAAAAACGGCGCAGGGACCCCCCAAAAACCATACCAGACCCTTAGCCGAGCACGCAGCCTGGCAGGCCAGGAAAGGGGGTGGGGACGAGCGAGCGCCCCCCCCTCCTGAACCGTACCAGGCCGCATGCCCTCAACATGGGGAGTATGGGTGCTTTGGGGCAGGGGGGGGCACTGCGCCCCCCACCCCAAAGCACCTTGTCCCCATGTTGATGGGGACAAGAGCCTCTTCCCGACAACCCTGGCTGTTGGTTGCCGAGGTCTGCGGGTGGGGGCTTATCGGAATCTGGAAGCCCCCTGTGATGTGATGGCCCACCCCAGGATAAGACATCATGAGGGTGGGGCTCATGATGACGTCATTGTGTGGCCCCGCCCCATGCCAATATACGCAACCGCGCAGCACGGACCCGGCATTCGAGTGGAAGAGAGCGACGAGTCAACATCTCCAGAAGAAGAAGAAGAAGAAGAAGGAGCAGCAGCAGCAGGAGAAGCTAGCCAGGGAGACAGCGGCAAAAGAGCAGAAGACCCCGCAGAAAACTCCTCAGAAGACCCCGCAAAAGAGCCGAAGAGAGGGGAGAAGACGCCCAAGCTGATTTAATAAAATATTTTAAAAAGCTGTGTAGTGTTTTTTTTTTTTACACATTTTTCCCCCAGGTAAATGGGTATGGATTTTGGGGAGGTTCCTCTTAAAATCCATGCCAAATCGAAGAGCCTGGTATGCTCTGCGGGGGGGGGGGAACCTCACGCAAATGTTTTGCACGGGGTTCCCTTTAAGACACCTAGCACACAAGTTGCACCGCAAGTCGGATCACCGTGATCCGACTTCTGGTTTAGCTTTTATTCAAATCAATGGGCTCCCATAGGGAACCATTGATTTTGAATAAAACGCCTGACGAGGCTTAACGTTGTATATACAACGTTAAGCATCGTTATTGAGCGTTTTGCTGGCTCGGCGTCAAAAACGCCATGACACTGCAGCTTCAGAACGCACTGGTCCCGCGTTCTAGCTACAGCTCACTAACGCCGATGCCCTCTACTGCTCAAAAACGTCAGCGTTTCTAGAGGGCCATTGAATAACATGGAGAGCTGCAAAAAACGCCCCAAAACGTGGTATTTCAAAACGCCCGTGTGTATGAGGCCTCAAACTCAACTCCAGTTTATTTAAAAACAACCGGACAACAGGAACAAACTGTTGTCACCCTATAATATGAAGTGCACAAACAAGGATCTTGATGGCGGGATCAAAGGTTTTATTGTAATGAATAAGAGTTGTCCCTGTCTTTTGGTCTGATGTATGAGATTCATAAAAACAATTTAAATACCAAAAGTCTCATGCTTCAATAAACCACTAGACCTTTTATCCAGCCTAAATAATTGCATTGGTTGTTTTGAAAAGCCAGAAAGAATGGGGAAAGTGGTGCTGCAAATAAACAGAACTATTCATTTTTTGAATATGAATTTGTCCGCACACCTAGGGGTGTATCCTTTTTCTTATACTTTGGGCCAAAAGCTGTCCCTCTTTTATATCCTAGAAGGCTTGGTGTTAGGTATATTGTGCTACCATTTCAGATTTCAGACCACACTTTACTGGTCACTGGAAGTTCAACATAGCACCTCAAGTACTCTCTGAGGATCTGTAAAAAAGAATTGTTGCTCAACATAAAGATGGTCTAGGCTATAAGAAGATTGCCAAGACCCTGAAACTGAGCTGCAGCACATTGGCCAAGACCATACAGCAGTTTAACAGGAAAGGTTCCACTCAAAACAGGCCTTGCCATGGTTGACCAAAGAAGTTGAGTGCACGTGCTTAGTGTCATATCCAGAGGTTGTGTCACGTACCTGGTGGTTGAGTCTGGCTTATGCGGGGGGCAACCTATCTTACGGCCCTGGTTCGAGAACCCCTAATAGTGCAGACAGGACGTCTCTCAAACAAACGCTGGGGGTCACAGGTGCAGGAACACTGTAGAACTGACTGCACTGGCTGCAGGGTGCTGTCCGCTTAAATGGCTGCTTTGGCGCCATTGCTTGCCGGTGCACACGCGCACAGGCGAGCGCACTCACTATGTACGCCCGCGCACGGTCATGCCAGTGACCGAGGACGATTCCTTACATTGCCCCCCCCCCCCCAAGGGGCAGCCTCCGGATGCCAAACCGGGCTCTTTTGGCTGAATTGTTCCTCCAAAAAGTCTTAATGAGTTCTCGGGCATGTAGGTTGCTTTCTGGTTCCCAAGAATTTTCTTCGGGCCCATATCCTTTCCATTTCACAAGGAACTGAGTGACCCCTGCTCTTTTCCTGCAATCGAGGATGGTCTCCACCTCAAACTCCTCTTCATCCACCAGGACTGGTTCAGGTGGGGCAGTTTTCTTTCCAGGAAACGGGTCCTTAGTAACCGGTTTGAGGAGATGTACATGGAATACCGGATGGATCCGGAGTGAGGGCAGAAGATCAAGCTCGTAGGCCACATTATTGATTTTTCTCTTCACTAGAAGAGGTCCTATGTATTTTGGTCCTAGTTTTTTGGACGGTAAAGACAGTCTTAAATTTGTGGCTGCCAACCAGACCCGGTTGCCAGGCTGCAAGTCCAGTTCTCCTCGTCTCCCCCTGTCAAATGTCCTTTTGTTGCGCCCCTGGGTTTGAGCAAGAGTTTCCTGCAGCAGTTTGTTGTTATCTTTCAGGAATTAGGTGATCTCCTGCATGGCAGGGATCGCACTCTCAGGTAGCAAGTTGGGCAAGAATGTAGGGTGATAGCTGAGATTCGCCCAGAACGGAGATTGCTTAATAGCAGAGTGGACAGAATTATTGTAAACAAACTCAGCTAACAGCAGCAGGAAGATCCAGTCGTCTTGGGAGTATGAGGAGTAGCAACGGAGGTATTGCTCGAGGGTCTGGATGGTCCTCTCTGTTTGGCCACTGGACTGCGGGTGGTAAGATGATGAAAAGGCTAATTCAATTCCCAAGATAGAACACAGAGACCTCCAGACCTGGGATGTGAACTGCACCCCTCTATCTGACACGATGCTCTTTGGAATGCCATGTAGGCGCACAACTTCCTTGATGAACACTGTTTCAGTAGCTGAGGGGGTGCCCTTCATTGGAATGAAGTGTGCCATTTTCATGAGGCGGTCAACCACCACAAAGATTGTAGTGAATCCTGCAGACGGGGGCAACTCAACAATAAAGTCCATTGAGATTTGGGACCATGGACTCTTAGGAATGGGTAGCGGCTTTAGCAGGCCCCAAGCCTTGGTCCTTTCAGTCTTATTTTGAGCACAAGTAGGGCAGGCACCTACGTAACTTTTGCAGTCCTCTTTCATGTGGGGCCACCAAAAAGTGCGGGCCAGCAGCTTTGCTGTCTTACGGTTGCCGAAGTGCCCAGCTAGTTGGTGGCAAACAGACGGAGATCCTCAGGCACAAAAATCTGGCACAAAAATCTGAGTACGGACTACCATAACCCGTTTTTCACAGAGAGTCCGGAGTCGGCGGGTACCATGGAACCGGCTAAGGTTTGCCTGATCCGGGTTAGGAAGTCCTCCTGGACCAACAAGAAGCTGTGGACAGGTAAGATAGTATCTGGAGGAGATGCCTCCCCAATCTCATGGAACATCCTGGACAGCGCATCAGATTTAACGTTCTTGGATCCGGGCCGGTATGTTATATGGAGCTGAAACCGGGAAAAGAACAAGGCCCAATAAGCCTGACAAAGCTTGAGTATTTTAGCAGTCCTTAAATATTCTAAATTTGTGTGGTCTATGTAGACTAGAACAGAATGGACTGCTCCTTCCAGGAGGTACCGCCACTATTCCAGGGCAGACTTGATAGCTAAGAGTTCTCTGTCCCCCACATCGTAATTTATCTCAGTGGGAGTAAGCTTCCGCGAGAAGAAGGCGATGGGGTGTAGTCTTTGGGATAAGACCGCTCCAACTGCAGTTTCAGAAGCATCCACTTCCAAGATACTGTATATGGCAACGTGGAATCAGGGTGTTTTAGAACAGGCGCTGAAGTGAACAGCTTCTTCAGAGTCTTTAAGGCTGTTTGCGCTTCCGTGCTCCAGACAAAACGGGAGTTCTGTTTGGTCAGTTGGGTTATTGGAGAGATGACTGCAGAAAATCCTTGGATAAATTTCCCATAGAAGTTGGCAAAGCTTACAAAGCGTTGCACTGCTTTTTTATCTGCTGGCGTTGGCCAAGCAATGATAGCTGAGATCTTCTGGGGGTCCATGGTAGTGCCCGTAGTGGAAATGTGGAATCCCAGGAAGGAGATGTCTGCACATTTAAAAGCACACTTTTCAGCCTTCCCATACAGGCCATGGCACATTCTATTGAAAAAAAACCTCAAATGGTCCAATGGTTGAAGCCTAATAAGCAGTGAGAAGGTCCTTAAAGTGACACTAAACCTCTGCTTAAAGGAGTACAGCCAAAGCTCATTTGGCTGTAGTTCTCATGTGAATCACAGGAGTGCAGTTCATTCTGAAGCCCGCTGTCAGCTGACGTCACAGAGCCGGTCCAAGCTCGGACAAGATCGTGACAATAAAGTGGGGATCCACCCACATGCCTGCACCGGCACCCAGCCGCTCCCGACCCCTCCACAGCCCAGCGCTCCAGTGAATGTGCGAGCAGAGAGCGGTGACTCACCTGATCGCTCAGTTCTCAGTCTCAGAACCGGCAGGAGACAGATGCAGCATCAGACCGATGCTGCATCCACCTACAGTAGGTAAGTATGATTTTTTTTTTAAAAAAAGCCCAACTTCTCTTTTAAAAAAAATATTTTCAAATGTTTATTCTTAACTCTTTTACTTTCTATTACCCTCAGCATCTTCAAAATCTTCAAATTCCTTTTTTTTTCCCATGAACCAACTTCCTGTTGGAAGAATGGCTCTGTATGTTCTCCATGGCCCCACTGTATGTAGAAACATAGCCATCCTCTCTTGCTCACTCCCGAGATGGACTAAGGACTATGGGATTTGTAGTGTGCATAAATGGAAGTGAAGGGGAAAAGGAGAAGTTCAAGAACTCAAGGAGACATAAAAAGCACAGTAAGAAGCAATTTCATGGAAAATCAATTACAGGGACGTTAGGTAGTTGATGTGTATTGGACTTTAAACTGCAGTATTTACCTAATACCTACAATATATAATATATATATATACCGGTATATATATAAACACACATAGTGATTAGCCTGCTAGAGGATTAATAAACTATTTGTCTTTTATATAGACAAAAATTATGGTTTCATGAAAAAATAGCTGTTTAAAACCACATCAGCCCCGGAAGGATTTACCCCCTTCCTGAGCAGCGCACTTTTTGCGATTCGGCACTGCATCGCTTTAACTGACAATTGCGCTGTCATGTGACGTTGTACCCAAATAAAATTGACATACTTTTTTTTCCCACAAATAGAGCTTTCTTTTGGCGGTATTTGATCACCTCTGCAGTTTTTATTTTTTACGCTATAAATAAAAAAAGAGCGACAATTTTGAAAAAAAAAACAATATTTTTTACTTGTTGCTATAATACGTCCAAAAATATATATATATAAAAAACAAATGTATTCATCAGTTTAGGCCAATATTTATTCTTCTACATATTTGTGGTAAAAAAAATTACATTCGGCATATATTGATTGGTTTGCGCAAAAGTTGCCGCGTTTACAAACCATGAGAATTAATTTATGGCATTTTTGCATTTTTTTTTTACTAGTAATGGCAGCGATCTGCGATTTTTATCGGGACTGCAATATTGCGGCGGACATATCGGACATTTTTTACACTTTTTTGGGACCAATGACATTTATACAGCGATCAGATCTAAAAATAGCCACTGATTACTGTATAAATGTCCCTGGCAGGAAGGAGTTAACATGTAGGGGGCAAACAAGGGGTTAATGGTGTTCCCTATGTGTGTTCTAACTGTATGAGGGCTGGGCTGGCAGGAGCATGACAGATCTAATGGACCCAGATCACAGGGATCAGTAGATCACGGTCATGCCGCCTGTCAGAAGGCAATCGCAGGTCGCCTGCGGACATCGAGTCGACCTGACCTGCGGCCACGCTCATGGAGCACACAGCAGGCACAAGAGCGCGCTACCAGCAGCGCACGCCTGCCCACAACTGCGGCTGCGTGAATCGCCTTTTATAGACGGCGTTCTACGCAGCGGAGCCAACTTGACGCAGTAAATGTACGCGAGGCGGTCGGCAAGTGGTTAAACATCAGCAGAGACCAAATATACTTGGATATTTCTAAAGTAAACAACATCTGTTGAAGCTGCTTAACCCAAAACTGGAAATGATTAAAAATAATATGCTGTAAAAAAAAAAAAAGGCCCATTCTCCTCCAGGAAATGACTTCAGCTGAGCCAGAGGTCAGAATAGTGTCCTCTTATTTTCCATCATTTCTACAGCAGAAGCCACTTTGGGAAATTATGTTATCGGTTGCATAGACTAAGATTAGCAACAAGTGTGGTGGGAATGAAAGCAATGTCATTTAGTGTGCAGCGTGACCATAAGCAAATGGAAAAAGTGTGTGTCTTGGGCCAGAGCCTCAAAAGGGAAACCAATACTGCAGCAAGGCAACGATTAATTCTTTTTTCAAGACCAGCATCTAGGGACTGGCCAAGCTGTGTGACCCAGTTCCCACAGTGCTGGTGAAACATCCAGATAAAATATATAATCATGTTCACATACTGTATACTAAAGTTGGGAGAGTAATAAAAAGAAGTATAAATCAGCCTTTCTCAACCGTTTTAACACAGAGGAACTCTTGAAATAACTTTACGGTCTCAGGGAACCCCTGCTAATGATTTGGTGTGGGGACCCTTTGGACGCCTTCAGCTGCCATTGTGCTCTTGCTGGGCTTTTTATGTGTCCACACACCTTTAAGGAGGAATGGGCTCCCTCCAGGCATGCCTACTCTTAATTTATCCACTACTATGTATGTTCCAACTTAGACACTCTCAGAAATAGAGTTAGGACCGCACTATACAGAGGAGCCCTGGCAAGGCAATGTGGCTTCCACATATATTTGCAACTAAACCCTTTGTTTTAACCACTTCAGCCCCGGAAGGATTTCCCACTTTAGGACCAGAGCACTTTTTGCGATTCGGCACTGCGTCGCTTTAACTGACAATTGCGCGGTCCTGTGACGTTGTAGCCAAATTAAATGTGCGTCCTTTTTTTCCCATAAATAGAGCTTTCTTTTGGTGGCATTTGATCACCTCTGTGTCATTTCTGATCACCGCTATAAACAAAAGAAGAGCGACAATGCCAGACTGCGGTCGGCAAGTGGTTAAACAGGGTCGATTTTTTTTTCAGGCTAGCTTATAAGTGTGCTGGAAAATCTTTTGTTTGTTTGTAAACCCCTGCAAATAATTACTCAGTCTACAGTTTATGGTAAATTAATGTGATGGTCAATGGGAAGAAAGCTCCTTACACTTGTGGTCATTGGGAAGTACCCCCCATATAGATAGGTAAAAATATCAATGGTGTCAGTGAGAACCTCTGGAGCAGTGTTTCTTAACCTTTTTCAGCCAAGGAAACCTTTAAAATTATGCACAATCAGCAAGTCACCCTATTCCAAAATGTAAAAAAACGGAACCAATACCTTTGCATATCACAGCAGCCACCCAACATTACAGGTGATTTATTCCTCCACCTGGTACTGATCAGTATTCGCTGATTATTTTTTCCCTGTCTGCTAACGTGACCCCAATGTTGACAGAGAGGGGCAAACAAGGATGCTGTACGGGCACCCACTATCCTTCTTATCAACCAATGACATCACTGTTGTTATGGTACCAGTGGCTGGCCTGCACGGTGCTCAAGGTTTTAATGTCGTACAATAAAAACCTGTGGCTTCGTATAACAAAAAGGCAGGCTTGGTTGCTTGCTTTCTGGCTTGTTGACAAATTTTGGACAATTTTTAGGCGTTTCTCCAAGGCACCCCTGAAGAAGTCAGAAGGCACCCCAGGGTTCCACAGCATCCTGGTTGAAAACGGCTACTGCGGAGGAACCCTCTGGCTCTACAGAACCCTGGTTGAGAAAGGCTGGTATAAATACTTTGGAACAGGCAAAGTATTAGGTACTGGCACTAACTACCAGGATAGAGATGTGCTTGCCTTGGAACCAACACAAAATCCAGAACTAATAAAAAAAAAAGTCCAAGTAAAAAAAGAAAGCACAATATAGCACATAAATGTTATAATATTATACAGGACAAGTTTTATTGAAATTCAAATATACCCACAAAACAAGAATATAAAGAATTTAAAAACCCATAAAGACCCCTTAAATTAACATATAAACATGTTATGAGTACATTAAGCTCATTAGCAAAAAAAAAACCCATGTGGCTCTGGCACAGATGTTTAACCACTTCAGCCTCGGAAGGATTTCACACTTTAGGACCAGAGCACTTTTTGCTATTCGGCACTGCGTCGCTTTAACTGACAATTGCGCGGTCGTGCAACGTTGTACCCAAACAAAATTTGCGTCCTTTTTTTCCCACAAATAGAGCTTTCTTTTGGTGGTATTTGATCACCGCTGCGTCATTTCTGATCGCCGCTATAAACAAAACAAGAGCGACAATTTTACAAAAAAACCCAAATTTCTTACTTTTTGCTAAAATACAAATCCAAAAAAAAATATAAAAAAACATTTTTTTCAACGGTTTTGGCCGATTTATATTCTTCCTCATATTTGTGATCAAAAAAATCGCAATCTGCGTTTATTGATTGGTTTGCACAAAAGTTGCCGCGTTTACGGATGATGAGAATTCATTTCTGGGGTTTTTATTTTTTTTATTTTTTACTAGTAATGGCGGCGATCTGCGATTTTTAGCGGTACTACGATATTGCAGCGGACATGTCGGATCATTTTGATACTTTTTTGGGACCATTGACATTTATACAGCGATCAGTGCTATAAAAATGCACTGATTACTGTGTAAATGCCATTGGCAGTGAAGGGGTTAACCTGCAGGGGCGCTCTAAGGGTTAACTGTGTTCCCTGGGCGTGTTCGAACTGTGTGTGGGCTGCCCTGGCAGGGGAAGGGGAGTGATCACAGCTTCCATATAGAGGAAGGCTGTGATCACAGTCCTTCCCCCCTCACAGAACGGAGATCCGTGTTTACATACACGGACCTCCGTTCTTTCACTGTGGGGGGGGGGCATCGCGGGTAGCCGACGGCGATCGAGTCCGCCGCACCCGCTCCCTGGCCCCCTGGAACACAGTGAGCGCGCGAGCGCGCCTCCGGCGGCGCGCGCGCTCACAGTGCTCAGTCTGGCAGCCGCCGTCGTATGGCGGCGGTTTGCCTAGCAAAGCCATCTTGTCGCCGTCAACCTGCGGTTGACGGTCAGCAAGTGGTTACATGTGCAGTTTCCAAGACAAAATGTATATAGAATCAAAAATACCTAATGGCTAAGAGAGCAAAAAGTGATACATAGGGAGAGATTTACGAAAACTGGAGAGTGTGAAATGTGTGTGCAATTCTGCATAAAAACCAGCCTCCAGTTTTTTTGTCAAAGCTTAATTGAACAAGCCGAAGTTAGAAGCTGTTTGGCTACTACGCAGAGCTGCATCAGATTTTGTACTCTCCAGTTTTAGTAAATAAACCTCTTAATGTCTGATAAAAGTGCAAAGACAAATCACAAAGTGCTCAGATATAATCAGTAAAGTGCATTACGCTAAAATACAGTAGATGCTTAAGAGAATGAAATAAGCACTTTACTAGAACCGCACAGTAAAATTAAAACAGAGTCAGCGCGGCATGACTGGGAAACTCATTTGAGCAGGACACAGAGGAGGAGGTGTCGTTGGGACATGTAGGCTCTACAAGTGGCTTGGCAGGGGAAGGCCTCTTTTTCAGATGCAACATACCCATGTTGCATTGTTTCATTCCTGACTTCACTACCCTCAGTTTGGTTCTGATGCCTATCTTGCCTGACATCTTGGATTTGAACCTTTGTTTTGCCTTATGACCCAGATTTGCCTAACTCCCTTGATACAGTTTATAGTGATCAAGTACAATATTAAAGTGCATAAAGCATGGGACATCCAAGTATAGTAAAACTATTTTTCTAGGAATAGAGGTTGCTGTAGATATCTAGGGGGGTGTTAGTGTACTTAACATTTTGCCGTTAGGCTGTCTAACTTAGAATATATATATATATTGGGAGTTGGTTTTTAAGGTGGGTGGAATTCAGAGTTCTGCTCCGTAGTTGGCCCCATTGGATTTTGTGGGGCGCTTCATGCAAAGACGTAAAGACTGGGGAATTCCTGAGGAGGTCCTACACCCTGAGTAGGACTGAAATTGGGGGCAGGACTAGAAGCAAACCCAACCACCGTCAACCTTCAGAGTGAGAAGCTAAAGATGGTACCTAAACTTCTCTGAGGTGATATGTAACCTAATGATGTATTCTAGACTTGGATGCCCTGAACTTACAGGTGCCATAACTGTGTGCCCATCTTGAATTTGAAAAGTATAATTTGTGAAAATGCATTGGACTCATCTCCATTATTACTTATGGTTTATCTGGGAAGTGGTTAACCATTTTGTCCAACAAACGTGGGGCAGAATGTGTGGCACAGAACTGAAAATTAAAGTGGTGTACGAAAGGGCTCCCTTCGGGAGTGGGGACACACACTACATGAGATAGCGCAAGGAGGCCTGTTAGTGATGCCCCGTGAATGGAACGTATTGCTCACATTATGATGGCCCTACCTACAGCCATGATAATCGTGTTTGATCAGTGACTACACCCACATTCTGTGGTATATTACATGGATGATTCGTGAGTGTCCCCAAGTTGGAGGAAAAGTGTTTGTGTTCTAGACCAGGGCTCGTCAAGTGCTTAGTAGGTACATTATATGGTGTCTTACACCCACATCAGTGACTAGTTTGTGCTAATAGTACCGACATCCATCCCGGTAGTATTACACTCGTTATGCAAGGTAAGTGCCCCGTAGTGATTGTCCGGAGGAACGCGATAGAGTACATCACACACAGGGGTGAGGGCTTCCCTCGGGAAAGCATGTGGTGAAATTAAAAGTCAAGACACGGTGTGTAAGACGGGGTGCAAACAACCTGTTTTACCAATTGGTGAAGGGTCTATTTGGTATTCATTATTACCTCTACTCAGGTTACGTAAAAGTGTTTAATATGAAAAG
>BLSH010198849.1:73019-84480 GCA_018402905.1 Glandirana rugosa | reverse complement strand
GTGAAATCTCTAATTTCTGCTATCTGTCCTCAGAGCAACAGCACAGACAGCAGTAGTAAAGTAATCTATCTCAGGATGCAGGATCAGGTCTTAAAATGGCTGAAATCTGTCCCTCACGCCATCAGCTACCTTTCCCTACACTAACCCAAGGAGCATGTGACTGCAGCACTGTGACTCCAGCTTATAAAGAGGCTGGGTCACATGATGCACCGGCCAATCACAGCCATGCCATTAGTAGGCATGGCTGTGATGGCTTCTAAGGGCAAACCAGTGAAACGCTTGTTGATTGGCTGCCCTGCAGCTTCTCAACACGTGGAGTAAAATAGCAGAACCCCGGACCGAACCCGAACGATTTTTGAAATGTCCGGGTCCGGGTCCGTGCCACGGACACCCGAAAGTTACAGTCCGGGTTCGCTCAACACTAATGGAGACCCTTGTTCTAAACCATGAATACTATGAATATAGATAAATGTGCCCCTCTTCAGCAGCGATCACTCATGGGATTTACTCCACATATGCTGTAAATATAAATGATCAAAATGTCATATATTTATTGATAATGTATCATTTACATTAATACAGTGGTTTACTAGATTTGAACAATCACGTTTCTATTAAATATATGGGGACATTTTTACCTCCCAAAGGATTTGTATCTCTGTCTATACTCTTATGAGGTGTACTCAGCCCTAGAAGACCACACAGCCAGGCTGGTGACATGACATTTTTGATAAACGACCTAAGCAATATAGCAAGGTCCTCAGTCTGTGGCTGGACAGTGAAGAAGGAACAGGAGACTAATGAGACAATCCCTCTGCCTACTCTGCTGTCAGCATGTTGCTTGGCAGTATAATTGCATGCAATGTACTTAAAGAGGTTGTTAAGGCAGTGCACACAAGCACTGCCAGCCCCCCTACTAGGATAACCTGTAGTATACACTGTAAACCGTTTTTTAAAATACATCCTCTAAATACCTTATTCTTTCTCCCCAATCAGTGGTCGCGTGACTGCCCGTCTCTCTCCCTCCAATGCATGTACTAGGAACGGAGGGGTTGAGATCTCCCTCTGACATTTGCTAGGCAGTCATGTGACCTCACTCCCTAGTGTATACATCTGAGCAAAAGAGTGATGGGCAGTCACGTGACCGCTGATCGGGGAGAAAGAATAAGGTGTTTAGAAGATACTACAGGTTATACTAGCACTGGGGCTGGCAGTGCTTGTGTGCAGTAATGTTTGCACTGCTTGGAACGGTGCTACAAGGGGAGGGGAGGGGCGGCTCCCACACAGACTAGCTGACAGGCAGGGAGGGGAGAGGAGGACACAGGAGAGCAGAGAGCAGGACTGCAGATGACGGAGGCACGTAAACTGACCACAGTGTCAGGGCTCAGCAGCCATGATAAACCTTGGTTAGTTTACAGTGGAGAGGTCAGAAACTGGCAGGATCAGCCAGCTATTGCAGGTGATAGAAGGGGCCAAATTCAGGGCCGGACTGGCTGACCAGGATACCGGGAGGATTCCCGGTGGGCCGACTGCCCTGGGGCCACTTTCAGTTGTGGCTGCAGCGGCGCCCAGGGCCGATCCGAGTGCAGAGTCCTCCCTCCCTCCCTACACTTATGTAATCACGTCACAGCTGTCTCCCGCTGTCTCACTATAGAACAAGGATCTGAAATATTCGGCGGCTGGCCACTGTAGCAAAGCTCCGCCTCCTAGACCATGATAGACGGAAGACGGAACACTGTCCAATGCCGAGAAATTGAAACAGTGTTCTATCTATCACGGTCTAGGAGGCGGAGCTTTGCTAGAGTGGCCGGCTGCCGGATATTTCAGATCCCTGCTCTCTGGTGACAGATGGTCACAGCAAGGCTGCATATGGGCACTGGCGAGGCTGCAGATGGGCACAGCAAAGCTGCATATGGTCACTCATGAGGCTGCATATGGGCATAGCAAGGCTGCAAATGGGCACAGGTGAGGCTGCAGATGGGCACAGCAAGGCTGAATATGGGCAAGAACCTATATACTGACTAAGGCCGGTGGTAACGTGCTCCATGGCGGCCACTATAGGCCTGCCGGGAGGGGCTTTTAGGTCTTTATGTATCTTCAGTAAAATATAAATATAAGGTATTTTATAGAAGTCTTTCTGTAAAAAGGAAGCTTCAATTTTAGTGATAACCTTGTCTTTCTGGGCAGATTGGACCAAAGTAGTAAGCTCTAGAGAGAATTGGGCGGTGGGATCCTTCCTAAGCTTTTGCTATTCGGTATCATCGGATAGAAGTCTGTAGGCTTCAGCTATATAGGAATCCCTATCTAATATCACAATGCTGCCACCCTTATCAGCTGCCTTTATCACAACAGTAGTGTCGTGAATAAGAGAATCTAGGGCCTTAATCTCAGTACCAGAAAGATTATTCTGATACTTGCCAGAACAAGCTGACGACTGCCATAGTTTTAGGAAGTCCGCATACACTACCCTGTAGAAGGTCTCGTAATAAGGACCCTTGGCATGGGCCGGATTAAAAACTGACTTCAGTTTGAAATGTGATTGCATAACGGGTGGAGAGTTGGCCAAGTGTTGAGTGAATAGCTCCATACTGTCCACCTCCCCAGAAAGGGAGTCCAACGCCTCTATGATATCACCTTCAAATTCAAATGAAGATACCATGGGAGGGGGAGAACAGTCGGATGTCTTTTCAGCTGAAGTTCTCTCTTTGGTATGCTTGATATTGCAGAATCTTTTCAAGGTTAAATTACGGATATACCTATTCAAATCCTTAAAAAGTGTAAATAAATTTGGCCTGTTTGTGGGAGCGAAGTTTAACCATCTACTTAAAAGTGATAAATCCTCCTTGTTGAGAGTTAGGGAAGAAAAATTATAAATTTTCACAGTCTGCAGTATTTCGGATTTTTGTCTGCATGACTTGACTCGTCCTCCCCTACAGCCTCTCTTGTGAGTTTTCTTTTTTTGTTCTTGCTGAACCTGGCCGGAAGAGGGCTGGGGACTAAAAAACCACTGGCGCTGAGTCAATGTCACTGGAAGAGGACGGTATAATAGTTTCAAAATAGGGGTTTTCATACACTGGGTGTTCCTGCTTTGGTAGGGAGGTATGAGATAGTGTGTCGACATTATCACAGATGAGGTAAGAAACAGGCTCCTTATGCAAAATGGAACCAAAACTAAGTTTGGTGGTAACAGCCGGGGTGACAGCAGGTACAGCCCCCACAGAGGAACATTCCACTCGGGCACTGTCCTCAAGTGAAGAACTAGATGTGGCTGTTCTGTTATAAAAAAGCAGGTTAGAAATGAGAGAATCAGTACTGCCATTTTTATAACCGTTGTGAATCCGACGGGTATTGGCCTGTTGTGTATTCTTATTTTTATTGTAATTGGTGTGGTGATTATTCTCATTCCTGTTGTTGTGTGTCACGGATATCTGTCTACTAGTGTGGGGTGAGGGACATCTATTGTTAACAATGGGAGATTTGACAAAAGGCCTATGAGGTGGATGGCAAAGGGACATTACAGGGGAAATGGAGGTAGAACCATGTGACACGGATTTGGTTCTAGGAGGGAGATGGAAAGCTTATTATGATTTTGGATTTATTTAATGAGTCCTCATCAAATTTGGTGTTCTTTTTGAGAACATCAAACCAAGATGAAGGTATGGAATTATCATGTATCAGGATGTCCTGTACTAGTAGTTGGACCTCATGTGTAAGTTTTTCAAACATGTTGTCTGTGTTTAATCAGAATCTCCATCCACTTGTAGGTGCAGAGCTCAGACACCCCTGACCACTCCTTGAGTCCCTGCTGATCAAGGAAAGGGCAATGGGTGAGCAAGTCCCCTTGAGATTTTTTTTTTATTATACATAATAACATCTTTGCCCCCCCCCTATTGATATTAATATAGTCCACAAGATATCTTGTGGCTAGCCCATGTTCCGTTAGACCATTAGCACCATATATGTAATCCAATTGAATTTGAGGGTCCGGATTCATGGACTATAAAAAGATGGCCGCACATCACCCCTACATGCCTGAAGAAAGAGCACAACTGCTTGGACATCGCAGTATGCACACTCTGAAACGCATCGCACCTTTGATAACGTCATCCGCCCCGACTCCTGGAGCTTTGCGTCCCAAGCCTCGATTTGGTGCCTCCCTTCTGCCGGCTCGGAGACGCCACTTCCACTACAGCGAGACTGCATGGACAGCTGCCCTGCGGGCGAAGACGACATTTGTAGATACCGGTGGAGACATGCTCCCGGTTTGATTGATGTACCAGTTTTTTTCCTGTTTTATGTGAGTAGCCATTTGGCTGTAACTTTTAATACATTTTCCATGTTTACACTTAGAGGCACCTCCTCCTTTGTTCTTTCAAGCTGGAGTCATCTGACTGAGCCTTGCCCGATGCACCTGAGAGGGAGGTCAATGACAGCGCGGCCAGTCCAGTCTGAGGGGGGGGGGTCACTAATGTAAGGGAGATTGAATACAATAATGTAAGGGGAACTGATACAAAGGCTTCACCCTTATATCAATAACCCCCCTTACCTTAGTGCATTCTTTCTGCAGAAGGTGGTCACCAGAGTCCCCTCCACATTCATGGGGTCCCCCTGGATAATTTCTCCACTTCAGCCCTATGTGCTTTCTTATCTATATATATAATACACTCTTCAAATATGCTTTAAAATGCATGGTTTTCTCTTTTATAAACAAGAAAATAATGACGTTATGCTGTTGGGCTGGTATAAAAATGCTATGGGGCTGGTCTGAAAATTTTCCCAGGGCTGGTTTTTATTCCCAGTCCGGCCCTGGTCAAATTACATGGCACAAGTACTGTGCTGCATAACATGATTTAAAGGAACAGGATCCTTTTTCTTTTAGGGTAACAAATGCTTTAACTAGCTCCTAGTTTTGCCCCTCCCTCTTTTATCCTGAGGTCTGCTGCACAGGGGATTACATAAGATACCTTCATTGTTTGAGTTTAAAGTAATTTATAATGAGTTATTAATGAATGCAGAAGTGATTACATACCCAAGGGTTTGTTTATACTTGCAGTTGGGGGTCAGTAAAAAAATGAGGTTGAGTTTTGTTTTTACCGAACCCACCCCCAACATCTTCCTCAGTGGTGTCCGCTGAATGCAACCTATTGAAGTAAATGAGGCTGTACCATAACTGTACCGTACAGTAAATGAGGCCGAACCACAGAATGCATTAAGGTGAAAAACCTCGAGACTTTATAACCCCTTTAATGAGTAACACAGTGTTGACATGTTGGCAAGCCATACCAGGATATGCTGAGCAAGAATAAACTTTTGTACAATTCATAGCATATCACTTTATCAGCAAAATTACTAAGCAAGCACAAATTGGCATTCTAACATATTATGTAAATACTGCATACTGGCCATATGTAAAACATCCAGCAATGTAAAAAAGAAAAATCACATGGATGTTATTTCTACAATACTGCAGCATACCTTCAGGTACCATAGTCTTCTGAGTCTAGGTTTTTCTCTTCTGCATCTCCATGGTGGGCAAGTCGATATCCGAGCTTCATTTGTGGTTTGCATATAGTCTTGATGGCCGTTAGCTGACAGACAGCACATATAGGGGCCCATTCCCCATTTTCCCTGGTTCCAGTGCTTCTTGTGTCCCCACAATCCTAACTTTAGTGATGATTGTGCCCTATATAGGCTCTATGCACCCTATAAACTAAAATAAATGCCAGAAAAACACTAATAGGGCTTTTCTGCCAGCTTTTAGCAGTGTTTTAGCAGCAGTTAGGAGTGTTCAGAGTTTTTTTTTTTCTGCCAGCAAATCAATCCCAAAAACGGAAAAAAAAATATGGGTTTATATGATTTGCAAATCATTGCATTGTTTTTATGTAGATTTTTTACAGCATCCCAACTTTTGTGGAATTGGGGTTGTACATACACATACTAAAGCCTCGTACACACGTGCAGATTGTTGGCCAACTGAACGTCCAACTTTTGTCCAAATTGGCTGTTGGCGGTCCTGTCTAGCGTACTGACAGTAGTCAAGTAATTGGCCAACAAAACCGAATGTAGTGATATGTTACGAATGTATAACGAGGAAGTTCAGGTGAATGTGATTTGTGAATTACGAACACAGGTTTACACGACCGAACGCTTCCTGGATTCCGAGCATGCGTGTTTGTTGGGCCAGCTTCTGTACACACGAGCCAACAATTGGCCAACGCCTTGTTGGCTAACAAAAGTTTTCTAGTCTTGTCAACCAACTTCTGTTGGCAAACAATTGGAAAATGGCTGTTGGATCATGCGTATTAATGGTCGGATTATCGGCCAACAGGCCGTTGTTGGCCAATTGTTGTACCGTGTGTACGGGTCTTAAGACCAATTTAAACAGAAGCCAATTAACCTACCAACATGTCTTTGGAGTGTGGGAGTAACCATAGGAAACCCACAAAAGCACAAGGAGAACATGCAAACTCAAGGCAGGTAGTGTTGTGGTTCACATTCAAACTGATGTCCCCAATTCCACTTTTATAGATTTTTACAATGGATGAGGTTTGTAGAAAATGTTTAAGAATCTCAGAATTTTTTTTCTGCTTCTAGAAGCAAATAGTGTTATCCTATGTGTTCATGCATACTATTTTAGTCTAGAAGCGTTTTTGAAGCTTCAGCTTCTAAATGCAGTTTTTTTATTCACAATAGAAAATATATTAAAAATGTTAACTGAGAAAATGTGTAATTTTAAGAAAAAAAATAGGGTAATTGTGAAATGAATGACAGAAACACATCTATTTTTACCACAGTGTAGAATCCCCTCTTCTTTTAAACAACACTCTGTAAACATGAGGGAATTGGGGAGACCAGTTGCTGGAGTTTTGGGAGAGGAATCTCATCTTTCTCTCAATCATTCTTGCCTAGTATAGGATTCAAACTGCTCAACAGTCCTGGGTCTTCTGTGTCGTATTTTTCGCTTCAAGATGCACCAAATATTTTCAGTTGGTGAAAGGTCTGGACTGCAGGCAGGCCAGTTAAGCACCTGGACTCTTCTACTACGATGCCATGCTGTTGTCAACAGCATCCAGTTCAACGTTGGCATGCTGAAATATGCAAGGCCTTCTATGAAAAATCTATTGTCTGGAAGGGAGCATATGCTGCTTTAAAACCTTTATGTATCTTTCAGCATTGATGGTGCCTTTCCAGATGTGAAAGCTGCTCAATGAATATACACTAATGTACACCCATACCATCATAAATACAGGCTTTTGAACTGAGCTCTGATAGCAAGCCAAAGGGTGCGGTGCCCCTGCTTACTTAAAAAAAGCATGTCAAATTTCAATTTGTCAGACCACAGAACAGTTTTCCACTTTGCAATAGACCATTTTAAATGAACTTTAGCCCAGAGAAGATGGTGGCACTTCTGCTTTGCATGATAGCACTTCGTGCCCCCGCTATGGCGAAAAGACAGACACAGCACGGGCCTTAATTGGCGGGAGGGTGTCCATGTATGTACTACCTGCGGGGCTCGCTCTGCGAGACTCGGCTGATCATAGTAAGGGGCCGATCCTGGCCCTTACCACTTGATCAGCTGTCAGCCAATTACAGCTGATCATGTGATGTAAAAAGAGCTGGCAACTGGCTATTTTTATTCCTCATGCTGACAGCGTGAGGAGAAAAAAAAAAGCCGCTCACCGGCTTCTGTCAGGGACATTGGTCCCGAACACGGAGAGCCACCACTGCCTCATCTGTGCCCACCAGTGCCAACTGCCAGTGCCCACAAGTGCCACCTGCCAGTGCAAATTAGTGCCTCATCATCAGTGCTGCTTATCAGTGCCACCTATCAGTGCCGCCCCATCAGTGCAGCCTATCAGTGTACATCAATGAAGGAGAGAAATTACCTGTTTGCAAAATTTAATAACAAACTATGAAAACTGATTTTTTTTTGGTCTTTTTTGTTTGCTTAGCAATAAAAAAAAATCCCAGTAGTGATTAAACACCACCGAAAGAAAGCTCTATTTGTGCAAAAAAAAATGACAAAATGTCATTTGGGTACAGTGTAGCATGACAGCGCAATTGTCATTCAAAGTGCAACAGTGCTGAAAGATGAAAATTGGCCTGGGCAGGAAGGAGGTTTAAGTGCCCAGTAGGCAAGTGTTTACCTTGCATTTTTGGATGGCACAGCAAACTGTGTTCACAGACAGTAATTTTTGGAACTATTGCTGATGTCCATCACAGAATCTTGCAGTGCCGCCTGAGGCCTAAAGATCACAGACATCCAATAGTGTATTGTGTTTCGGGCTTGTCCCTTGCGCACAGAGATTTCTCCTGAATCTTTTGATGATATTATGTACTTTAAAAGACAATATATTTAAAATGTTTGCAATTTTACATATCTCAGTTTAAACATTTGATATGTTTTTGCTATGTTTATTTGTGAATAAAATGAGGGTCTATGAGATTTGAAAATCATTGCATTCTGTTTTTATGTAGCTTTTACACAATGCCCCAACTATTTTGGAATTGGGGTTGTATGAATGTGAGTTAGGGACTATAGACTGTAAGCTCCTTGAGGACAGGGACTGATGTGAATGCACAATATACTGTATAAGTAAAGCTCTGCATAAATACCAGTAATAAATAAAATATATTTTAAAGTATTGCTCACTCTCAATGTAACTGTGATAACACATTATATGTAAATTATAAACGTATATGTAAATTATGAATCACCATTTACATAGATTCAACAACCTGTGCAGTCATGGTTATGTTGTAAGAGCAACAGATTTTATCTCAAACTTAGGATACAGTTTGAAGATTGAAATATACAATATATGAACCCAAAACCAAAAATGTAATATATTGCATCCTATTAATCATTAGATGTGGTGGTTGCTGCACCAGTTTTCTTTTCTTAGTCTTTTTTCCACTGGTGACATGGCCAGTAAAAGAGCTCCTGCATTAGAGTGCCCCCACTGGATGAATGTGCAAAGGAGGGGCACCTTTGGACAGCAGCGTGGTCAGTCTGGGAGAAAGGGAGTGTTAGATGTACTAGCAGATTTTAACCCCTTCATGCCTAAGCCTTTTTCTGACACTTGTTGCTTACAAGTTAAAATCAGTATTGTTTGCTAGAAAATTACTTAGAACCCCCAAACATTATATATATTTTTAGCAGAAGCCCTAGAGAATAAAATGTTGACCGTTGCAATATTTTATGTCACACTGTATTGCACAGGGTCTTTCAAATGCAATTATTTTGGAAGAATACACTTTTATGAATATAAAAAAAAAAAACAGTAAAGTTAGCCCAATTTTTTTGTATAATGTGAAGGATGATGTTATGCTGAGTAAATAGATACCTAACATGTCACGCTTTTAAATTGCGCACACTCATGGAATGGCGACAAACTACGGTACTTAAAAATCTCCATAGGAGACGCTTTAAAAATTTCTACAGGTAGCATTGTGGGCCAGTTCGGGAGTTCTGGATGGGTGTCACGAGGACTCTCCGGGATCTGCTCTCCATACCTGTCCTCCTAACGCTCGCAGTATGTTTACTAGGTTTAGGAGGAGGTAGCACCTCGCAGGGCTCAGAGGACTCTACTGTCACTTGCCCTGTTCTGCAAACGCAAGGCCATTCTCCTATGCTGGAAGAAGCCCAAAGCTCCCTCCTTGTCCTATTGGAAGGGTATAGTCAACCAGGTTTTGCCGCTCTACAGAGCTACGTATCTGAGCAGGAGTTTGAGAAAGTATGGCAGAGTTGGTTATCAGCTACTAATACTCTAAGGTCTTCCTTGTTTCTAAAGTCAGGGGAGCTAGTGTTAGCGGAGTAGCCTAATAATATATTTTATTACAATCACAGTACAAATAATATACTGCCGTGAGGACTTGTAATTCATTGTTTTAAACTCCTGCACTTTATTGAACATTGAGGGGGGGCAGGGGGGGTTGTTGTTGTTTTTGTACTGTATGTTTGTCTCTAAATTTAATAAAAACAATTTTCCAAAAAAAAAAAAACATTTTCACAGGTTACCTGTTTAGTGATACAGAGGAGGTCTTGTGCTAGAATTATTGCTCTCGCTCTAGCAATTGCGGTGATACCTGACATGTGGTTTGAACACTGTTTACAGTGTTGCAGTACATTTACTAACATGACTTACATATGCATTTGCTTCTGCGTGCGAGCACGAGGGGATGGGGCGCTTTAAATTTATTTTTCTCTTATGCATTTTATTTCTACGTCATTTAAAAAAAAAATCGAATCACTTTTTTTGCTATCTCAAGTAATGTAAACATCCCTTGTGAAAGTAATAGGCAGTGACAGGTACTCTTTATCGAGAGATCTGGGGTCTATAAGACCCTGAATCCCTCCTCTGCACTTAAAAGCATTTAAGACGCCAAGTTTGGCTGTTTTGAATACTGTAATCTTTTAAAATTTGGCGCCTTTAACTCTTCCGTATACTTACTTACTAGATCCGAGACCGGATTGAAGCCGATTCTGGCTCCGTTTGGGTCTCCGGTTAGCTGGTAGTTGTGATGGCTGGTCGCTCGGGCCTCCTGGTGGGATGGGAGAGTCCGGGCGAGCCACGGAAGGCAGCGCGAGTGGGGTTCGTCCCCTCCCGCTGCTTATGATAAAGATTGAAGGGCTGCTTAGCTGCATCGATTGTCACCATAGGAAAGCCGACCGTCAGCTCTAAAAAAAAAAAAAAAAAAAGTACCGGGGTGATGCATGCAGCTGCATGCATCACCCTGGTACAACTCCTTCAAGCCAAAGGCCACATATTTACGTACGGTCGGCGTGAAGGGGTTAATACACTAACGAATTGAAGCCAAACTCCAGCTAACACTTTATAAGCATACAGCAAAAAAAAAAAAAACATTTTTTTTCCTTTTGGGATAAAGGTTTTACACAAATAAAAGATGATCCGTTTGCCAGTGTTAAATGCTTCGTCCCCTCTCTGAAACTGACACATTCTGCTGGAGCGTTTCTTTTGAAAAACAACAGACTTATTGGCTGGATCACCAGATGAAAATAGAAGAAAGAAAGCCTAAAAAGGAAAATTAATGCAACTATCACATCTACCGTGTTTTCCTAGGGCTTATTTTCAGGGGATGTCTTATTTATGGTATGTACAAAAAAGGTCCTCCCCCTGTAAGCTCAGGAGTCAGCATTGTGAAATTCTGTAATCCCAAAAAATAAACCTGAGTTAAAGACCTTGTAAAATCATGTAATCTGATCTGTAAAAGATTATATAACGTGCAGTGTGTCTCCTTGTGTAACATAGATATGGAAAAAAGGAAAGTGTTGGCGCTACTTATTATAATTAGTAGTATACAGGCAATGACCTTATCACAAGTGCCTATAGAGCATCTGACATAGCATATATGTATATGTAGACAGCGACAGATGTATATGTATATACGATACAGTCTACGAGATATCCGTGAACACTATTCCAGTAACGGACATATG
>BLSH010198849.1:53643-69695 GCA_018402905.1 Glandirana rugosa | reverse complement strand
TTTGCAGATCCTGCATCTTCGACAGGGGTAGAAGCCCTTCATATCCTGGAAAAAACTCAGTTTACGGGGGGTTCCGTCACATTTGGGGCAACTTTGTGCCTCAAAGAGGGTGCTCCTCTAAATATCACCTTGGCCCTGGGGGGTAATTCGGGTCCCAGCACTCTGTCACTCTGAAGTACGTTCCAGTGTTTCTTTACAATGGCTTGGATCTGTTTATGTTGTAAAGAGTATGATGTTAGGAAGGACCATTTCAATTGATTATTGTCTGTGGAGATGGTTTTGGTAGACTCAGTCAAGAGGGATGACCTATCGGTTAAGAGGGCTTTATTCATCTCCATATTAACGTTGGACTCTTCATAGCCCTTTTCCAGGAACCTTTTTCGTAGTATCTCCGCTTGGTAAGTGTAGTCTTCAGTACTGGAGCAGTTCCTTCTGATTCTGAGGAACTGGCTGCGTGGGACTGATTTCAGCCAGGATCCGTGATGGCAACTGTCCTTCGGAATGTACCCGTTCTTATCAGTAGGTTTGAAATAAGTCCTTGTAGTAATGGTTCCTTCTTTGTTCATTATTTCGAGATCTAGGAAATGTATATTGGTTCTACTACATTCGTAGGAGAGGGAGATACCCCTATCGTTGAGATTTAGAGCTTCAAAGAAAAGGTCCAGTTCCTGTTCCGTGCCTCTCCATAGGAGGAGAACGTCGTCGATATACCTGGCCCACAGCACCAACTGGGGTTGCTGGAGGGCATAGACGACGTCCTCCTCCCACTTGGCCATAAAAAGGTTGGCTAGGCTGGGGGCAAATTTTGCCCCCATAGCCACGCCCTTGACCTGATGATAGAAGACTCCCCCACACCAAAAATAATTTTGTGTGGCCGCAAACTCTAGGAGCTCCATGATATAGCTTTTTTGCGTCTCAGGGAGGGTTTCCTCCATGCATAGAAAATGGGAGACTGCCTCCATCCCCTTTTCATGGGGTATGCAAGTGTAAAGGGAGGCCACATCCGAAGTGGCCATCAAAGTTCCTGTGGGTATTGAAGTCTGGTTAAGAAGATTGATGACATGTTTGGTGTCTTTCAGGAAGGAAGGGGTTTGTTTGACCAGAGGTTGTAGGAAAAAATCCACATACTGTCCGACCCGGGAGGTGATGGAATCGATCCCACTTACTATGGGTCTCCCGGGAGGGTTTTGAAGGTTCTTGTGAATTTTGGGCAAATAATACAGGATATATATATGTAGGCCTACATATATCTACAATCTGGTAAGTCTTTTATTTATTGGGGCGGGAAAGCCAGGATTCACCATATATATTGACCCACTCTTCTCTCAGTGTACGGCTGACATTTGGAAACCACCTCTATATAGAACTACCCAAGATTTCCAACTTTGTGATCGGTTTTGTCTATCTACAATACACATCGGGAACACACCAGTTCCCTCTGTGGGACCACCTACCTTTTGAATTTATTACAATTTGTGACTGTTTATGTCTTAAGAACTGTTTATGTCTCAGGAGGTGTTACAGATGAAGTTCTGAGACACCTTTGGATCAAGGGACTCTGAAATACAGGATTACTCGGCATTTACTATGTATTGTCCCTCACATTAGAATATCTACCTATATATGTCATATAATTAATACCTGTCTACATATACATATATGCTATTTCAGATGCTCTATAGGCACTTGTGATAAGGTCATTGCCTGTATACTACTAATTATAATAAGTAGCGCCAACACTTTCCTTTTTTTCATATCTGTATTACGACGTGTGTGGTCGTTGTTTGGCAGCTCTTTATACATCTACTGTGGGCTTAGCACGGTACCCCCCTCTTTTCTCTCCTTGTGTAACATTATTGTGAAAAATACCTTATTTACAGCACCGATGGGCGCTAACCTGACCTGCCGGAGCTCTTCTTCCCTGCTCCGAATACTGCAGAGGGAGGGGCCGGGATCCCCGCTGTTGTCAGCCCCGCTCCAAGTACTGCAGTGGGAGGGGCCACTGACATCAGCCGGGAGGAAAGGAGAAGATCTCCAGTGGGTCACGTGAGTGCCCAGCAGTGCTGTAAATAAGGTATTTTCCACAATAATGTTACACAAGCAGACACACTGCTGCACATTATATAATCTTATTACAGGACAGATTACATGATTTTACAACCATTTTAACTAAGGCTTATTTTCAGGGTAGGGCTTATACTGCACTGCCGCCATCCCAGAAACTCGCGCTAGGTCTTATTTTCGGGGTAGGGCTTATTTTCGGGGAAACAGGGTAAGAATTGGTAAGCTGCATTATAATAAAATGGTTGCTTTTGGGTTTAATATTGCTTAAAAAATTTTATTTCACTAATTGTACTTGAGATGCATACAAGTAAAGAAAAGATATTTGCAAGTCCAAAGATGCACGAGTGTGATCAAGGCACACGCAAACAGCATTTTTGCAGCATTGACAAAAAACATGTCTGCCATGAGGATAGATGGAAGCACAATCAAAATGCTTAAAATACACAGTATATTTTTATTATATATACATTATAAAGAGGAAGTCAACCCTGATGGGTTTTACTTCCTCTTTATTACCCTGCAATTTAAAAGCATAATGGGCTACTATGCATCGCATATTAGCCCATTATGTGGCACTTACCTGCATTGGAAACTCGCAATGTCCCCACTCCAGGCCACGTCCATCTTCTGCCCCTCTTCCTTACAGGGCTGCGGACTCTGGCTCTGTGATGGGCCGGAGTCGCGTGACGTCACTCCCGAGCATGCGCACAGGAGCCGCCAATCACGCCACAATCTCAGTGAAGAAATGGCTCAGAGGCCCTTTCTTCACTGCGCAGGTGCCCGATGATGTCGGCACATCACAGTACACTGCATATCTCCTAAACCATGCAGGTTTAGGAGATAGGTAGGGAACCTACAGGTAAGCCTTATTGTAGGCTTACCTGTAGGTTAAAATGGTTGTCAAGGGTTGACAAACACTTTAATGCAGGACCCTCTCTCCTTTTATGAAAAAAAAAAATACTTGACTAAATGCACTTGGGGTGCAACATGTAAAATGTTTGCAATTCAACAAATATGAATCAGCTCTTAGGCCTCATGCACACAGGACGTTTTTACAGCAGCTTTTTTTTTTTAGCTTCAGACGTTTTTCCTACAGTCAATAAACTCCCCATCATGTTATCCTAGGTGTTCATGCACGCATAGGCTGTTACCAACTGTTTTTGGCTGGGGCTTTTTTAAGCTGTAAAAAATCCCCAAGACCAATGGGTTCTGAGAGACATTTTTCAGCTGTAAAAATGCTCGAAATTGCGGCTCAATGTTTTTGATCCATTGAAGAAAAAAAAAAAGGCTCAAAAACGCTAGTACAATAATGCTGAAAAACTCATTACAACGCTACTGATGTTTTTGGGATGTTTTTTTTTTTTTAATGTCTTGTCTGCATGAGGCCTTAGTGTTCCATGCTGAAGTTGAGTGATTGGAGATCTGAGGATTCTATGGTTTTACAGCAAACTGCAATGTGCAGCAATAGGGTGTGAACTTGTAGAAGTCACCAGTCTTGTACAGAGGCACCACACAGATCAGTAAACGGCTGGGAGAGCAGAATGCTGGAGAGTGGAGGAGGGGCAGGCGTCTGAAAGGGACTTTTGCAGACCTCATTAAGTATACTTCAGAAACTGAAACAGATGAATGTTACCTTCTTCAGTGATGGCACTAACGCAAACTATAGCTATAATGTAAAAAAAATTACTGGCAGGTAGCTTTTTTTTTTTTTTTTTTGCGCAAGTCTCTCCTCCCCCCAAAAAAAAGCTCTTCTTCTACAATACCTGCAAGATCCTCTTCTCCTAAGGCTTCATATACACGGGCGTTATGAAAAAACGAGCTGTAATGTCGGTACCGACGCCAGGAAAAAAGCAGCGTTAAACACGCAATTTCATCAGCGTTTTGCATTGGCGTTAATGCGCGTTATTGAGCATCAGTGCGAAGGTGTGTTTTTTTTTTCTTTTACCCTCTATTTTCCACTCCCAAATTGCCTACAATAAAATAATATAAAACAGCGATGCTAAAAATGCTGGTTAATGTTGCTATGGCACTAATGCGCGTTATTGAGCGTTTTGCCGGCTCAGCATCTAAAATGCTCTAACGCTGCAGCTTCTGAAGGTGCTGGTCCTGCGTTCGTTTTACAGCTTAAGAACGCAGACGCCTCTTACAGCTCAAAAACGTCAATGTGTGTATGAGGCCATTAAATAACATGGTGTGGCGTTCTTAAGCGGTAAAAACAGCTCAAAAATGCGGCGTTAATAACGACCGTGTGTGTGAGGTCTAAATGTACATTGAGCCCCACATGCACAGCTCAGTATACAATCTCTTAATTCTTAGTGCCGGGCTAAGTCAACTCCTATGTGTAGATCAGCCTTTCTCAACCTTTTTACCCTAGAGGAACCCTTGCAATCATGTTCAGGTCTCAGGGGTACCCTTGCTAAAATCAATTTATTTGTGGTCAGTGAAAAAAATGATCCTTACATTGATGGTCAATAGAAAGAACGCAACCCTTAACCTCTTACTTACTGGGCACTCAAACACCCCTCCTGCCCAGACCAATTTTCCGCTTTCAGCGCTGTCGAATTTTGAATGACAATTGCGTAGCCGTGCGACATTGTAACCAAACAAAATTTTTATCATTTTTTTTCCCCACAAATAGAGCTTTCTTTTGGTGGCATTTGATCACCTCTGCGGTTTTTATTTTTTGTGCTATAAACAAAGAGCCACAATTTTGAAAAAATAATATTTTTTACTTTTTGCTATAATACAAATTCAAAAAAAAAATATAAAAATAAAAATGATTCGGGTTTGGCCGATATATATTCTTCTACATATTTTTGGTAGAAAATCGGCGTATATTGATTGGTTTGCACAAAAGTTATTGCGTCTACAAACTATGGGAATTGATTTTTGGCGTTTTTATTATTATTATTTTTTTTTTTTACTAGTAATTTTTTTATTGTGACTTTGATATTGGGGCGGACATGTCGAACATTTTTGACACTTTTTTGGGACCAATGACATTTATACAGCAATCATAAATTTAAATATCCAACGATTACTGTATAAATGTCATTGGCAGTGAAGGGGTTAACACTAAGGGGGCAGTGAAGGGGTTAACTGTGTTCCCTCATTGTGTTCTAACTGTATGGGGGCTGGGCTGGCCGGGACATAATAGATCTCACTGATCCCGATCACAGGGATCAGTAGATCTGCTATGTCCCCCTTCACAGAACGGAGAACTGCCGTGTTTAATCGGCAGTTCTCCGTTCTGCAGGTCTGACAGGCGATTGCGGGTCACAAGCGGACATAGAGTCTGCCTGTCCCACGGGGACGCAGCGGCCGCGCGAGCCGCCGCTGCCTGTGAGTGCGCGCCGGGAGCAGACGTCCATGGACATCATCCCGGAAGTTCAGATCCGCGCTGGAGTCGTACTTTGGCAATAGCGTGGATCTGAAAAGGTTAAAGTGGTGGCCCCCTACGGCCAGCTAAAAGGTCCTTTGGCTTCATGCAACTGGGTCTACCAAGTGGTGTTGACCCTGGGACTATGCAGGCATCATCAAATAGTAAGTCAATCTGCCACAGCTCAAGGAACCCCTAGCAACCTCTGGAGGAACCCTGGGGTTCCACAGAACCCTGGTTGAGAATGGCTGGTGTAGATGTTGTGTTACTTTGGGCTGGCCAAACCCGGAAGCCTGCATTAAAAGAAACCATCAGAATTTAATTCTAAATGCAAACTTATTCTGTTTAATATTGAGTTTTATATAAGCTAAATAATGAACATGTGCTTTGCGTAAGCCAGCCATAGCTAGTTTGAATCACAGCCATTTCAGCAGGGACAAGCCATGGTTTGAACCATGTATGAGCATGCTGATTGTACCCAAGCTGATTGATCTATCAACTTGGGTACAACCAACATGTTCGATTTTTCTACATACTGTTATTGTCAGGGGCTATTGCCGCTAGCAGTAACCATTGCGTTCTGGTAGCCAGGAATGCTCCCTGAGGCCCCGCTGAAAGAATACAATAGCGCAGCGGGAGGCATTGTTGATGGGGAAACTGAGCGATTTTCTTTCCTTCCACCCATAGCATCTATGGCTAGCCTTATGCAGGCCAAAGAAACAAAGTTCACTTAACTGCTGCCTTCCCAGCTGCACTTACTCAACTTTCCATTGCTTCACTGCTAATACATGCAGCTGTATGCAACAAGAAAAATAAGAAAAGGTAAAGCATGTGCAGCTTGAGGAGGCGGCAATTTAAGTGAACATAAAAACCATTGAGGCTGGGTTCACACTATCCGACAAAAAAACGGCCCGACTTTGATCCTACTTTGCTGTACGATTTGCGGTCCTACATAGGGTCAAAGTCGGACCGTTTGTCTGTGAACAGGGATCCGACTTTGATCCCGACAATGCCAGGCACTTTGTGCTCTGGGGATCTTGAAGGGGAACTCCACGCCAAATTAAAAAAAAAAAACTGGCATGGGGTCCCCCTCCAGGAGCATACCAGGCCCTTTGGTCTGGTACAGGTTTTAAGGGGAACCCCCACACCGAAAAAAATGGCGTGGGGTCTCCCCAAAATCCATACCAGACCCTTATCCGAGCACGCAACCCAGCAGGCCAGGAAAGGGGGTGGGGACGAGCGAGCGGCCCCCTCCCTGCTGGACCATACCAGGCCGCGTGCCCTCAACATGCGCCCTCCACCCCAAAGCACCTTGTCCCCATGTTGATGAGGACAAGGGCCTCTTCCCGACAACCCTGGCCGGTGGTTGTCGGGGTCTGCGGGCGGGGACTCATCGGAATCTGGAAGCCCCCTTTAACAAGGGGGCCCCCAGATACCGGCCCCCCACCCTATGTAAATGAGTATGGGGTACATCGTACCCCTACCCATTTACCTGGGAAGAAATATGTACACAAAAAAAACACACAGCTTTTTAAAATATTTTATTGAATCTGCTCCAGTGGTCTTCTCCCCTCTCCGGTGTCTTCTTTTCTTCGGCTCTTTTGCGGGGTCTGTCATCTTCTGAGGGGTCTTTTTATCTCCTCTGCGGCGTCTTCTCCGCTGTCCCCTTCCCTCTCTTCTTCTTCTTCTTCGTCTTCTTTTCTTCCCATGTTGACACGACGCGTCTTCTTCAAGAATGCCCTCGCTGCTCTGTGCTGTGCCTTATATTGGCATGGGGCCTGGCCACCAGATGACATCACCTGGAGGTCCCGCCCCATATGATGTCACAGCTCCGCCCCCAGGATGTGACCTCATATGGGGGCGGGACCTCCAGGTGATGTCATCTGGTGGCCACGCCCATGCCAATATAAGGCACAGCACAGAGCGGTGAGGGCATTCTTGAAGAAGACGCGTCGTGTCAACATGGGAAGAAAAGAAGACGAAGAAGAAGAAGAAGAGAGGGAAGGGGACAGCGGAGAAGACGCCGCAGAGGAGAAGAAAAGACCCCTCAGAAGATGACAGACCCCGCAAAAGAGCCGAAGAAAAGAAGAAACCGGAGAGGGGAGAAGACCACCGGAGCTGATTTAATAAAATATTTTAAAAAGCTGTGTGTTTTTTTTGTGTACATATTTCTTCCCAGGTAAATGGGTAGGGGTACGATGTACCCCATACTCATTTACATAGGGTGGGGGGCCGGCATCTGGGGGCCCCCTTGTTAAAGGGGGCTTCCAGATTCCGATGAGTCCCCGCCCGCAGACCCCGACAACCACCGGCCAGGGTTGTCGGGAAGAGGCCCTTGTCCTCATCAACATGGGGACAAGGTGCTTTGGGGTGGGGGGCGCAGAGCCCCCCCTGCCCCAAAGCACCCATACTCCCCATGTTGAGGGCACGCGGCCTGGTATGGTCCAGGAGGGAGGGGGCCGCTCGCTCGTCCCCACCCCCTTTCCTGGCCTGCTGGGTTGCGTGCTCGGATAAGGGTCTGGTATGGATTTTGGGGGTACCCCACGCTGTTTTTTTCGGCGTGGGGGTTCCCCTTAAAACCCGTACCAGACCAAAGGGCCTGGTATGCTCCTGGAGGGGGACCCCATGCCAGTTTTTTCTTTAAAAATATGGTGTGGAGTTCCCCTTCAAGATCCCCACAGCACAAGTCGCATGCCAAAGTTGGATCAGTGAAGACACTGATACGACTTTGATCCGACTTCAATGCTTTTCAATGGGCTGAAGTAGGATCAAAGTCGGACAAAAGTAGTACAGGAACCTTTTTCAAAGTCGCTTCGACTTTGAAAAACACATGTCGGAGCAGTTAAGACGGCTCTCATAGGGAATCATTGTTTTTGTGACGTAATGCAACTTGTGCTCTTCATGTCGGTCCGAGAATCGGAATAGTGTGAAACCAGCCTTAGAGTAGTGGGGTGTTAAAACCCTTGTCAGTTTTTTTTTTGTCTGTATACCACTGGGGAAATATCCCCCATTTCTTATCCCAGAGACACAACAGGAAGTTAAAAGAATTGTCCCCGAATGAGGAGAATTCAACTCATAAGCCTAGTACACATGGGCCAAATGTCGGGCGGCATCAGCCGGTTCAATAGAAACCGGCCAACATTCAGCTTGTGTGTACTAGTAAGTTAGGGCGCCGCCTAACAGTCAAAACATGAAGTACACTAACACCCCCTTAGATAGCTACAGTAGCTTCTATTCCTAGAAACTTTGTTTTACTATACTTGGCTGTCCCAGGCTTTATGCACTTTAATACTGTACTTAATCACTATAAGCGTTATGAGGGGAGTTAAGCCTAGTATACACGGGCTGAATGTTAGCTGGTTCAATAGAAACCAGCCGACATTTGGCCCCTGTGTATGGCAGAAGCCAGCCATTTGAAGTCAAAGACTTATTGTAGTGATGTAGTAGTGGCTGGAAAAAGGTATGCTAACCAGCTCCCGATCAGCGCCAACAGTAGAGCGCGTTAACCGGAGTGTTCTGACAGGGGTGCCACCCCCCTGTCAGAACACAATAGCACAGCAGGGGAGATTACTGTACTGCCATCGGACTGTTAGTACAGTAATCTCTCTCCCCTGCTTGTGTACTAGGCTTGAGGCTGGGTTCACACTGCAGTGCGGAGTGGCACACAGGAGTTGTCCAGTGCATCTCTCTTCACTGTTTCAGGTCCAAACTTTTGCCTGAATTCAGACCTGAAACAGACCAGAAGACGCACAGGACTCCTGTGCAATTCGCTCTGCAGCTGTCCCGGAGCTGTGTGAACTAGCTCCATTGAGAGCCGGTCACAGTCTCCTGACATGCAAATTGGATGCGGAGAACCCGTATCCAATTCACAATAGTGTGAACCCAGCCTAAGACAGATGTCTCCACTGGAAGATTTCCCCTCAGCTCTTGTTTTAAGGACAACTCTAAACTTTTGCATTCCCCCTCACTTTTTTTAGTGACACTGGTCTTCAATATAAAGGGGTGAATCTCCCCAGAAGTGCACAGACCTCATTATTACCAGTAAAATGTTTCTTGGAGTACAGTACAGGACCTTAGTCATAATCTTGGGTTAAATGCAGTTAAATTCAAAAAAATGCAGCACATCCCTTATAGAACTCCTCCCTTAGCAAACAAGCCTCAGTTTTGTAGCAAGCAATAGAAATTCTAAACAGGGAACGGGGACCTGTGTACTGTACTGTACTCCAAAAAAACAGCTTTTATTGAAAAGTCAAACATTTTTAGATGGGGGGATTTGGATTTCCCTTAGGTGTACTTTAACCACTTTGCAACCGGGCTATAGCCAAATGACGGCTACAGTGCGGTCGCTTAATTCTGGGAGAACGTACAGCGACGTACTCCCAGAATTGCGTGCCCCCTGGAGTGCTCAACAAAGAGCAGCTTGCAGAACCTTGTGCCCAAAAGAAGTAGGAAGCCTGAACACCCACCTGGCAACTCTTAAACATGTGAAGAGAAGACAAGGTGTCAGACTTTCAAATCTGGGAAACAGATGCTGGTTCCTGAAAAGATGCTGGGCCCATGAAATCTGGTAGAGTGCGCCTTAACAGGGAAGGGAGGAACCCTATTCTTTAGACCAGGGTGCCCAACCTTTTGAAGAACGAGGGGAACTTAAGCGACTTGGTAACCAGTCACGGGTCACAATGAGTGGAGCGGGCAGATGACAAGTTCATATGCAGAGCGGACACGGCCCACTTTACTCTATGGGCCCTCCAATCCAATCCACCCAGATGGAAGGGGATGGATCCTCTTCTGTGTTTTTTTAGCGGATTGGATTGGAGGTAAATGGAAGGTCTGATTGGGTCAGACCGATTGTGTGATAGGGGCCCATAGCTACTTTCACACTGATGTGCTGCAGTTTACAAACACCGCGGGTGCAGCGCAGTACACCTGTGGCTTTCCTGTGGGTTAGCTGCACTTCACCATAGACTTCTATTATATCCTGCAGGTGTAGTGCACTTTCTGAAAGAGCACCAAACCCGCAGGTAATAACATAAGTCTATGGCTCAGTGCAGGTAACCCGCAGGTGCGCTGTGCTGCACCTGCAGATCAGTTAGAAAGCCGCCTAGTAACCACTGCAAAACAGATATGCCCATATATACACTGTGATTTTAGTAATAAACATACCTTTAATAACGAAAAAAGAAAAGAGGAATTTCTTGGGCAATCCAATATAGTAATCACAATGATTAAGGTGTGAGTTGAACTTTCCCCATTCCTGCTGTTGAAAAACAAGAAACAAACCCCCTAGATGGGACTTTCAATTGGGAAGACCAACTCATTCAGAAAGAGAGAATATATTAAAACGAACAATATTTATTAGTATAATTAAAAAAAACAACAAAAACATATCACAGAATTAAAGCCAGAAATGGATACAATACAAAGATAGCAAGAGGGAACAAGTCAGATGAAAACCTGGATTGCATCCACTGCCTAATCAGACAAAAAATGATGACAGTGACATTAAAAGACCACTGGACTGCCTCACACAGGGGGCAGAACAGGCCCCCTGTGTGAGGCAGTCCAGTGGTCTTTTAATGTCACTGTCATCATTTTTTGTCTGATTAGGCAATGGGTGCAATCCAGGTTTTCATCTGGCTTGTTTCCTCTTGCTATCCTTGTATTGTATCCATTTCTGGCTTTAATTCTGTGATATGTTTTTGTTGGTTTTTTTAATTATACTAATAAATATTGTTCATTTTAATATATTCTCTCTTTCTGAATGAGTTGGTCTTCCCAATTGAAAGTCCCATCTAGGGGGTTTGTTTCTTGTTTTACCTTTAATAACAGTCTTCCATTACGGTACCGCCAGCTGTTGCTGTCCCAGGCAGAGCGCATCTCACTCCGTCTGTGACAGGAGGCGGCGCTATACAGGAAGAATTGGCTTATGAGGCTCTGCTCCACAGCCATTTGCTTCCTCTACTGCCAACCAGCCTTCCCAAATCAGGAGGTCATGGGCCAAATCAGAGCACTCCGTGGGCCACTGGTTGAGCACCCCTGCTTTAGACCATAGGCTCGAATGATGACTTGTCTAATCCATCTAGCAATGGTGGAGTTGGGATTCCTCTAGCGTCTAAGTCTCCTATACTGAAAGGGCATCCAGGACTCCTTCCCAGCCCAACAGGTGGGAATTAGTCATTACAACCACTGCTTTTGAGGGAAAGGGTTTCCCATATGGCAGAGCCAGGTTGGAAATCCACTACATCAAGGGGCGGTCCACAGACAGAGTCTGTTTGTTCCATGCAGCCAGAATGTTGAATTGCAAAAGTCGAGTGAAACTGGGCACTGGCCCAAAATGCCCAGTTTGGAGTGAAACTGCGCATTGCCATGAGGCTACTATCATGCCCAAGACCCTCATGCAGGCATGAATTGAGGGCTGACCCTGGGCCTGAAAGGCCAGAGCAAGTGGATGGAAGGACAGTAGTTTATCCTGTGGCAGGAAGATCCTGGACTGAGTTGTGTATAAAGTCCAGCCCAGGTACTCTAATTGGTGAGTCTGTTCCAACAACAACTTTCGAAGGTGGTGGATCCAACGAAATCTCTGTATTATTAGCTGGCTGGTTAGGGACGATTGGTCCTTTAAAAAGGAGATTGTTTAGGTAATCCACCACATCTATCCCCTGATAACAGAGCAGCGCCAAGCCAAACAGCTTTGTGAAGGGCTGTGGACATGGCAAGGGGAAGGACAACAAATTGGTGGTTATAACCACCCACAGCAAAACGCAGATATCATTGGCAAGGAGGAAAAGGGAATGTTCAAGTAAGCATCCCTTATGCCCATGGAGGAAAGATCTTCAGGAAGAAGGGAAACAAACCAAAACTGCAGACTCCATGGAAACCTTCTGAACCCACAAGTTGAGTTTTCATATCTTTAATGCGTCGAATGCCTCTGTTTGACTTGAAAATTGTAAACAGGTTTTCAGTAGAAGCCCTGAAAGCATTCTTTGCTCGAGATAATGACCTCCTAAGGGAGCAGCTGCTATCGAACAGTAAAGAAGATCCACCTGTCTTGTGGGGAGAAAATAAGCTAATTTGTTTCAGCGGGAAGGAGATAAAAAACGCCAAATTGTAGCCCCTGGAAAGGATATACTGGACCCAAATATCTGAGACTTCTTGAAAGACATCTGCCATTCTGAGAAGTGGGGGGACCCCTCATTGGCTCATTGGTAAGAGAGCTTGGAGCCAGACTTTGTGTTCCATGTCTTCTGATGAAAGTGTGCTCCAGACTAAAGCTGGATACACATAGAATTTATGTTGTTCAATTTTCTTTAGGATTTACCTACAACTATGTAGTGCAAGGGCCTGCCTGATTGCATACAATTTGAAAGTGTTTAGCTTTGATTCCATAATATATGGTTTTGGTAAATCTAAAGGAAAGTTGTACAAGACATTTGTATAAAAATTGTATAGTGTGTAGCCAGCTTTAAACTTGGAGTTGGAGGCCTGAAAGGGACAAAAATATTTTATTCTAATCATGGGAGTAGAAGGTCTACCTGCAGGAGTGCAAGCCGTATTTCTTTTGAGGGAAAAGGGTATTATTACCTTCCTTAAATCTCCTTAATATACCTGTCCAAAGAGGGAACAGACTTTCTCCCTCAAAGAGCAGCTTGCTTGAGGCACTTCTTGAATGGGAGTTCCGCCAAACAGCATTTGAGCTAAAGAATTCTATGCATATGGACAGAGAGAGGGGTCATCTTCCAAATCTGGAGATGTGTTTCTGCCAGGCTGTTCAAGCAGTGGTTTCAGGCCATAGGAAAAACTCCAGGTGGTGGTCCATTTTCATAGAGATCCCATAAGGTCTGGGACTTAGTCCAGGCCAGGGTCATGGCAGACGACCATGGAGGCAACCACAGATTGCATAGATGGCCCGCCAAAGAAAGCAGGACCTTAAGCAGGACTTCTTGTCCACGGGGTCCTTAAACACAGGAGTATATTCCACAGAAGATTTAGGCATTTTAGAGAGTTTATGCTGGAGGAGACTTTGGGGTGAGCAGACTCGAACTGCTCCAATGCCAAGGAAGAGCGTACTGCATCAGTGAGGGTAGCAATGATATCCTTAAGCTTTGATGAGATCTCAGACAAAGGCATCTCATCTAGATCCACTTTCTCAGAAATGGTAGTGGGGTGGTCCCTGGACCTATATAGCACCCTTCAGCTAAGCAAATATCATGCACCATGTGACAAAGCACACACACAAGAGATCCAGTGGTCAAAGCGGCAATACAGGCCAACTCCACATTTTCTCCAGGCAGGGTATAAGTACAGGGTATAACTTTAGCTGAGGAGTCAGCTAATCTGGAAGCTGCAGAAAGAAACTGCAGTGGCTATGGTGCAAGTTTGATAGATGAATGTTAAAGCAGAAAGTCAGTCATTTTTTCATCTTTCCGTCTATTAAATCTTCTGCCCTTGTTGTTTTAAATTTGGATAGTAAAACGTTTTTTTTCTGCCAGTAAATACTTTTTACAGCCCACTTCCAGTTTCTTGGCTGGAAAAAGGCTCTGCGTTTGACATCATGCACAGCTCGCTCTCTCGCTCTCGTAAGTTTGCCAGGAAGAGAGGGGTGTGAGTCATAAGAGGGCCAATGAGAGCTGCAGGGCTGGAGGTGTGCCTCTGTGTCTGTGTAAATCCAGGAAGTAAACAGACAGCAGCTTTAGCTGCGCACAGTTAAAATGATTGCAGCCAGACTCAGTGGAGGGAGATTTCTGCAGCATATTTGGCAAGTAAATAATCACAGTATATATAATTTATATGCAAAGTGGTTGGAGGGAAGCTTCAGAATGTTAAAGATGTTTTTAGTACACATTATGTGAGCAGACTGCAGTTCCTCTTTAAGAAAAAATACCTCTGTGTAAGAGGATAGCTTCTCTCTGTAGAGAAAAAAAAACATCCACCACTTATGGATACCAGCAGAAGAAATTGGGCTTGCTGGGAGAGAGAGAGAGAGTGTGTGTGTGTGTGTGTGTGTGTGTGTGTGTGTGTGTGTGTGTGTGTGTGTGTGTGTGTGTGTGTGTGTGTGTGTGTGTGTGTGTGTGTGTGTGTGTGTGTGTGTTAGGGGGATGTTTAGGGAATAGCACTTTCGCCTTGCAGCAAAAGGGTCGCAGGTTCAAATCCCGACCACAATGCTACCTGCCTGGAGTGTGCATGTTCTCCCTGTGCCTGCGTGGGTTTCCTGCGGGTACTCCGGTTTCCTCCCACACTCCAAAGACATGCTGGTAGGTTAATTAGATCCTGCCTAAAATTGGCCCTAGTATATGTATGACTGTGAGTTAGGGACCTTAGATTGTAACATCCTTGAGGGTAGGGACTGATGCGAATGTACAATGTATATGTAAAGCGCTGCATAAATTGACTGCGCTATACAAAGTACCTAAAATAAATAAATAAGGTATGTAATGTAAACAAAAAAAGATAATGTAACCTGAAAGGTGTTCCATTCCAAAGCATATATATAAAATCTTTTATTTTTTAACAGTTTGCTTTATTTTTCTCGAAGTGTGTACAGGTTATTTGTAACTCCACTTTTCAGTTCGTTTTCAATGCCGGCATGCAAGTAAGGGGTCATCCAATAAACAAGAACCTAGGGCGTTGGGGAAAAAAACTGCAGACATTGCCAGATTTGCAGTAGCATGAAGTTAAGGCATTAGGGTTGACTTACTAAAACTGGAGAGTGCAAAATCTGGTGCAGCTCTGCATAGAAACCAATCAGCTTCCAGGTTTTATTGTCAAAGCTTAATTGAACAAGCTGAGGTTAGAAGCCAATTGGATACCGCGCAGAGCTGCACCAAATTTTGCACTCTCCAGTTTTCGTAAATCGACCCTACTGTGCTGGCATTCAACTTGGGTCTCTCTTTAGTGTGACTGTCTTGGGTTTACCTTGAATACACCTCACAGATTCCCCACACTTAGAAAGGCCCCCTTTTTTGCATTGTTCCATCTCCACAAGAAGTTGATTGCACAGCTTGTGTGACTTCTGCTATAGACTTCTATTGAAAGACCATATGGTTACCGCCAGTTTTTTTTAGTCAACCTACCAAGGTTGACTGCCAGGGCACTTGGAAAAAACCCATGCAAGCATGGAGAACATACAAACTCCTAGCATGTAATGTCCCTGATGCAAACGGAACCCAGGACCTGCGCCCTGAAAGAGTTCAATGCTCATCACCAGGGCACAAATGCAGAAAATCAAACTCCACCAAGTAAATCCAGTACACGGGTCACACAGTACATGTTTCAAAGTGAGTTTATTTGTACGTTTTATGATGGGATGATCCCACCACCAGTAAGACACACAAGGCTGTTGAGAACAAACTTACACAACAGGATACAAATGGAATGAAACATGAACTGGAGGTTATGCCAATCACGGCCTAACTCTTGGCACTCCAGTTAGTGATGTACTCTATCTCTGATTATAAGATAGAGATCAGCAGCTAGAGGACCAAGTGCCTGTATTTGACACAAGAGGACAGAACCGGGTATGGTCACATGACATACAGAATCAGGTCTGCACGTTCGGAACACACAGAATGACCACCACCCTAGTAGGGTAGTATTTTGCATGTTTATTTGA
>BLSH010198849.1:24677-46043 GCA_018402905.1 Glandirana rugosa | reverse complement strand
AAAGACATTGCAGATCTTTCCCGTATCCAACGAAATCTGATATATACTCTCGATAAAGTCAGTTCTTTGTTATTCTTCAGCCAAGAGTGCTGTATAGAATCAAATGCCCTCCAAGATCTGTAGATGACCCTACAAAACGTCTGTGTAAGGCAAACAAGTTAAACCAATCTTATTGGTTTCATTTGGAGACAAGTTTCACCTTTCTAATCCTAAGCGGCAGTTGATGAGACCAAGTAACCTACAAGTGACAGCTGATAAGAGATCACATGACTTATTTAATTCCTTGTGTCCTACATCTTCCAACCATTGTATGATGACAGGTGATGGTATTTGTACAGATGGGCATTAGAACTAGAATTTTTACAGCAGTGATCAGTTATGAACATTCACTCTGCTTTGTGAAACATGCCCAAAAGTCCATGTCATTTTAACTGCAGATGTACAATGCCTTTCTTCCCAGATGAGCTTGGCTGTTCTGTGTGTTATCCACAATGTTCCTGGAAGGTAAAGTGTGCTCTGATGTTACAAATTCCAGACAGTCCTCAGGGGTGGCTGTGTGGAAAAGTGGTGATGTGACAGACAGGAGGGGGACGTTTTCATATCCTCGATATCCCGGCTACCTGTAGTAATCTATGTTTGCCCACCTGGTCTGTCCCAGTACTGTGAAACCCAGGAGAGCAGGAAACAGGGACCAGTCCTACGACAAGTGTGCTATTTAGAAAGCTTGCTGATGACTCGAATTAGAGCTCCATTCTCATCTTTCAAGCGCTGGTTATCAGCCTTCAGGTCTCCAAGAACCTTTGGGGAGAAGGAAGGCTAAGTTACTGGTGGTAATCCTGGCAACAAATTATTAAATCAGTCTCTTTATTTAGGGGCAGTTCACACCACATGCGGTCCAGTGCGTTTTTTTTATGTATCAAAAACGCATGGAAAGTTGGTTTTCAATGGCATAGTTCACTACAGTGTGGTCAGTTTCAGTGCATTCCAGAAAAAAGAAAGTAAAACATGCTGCATTTTTTCTGCACTGAACTGTACTGAAACGCAGCAAAAAATGTACCAAAAACGCACCGGAAAGCATAAAAACGCACCAGAAAGTACCAGGAACGCACCGGAAAGCATACAAACGCACCAGAATTGGAGGGGGGGAGCACTGGACTGCATCAAAAACATGCATGCAGAAAAGCACCTGGGACTCATCCGGACTGCGTTTCTATGGTGTGAACTGGCCCTTATGGTGTTTAGACTGAATTCTTCCTGAAAGCTGCATGCAAAGTATTAACACAGTCACTAGCCTGGGAAAAAAAGGGACATAAAAAGGAGGCACAAATCACATTTCTACTGTGAACTTAATAAACCCATTAAGGGGATTGTCCATCCAAATTAGTTTTAGGTGTACATCAACAGACAGAATTAACTTGGTGCAGCCTTCAGGTATCCAATGATAACTGTTCCCAGCCCCAGTCACCTAAAACAGTGTAAACCCCGCAGGTTGCATGAAAAAAAACAAAAAAACTTTCAGCGCTGGTCAGAGACATTGTACTAACCATGCAAGGTAAGTCCAGTGATCTCCCCTGCTGAGCTGTTGTGTTCTGACAGGGGGGGCGGCTCTCTGCCATTGGCTGAGAACGCTGATCAGGAGTCGGTCAGCTGCTGGTTTTCCAGCATGCACATCTGACAGAAACAGAACAAATGACCGGCTTCTGACGGACAGACTGACATATACACGGGCAGAATGTCGGCCGCTTCTTTTTTTTGAACCGGCAAATGTCTCCCAACATTCTACCCATGTGCCTGCCTTTAATCTGCATTACTAAGAATGCAGCAAACTGATAAATACTTCCTTGTTTGACTGAGCAATAATTGCAGTAGAGAACAGACCACGAGAGCCGGTTCACACTGGAGCGGCACGACTTGCAGGGCAAAGCAAGTCGCCCTGCTCGATGCGACCTCAGCACGGCTTGCAAGGAGACTTCTTTACATAGAAGTCAATGCAAGTCGCGCTGAGGTCGCCCCGAAAATAGTGCAGGAACCTTTTTCTAAGTTGGAGCGACCTGAGTCGCTCCTATTAGAACGGTTCCATTGCACTGCATGGAGACGACTTGTCAGGCGACACAAGTTGCCTCAGTGTGAACCGGCTCTAAAACACTAAGGAGATTTTGCAGTTTAAGTCTTCAGGAGGTAGGAGGTAGTCCAATTTATCCAACCCACATCTCTGCATGAATGTGAGTTCGGCACCTCACGTTTTATTTATTACAAGCACTTTTATAGCACCGAAAATTTACGCAGCGCTGTACATATACATTATATTGTACGTTCACATCAGTCCCTACCCTCAAAGGAGCTTACAATCTAAAGTCCCTAACGCACATTCATACATACACATACTAGGGCCAATTTAGACAGGAGCCAATTAACCTACTAGTATGTCTTTGGAGTGTGGGAGAAAACCAGGGTACCCGGAGGAAAGGCACGCAGGCACAGAGAGAACATGCAAACTCCAGGCAGGTAGTGCCCGGGGGTTGGGATTAAAACCAAGGACCCCAGTGCTGCCAGGTGGACGTGTTAACCACTTAGTCACTGTGCTAGATTGCAAGCTCCTTGAAGGCAGAGACTGATGTGAAAGTACAATATATATTTAAAGTGCTGCGCAAACTGACAGCGCTGTATAAGTGCCTGAAATAAATAAACTCATATGATCAGATTTAGCTTTAAATATTTGTATCCTGACAGATATTGAGGCTGAATTCCAAGTTTGGCAATACCTTGAACAAAAGAAATGACCCACTTCCCCCCGTACACACACTTATTTTTATTTTTTTTCAGGTACATATATAGCGCTATCAATTTACGCATCGCTTTACACACATATTGTACATTCACATCAGTCCCTACCCTCAAGGAGCTTACAATCTAAGGTCCCTAACTCATACATTAACTAGGGCCAATTTAGACAGGATCTAATTTACCTACCAGCAGGTCTTTGGAGTGTGGGAGGAAACCGAAGAACCCGGAGGAAACCCACGCAGGCATAGGGAGAACATGCGAACTCCAGTCAGGTAGTGCCGTGGTTGTGATTCGAACCAGCGACCTGACCCTTTTGCTGCCAGGCGAAAGTGCTATCCGCTGCACCACTGTGCCGCCCGCACACTTGATGTGGATGGGGGAAACCTTCCCCCTGAGTCATTGTATGCTGACAGCAGGAAAGCTTTCGTGCCATCACAATACACTAAATCCGTATTGGCGGCACTGATCGATTGGGAAAAACTTGACAGGCTGTTTGTACACAAGTTGATTGGCATGGATCAAAATTCGGCCGGGCCCTGCTAAACCAGTCAATTTCGATCCATGTATAGCTGGCTTAAAGGGGTTGTAAAGTCAGGTTTTTTATCTTAACGCATTCTATGCATTAAAATAAAGTCTTCTGTGTGCAGCAGCCCCCCTAATACTTACCTGAGCCCCATCTCTGTCCAGCGATGTCCACGAGTGTCTCGACCCTCTGGGACTCTCCCTCCTGACTGGCTGAGACACAGCAGCGGCGCCATTGGCACCTGCTGCTATCAGTCAGTTAGCTAGTCAGGAGAGAGAGGGAGTGGAGCCAAACTGCAGCTCCATGTCTGAATGGACACATGGAGCTGCAGCTCGGCTTTGGTGCCCCCATAGCAAGCTGCTTGCTGTGGGGGCACTCAACAGGAGGGAGGGGCCAGGAGCACAGAAGAGGGACCCGAGAAGAGGAGGAGCTGGACTGCTCTGTGCAAATCCACTGCGCAGGGCAGGTAAGTATACAATGTTTGTTATTTTTATAGAAAAAAAAAAAAATTAGACTTTACAATCACTTTAATACAGGGCACGTCAGCGATGGGGAAAAGATCAGCCACAGGAAGCTTGTAAACAATACTGGTTACTAGTTCTTCTAATTCTGTTTGCCACTTTCACACACAGTTTCCACTATTTAGGTCCTCTTTACCAGGTTAAAACAATTGTCTGTATTTAGATGCATTACCCCAGCAACGCTGTTCTGCTTGATCCAGGACACCTGAAGCACAAGTACATTCCGCATTCCAATTCTAATTGGCAGAAAAACTGGAACAGTAGAAGCCCTGCCTCCCAGAACACCATACGAGCACCTCATTAACAAACAGAGAAGTGCATGAATTGCACTGTGGAGTGTGCAAGCAAGGCAGAATTGGACATAAGCACTTATTTCAGGTGAAGGGACAGCTTTAAAGCATGTAGGGGCGTTTTTTCCATATAATGGTAACCAGAACTGCCTGCCATAACCTGCATTATGGGTCACCTTTACATTAAATAAAAGGGGACCCCTAACATCACCACATAACCGAGTTTTGCTCTTCCCTCTAACTTGCCCAAAAACTATTTGAATCAGCGCATTTGAAAAAAAAAAACTCACCTTCAGCTCTTCTTGTAGCTCAGATACTCTGCGTTCCAGGATCATCTTTTCCTAAAACATGAAAAAAAATTAAAAAATCATGAAATTGAAAAAAAAAAGATCTTTATGCATAAACCATAAGTAGCGCCACCAAGTATAAAATGGCTTACTTTTTTCTCTGTATCGATAAGAAATGATCTATCAACACACCTTTCCTGCCTCTGAAAGAATGAGAAGAATGCTGAAGGTTATTTTTTCATAATTTAAAAATCACATTTGACTTTAAAAGGAAAAATATATGTGAAACTAAATTCCAAAGTATCGACTGCAATGTTACAAGGAAGGATTTATAAATAATAAATTGTGACTAAGCACTACCCGAAAAAATAAATAGCAGTGAACATCCTGGTATGTGAGTGCGCATCGGCACCCAAAGTCCACAGCCTCATAAGTGTATACTGTATCTATGAATATCTTACTACTTGTCTTAGGAGATCTACTGTGTTGTTCACTGTTCTCCTCGCTGGAGGCTCTAACATGAGAAAGCAAAGTCCTACCTCCACCAATATGGAGACCACCAAGAGGGAGTGCAGAACAAGACATGGTAAGTCAGTAATTGGGAAAGATCAGCAGCAGGGAGACCACAAGCAATACTGGCGACTAGTTATTTTTCAATTACCTGCCTCTTAAGGGCACAGCTTCTAGAGACGTAAGTAGTCATATACATTAAAATCTGATTATGCACGCTCCTTTAGATTTTCCAACTATGCCACACTCTACAATCTCATAACTTAACACTGGGCCACATATATGTGAATTTTAGGTGGCGCACTGACATCAATCTAAACAATATACTGGAGTCAATGTAGGAATCAGAGCATACCAAATAGACAGCAGGGAGGGTGCATTTTATAATAAATGCGTTTGTATGAAACCGTGATTGGATTAATGTTTTTTGTTTCTTTTCTATTAAAGAAATGTGCAGTGATTGTATAGTTATGCACTTTTTTCTTTATAAGAGTAACGTGGATCATACAATCAGAAAGTGGGTGTGGGGGGAGTCATTTTACACTCCTTAAAATGGTTGTAAAAGCAGGTGTTTTTTTATCTTAATGCATTCCATGCATTAAGATAAAAAGCCTTCTGTGTGCAACAGCCCCCCTCATACTTACCTGAGCCCCACCTCAGTCCAGCGATGTTGCACGAGAGACTCGGCTGTCCAGACTCTCCTTCCTCACTGGCTGAAACAGCAGAAAAGCGTCAATCGCTCCCGCTGCTGTCAAAGTCAGCAAGCCAATAAGGAGAGAGAGGGGATGGGGGAGGGGTCACGGCTGTGTCTGAATGGACACACAGAGCAGCAGCTCGGCTCAGGTGCCCCCATAGCTAACTTCTTGCTGTGGGGGCACACGACAGGAGGGAGGGGCCAGGAGCACCAAAGAGGGACCTGAGGAAGATTTGGGCTGCTCTGTGTAAAACCACTGCACAGAGCAGGTAAATATAACATATTTGTTATTTTTAACAAAAAAAAAAAAAAAAGAGACTTTAGTAACACTTTAATATACAACAGTAAGCCCTGGTTCACATCGAATGTGGCTTTGAAATCGCTCTACTTCAGCATGATTTCATGCGTGGCTTTCCGACATCTGTGAACTTCATGCACGGATGTCAATGCAAGTCGCACACAAATTTGCAAAAAATAGTGCAGGGACCTTTTCAAAGTCGGTGCAAGTCGGAGTCGCAACGATTTTGAACAGTCCCATAAGCAGAAATATGGTGCAAATTGTCATGCGACTTTGATCTGTCAAATCCCATGACAAGTCACATCGTTGTGAACGGGGGCCAACATCAGTCTAGACATTTTTAGTGGCATATGTAGTGACACTGGAGAAAAAGCCTATCTTACAATTAACACCCCACTGGTATAGTTAGCGGTTTCTTGGAGTTGCATTGTAAAGCAAACCTCAATTTTGCCTACGCAGGGCAAGGCAAAACAGGTTCACCTAATTGCCCCCTGCCCAGTAGCACACAAGCACCTTTCCTTCACCCCCTTCCACTCTGTTCAGAAGTTAGGAGGAAAGAAGATACCAAGTATTTCCAGGTATAAAGAAGCATGTGACTCACTCCCTCTCCTCCAATGCAACACAGCTTGCTTGGCACAGTGTCACAAGCAGGCAAAGAGAGAGTCCTCAGATATGTTCAGCCGCTGGGAGCAAGGAAAGAAAACCCCATGTAAGCTACAAGTCACCCTAATCAGAGTTTGCGCAAGTATTTCTTTCCTGTCTCCTAGCTGCAGAACCAAAGAAAGATGGCTATGTGTTGCTGGGGAGAGGGCACATCTGACTCACCTGGACTTTTTGAGCCCATGCCAAATTAGGGATTATAAACCTTAGTGTGAAAAATTATTTTTACGATTCAACAAGTAAAACAATGACTGCATTATGACTCAACAAGTAAAATAATAAAATTATTTTACGTTTCAACAGGTAAAATAAAGTATATTCTCATACTTATCTAGAGATTATCATTGCACTTGAACCTAAATATATTCATGTGGCCACATGCAATGCAAACACTAGAGTCTGTATTGATTCAGCACTGAGCCTCCCATACTGACTGCCATTCTCTTACCTGTGTGGCTCTTTCCAATTCTGCTTTTGTCTCATTCACCAGGTTCTGGGTGTTTAGCAGCTGTGAGCGAAGACGTCCGTTGTCTCTCATTAAATCTTCATACAGCTGAAATACAAAAAAATCCAATAAATTGACGCTGTAATGCCATCCATGTGCAAGCCTGGCCAGGGAGCTGTGAGGAGGCTTACATTTGGGGAAACTTTTCAAACAACAGGAGTACAATGTCATTTAAGGTATACTGCAGTCACAAGTGCTGCATGTATATGGGCTCTAGGGACACAGCCTGCACATATTTTTAACTTAACACTCATCTTATGTAAATGGATGCCCAGCTAAATAAATTCCCTTGACTGTAAATATTTTTATCTTCAAAATGACTTGAAAGTAAAGAAAATTACAGCTCGTCTCCCAAGTTTACTGTAGCAATATCCACAACTATTGGAGCTATAGAGTTTGCACAGCACATACACATGACAAGAGTCTGCAAATCCTGCCCATATTCTGGTGGCTTTATGGAAAACAATTAGATCAAGTTAAAGTAATACTAAAGGCTTTTTTTTTTTGCTTACAGCAGTTGTGTCCCCATAAATGACACTTTTACCTGCAGGTAAGCTTATAATAAGGCTTACCTGTAGGTAAAAAATATCTCCTAAACCTATACGATTTAGATATTCTCACTGCAAGTGCCGCTGGCGTCAGCAGGCGCATGCGCAGTGACGTCTCGCGGCTTCGACCACTCACAGCGCCGGAGGCGCGAACCCGGAAGGATCCACAGAGGGAAGATGGCAGCTCCTTCCTCGAGGACCGGGCGGACCTGCGGGAGCTTCGTTCTGAGGCAAGTATTTCATAATGAGCTAGTATGCTGTGCATATTAGCTCATTATGCCTTTGCCTTGCAGGTATTTTTTTGTAGGGGAGACAACTGCTTTAAAAATAACAAACATGTCATACTTATCTGTTCTGTGCAGTGGTTATGCACAGAGCAGCCCAGATCCTCCTCTTCTTGGGTCCCTCCTCCCTGCTGAGTGTCCCCACAGCAAGCAGCTTGCTATGAGGGCACCCAAGCTGAGCCACTGCTCTGTGTATTCATTCAGACACAGAGCAGTGCCCCCTCTGTCCTGATTGGCTCACTCGCTTTGAGTGACAGCAGCAGGAGAAAATGGCCCCCCGCTCGGTCTGAGTCAATGAGGAGGGAGAGTCCCGGAAAACCAAGCCTCTTGTAGAACATCGCTGGATCGAGATGGGCTCAGGTAAGCATTAGGGGGGCTGCTGAAACAGAAGGTTTTTTATCCTAATGCATTCTATGCAAAAAAATACCTTCTGCCTTTAAAACCACTTTAAGCTTCTGACTTTATTACAGTTGCTTTATTACCTTTTTATTAATCCAGTGGTTTGGAGTTGCTTTTTAAAGCAAACTTGTCACAATCCACCTTTCAGGGGAAGTCTAGGCACCCCCAGCTGCTGATCTTTACAGAGATGAAACAAATCCTCCTCCTAGGGGTGAATTTTAAAGTATTTTTGAGAGTTCAGAAAAAGGGGGTAGAGAGCTGTAGTTACACTCTGCAGAGCTCAGTGAGGAGAGCACTGACACCTGATTGAAGGGAAGGAACACATCCCCCTTCACATAGTATACAGGAACAGAGCTGAGGCTGTCAAAAAGCTGGAGGTCCCTCCCCTATCACCATTGTTCTCTTGTCAGAAGTGATTCATACTGATCGCAGAGGAATGAACAGACAGAAATGACAATTAGTGCTCTTAACCACTTCAATACTGGGCACTTAAACCCCCTTCCTTCCCGGACCAATTTTCAGCTTTCAGCGCTGTTGCAGTTTGAATGACAATTGAATGTCATGCGACACTGTACCCATATGAAATTTTTATCATTTTTTTCACACAAATAGAACTTTCTTTTGTTGGTATTTAATCACCCCTGGGTTTTTTATTTTTTGCGCTATAAATTAAAAAAAAAGACAAAAAATGTTCAAAAACAATGCATTTTTCTGCGTTTCTGTTATAAAATTTTGCAAATAAGTAATTTATCTTCATAAATTTTGACCAAAAATGATACTGCTACATTTCTTCGGTAAAAATAACCCAAATTTGAGTTTATTTGGTGTTGGCGGACAGACAGATGTGACGGGGACTGTGACAGATGTGACGGTGACATACAGATGTTTTGTGTATGGTGACAGATGTGACGGGGACAGACAGATGTTTGGGGACTGTGACAGATGTTGTGTATGGTGACAGATGTGATTGGGGACATACAGATGTTTTGGGGGCTGTTTTATGGGGACACTGACATGTATGTGGACAGGGGTATCAGTGTGCTTGGTGCACTGTGTGGGGGGCGATCTGTGACAGCTTTCTGCATGAAATCCTTACCATGCAGAAAGCTGTCACAGAGCTGCAGCTCCCCCCCTCACCCCCCCGGACTGAGCTCTCACTGAGCTCGGCGGGGGAGAACTGTCACAGAGACGCTCGTCTCTGTTTACAATGTGACGGCTGTGATTGGACACAGCCGTCACATGATCGGGAGGGCCAGTCACTGCGCCCGTATCCCGATCTCTGCTCAGCTGGATCCTGTGATCATAATGATTACAGGATCCAGCAGCAGCGTGGCGCGTGCCCGCACTGCGAGCTCCCGTTCTGCAGGACGTATATATACGTCCTGTCAGAACGGGGAAGCTCCCACCCGGCCGTATATGTACAGTGGCCGGGTGGGAGGTGGTTAAAGTGGTTGTAAAGTCAGAAGTTTTTTTTTTTTTATCTTAAAGCATTCTATGCATTGAGATAAAAAGCCTTCTATGTGCAGCAGCCCCCCTAAAACTTATCTGAGCCCATCTTTATCCAGCAATGTACACGAGTGCCTCGGCCGCCCGGGACTCTCCCTCCTGATTGGCTGAGACACAGCAGCAGCGCCATTGGCTCCCACTGCTATAAAGTAAGCCAATCAGGAGAGAGCAGGGGCGGGGCCAAACCACAGCTCTAAGTCTGAATGGACACACAGAGCTGCGGAACTGCTTGGGTACCCACATAGAAAGCTGCTTGCTGTGGGGACAGGAGGGAGGGGCCAGGGGCGCCGACGAGGGACCCGAGGAGGATCCTGGGCTGTTCTGTGCAAACCCATTTCGCAGAGCAGGTAAGTGTAACATGTTTGTTATTTTTAAAGGAAAGAAAAAAAGAGACTTTAGTATCACTTTAATTGTGACAAGTATGATATGCTTGGTTCATATTTCATGTCAGAGGTTTACAACCACTTTAACAAACAGTTGCTGCAGGGCAACCCCAGAGCCCATGAAACCCAGTACTTTTAGAAACACAAGCATCCTCCCACCACATGCAACAAAGTACACAATTGTTATTCACTGAAAATGTCTAACACAGCATTGTGGAATGGTGTAGGTGTGATCTATATTGATCTTTCACCTAAAGCATTGACCAGTATCAGCGTGGCAAGAAGAGAAGGCCACTGATCGGCACTTGCTTAGTCTTTCCTTGAAAGGTTAGTTTGGGTGGGGATAGATATAGTTTATCATATAGCACTATTATTTGAACTTTTGCTCTGAACGTACTTTTTTGAAGTCCTTAGTGTCCCGATGTTCAGCCGCAATGGCTGCTTCTATGCGGCTTGCCGTGTGTGCGTTGGAAACCGCGTCCGTTCTGAAAGGTAAACATGCAGAATGTGCATATTCCTTGTTGTTTTGGCATTTTGTAAAAACTCCCAAAGTATCAGAAGTGGAAACTGATATTGATAAACCTCTTCAACACAAGCCAACCCCTTCCACACACACCCCATCCCTTCCCAAATCTACTGGCAGTAGTGAGCGTAGAGGAAAGCTGCCAGCTCCTAGTATATACCTATGTGAACAGGCAACAGAAGGCAAGTATCAATAGCAAGCTTTAGTAATAAAAGCTACCATCTACAGTATTTAACAAAAGTGAATACACACCTCACATTTTTGTAAATATTTTATTATATCTTTTCATGTGACAACACTGAAGAAATTACACTTTGCTACAATGTAAAGTAGTGAGTGTACAGCTTGTATAACAGTGTACATTTGCTGTCCCCTCAAAATAACTCAACACACAGCCATTAATGTCTAAACTGCTGGCAACAAAAGTGAGTAAACCCCTAAGTGAAAATGTCCAAATAGGGCCCAATTAGCCATTTTCCCTCCCTGGTGTCATGTGACTTGTTAGTGTTACAAGGTCTTAGGTGTGAATGGGGAGCAGGTGTGTTAAATTTGGTGTTATCGCTCTCACTCTCTCATACTGGTCACTGGAAGTTCAACATGGCACCTCATGGCAAAGAACTCTCTGAGGATCTGAAAAAAAAGAATTGTTGCTCTACATAAAGATGGTTTAGGCTATAAGAAGATTGCCAAGACCCTGAAACTGAGCTGCAGTACAGTGGCCAAGATCATACAGCGTTTTAACGGGACAGGTTCCACTCAGAACAGGCCTCGCCACGATCAACAAAAAAAGTTGAGTGCATGAGCTCAGAATCATATCCATAGGTTTTCTTTGGGAAATAGACGTATAATTGCTGTCAGCATTGCTGCAGGGGTTGAAGGGGTGGGGGGTCAGCCTGTCAGTGCTCAGACCATACGCTGCACACTGCATCAAATTGGTCTGCATGGCTGTCACCCCAGAAGGAAGCCTCTTCTAAAGATGATGCACAAGAAAGCCCGCAAACAGGTGAGGAGTACAAAGACAATTGTGTCTTGCCTACATTCAAGCATGGTGGTGGGAGTGTCATGGTCTGGGGCTGTAGGAGTGCTGTCGGCACTGGGGATCTACAGTTAATTGAGGGAACCATGAATGCCAACATGTACTGTGACATACTGAAGCAGAGCATGATCCCTTCCCTTTGGAGACTGGGCTGCGGGGCAGTATTCCAACATGATGACCCCAAACACACCTCCAAGAAGACCACTGCCTTGCTAAAGAAACTGAGGGTAAAGGTGATGGACTGACCAAGCATGTCTCCAGACCTAAACCCTATTGAGCATCTGTTGAGCATCCTTAAATGGAAGGTAGAGAAGCACAAGGTCTCTAACATCAACCAGCTCCACGATGCCGTCATGGGGGTGTGGAAGAGGACTTGAGTGGCAACCTGTGAAGCTCTGGTGAACTCCATGCCCAAGAGGGTTAAGGCAGTGCTGGAAAATAATGGTGGCCACACAAAATATTGACACTTTGGGCCCAATTTGGACATTTTCATTTAGGGGTGTACTCACTTTTGTTGTCAGTGGTTTAGACATTAATGGCTGTGTGTTGAGTTATTTTGAGGGGACAGCAAATTTACACTGTTATACAAGCTGTACACTCACTACTTTACGTTGTAGCAAAGTGTAATTTCTTCAGTGTTGTCACGTGAAAAGATAGAATAAAATATTTACAAAACTGTGAGGGGTGTACTCACTTTTGTGAGATACTGTATATGCTCAGTACTTTTAGGAATGATTAATGATCTCAGAAGAATTCGACCCCAAGTCCTGGTTCACACTAATGCAATTTTTAGTGCGTTTTCAGTTTTGCAAAAACACACTGCAGTCCATTTAACTTGGATTCTTATGGGTCACGTTCACATCTATGCATTTTATGGAAAGGGCCAGGGACTTTTTTCTGATTTTTGGCTCCATAGACTTCAATGGATGAAAAACGTGTACTGAAAAACGCAAAATGCACTTGGGTTATGCAAACTGCAACCTGCATAGATGCGAACCAGGCCTGAATATTTATTATACCAGTTATGGCACAAAATGGTAACTCAGGGAACATGCATTAGGTATTTACAAGCAAGCACAGATACACATAGCACTTACCGAGAACTAAGTCCATCTACCTGGGAAAAAAAAAAACAGAAGACAATTCAATTACACAGCTTGTAGGCAATATTGTATAAAGATGTATTAATAAGCATATAATCACAGCCACGTACTTACCCATATAAAAGGACCACAGCCATGAAGCATTAACAGATATAATACTAATGTTATAACACAACCAAGTACTCGCCCACTTAAGATTTGCGTATTTACTACTACCAGAGGAAAGAATGTCAATGCACCTGAGGTCGCGAACTCTCCTCTGCTTCGTCTTCTTCTTCTGAATCCTCTTCATCACTCTGCGAAAAAAAAAAAATGGAACAGCATATGTCCCAAGCTCCAAGACTATGAACAAAAAATAAAATGACTAATAATTACTTCTAGCCAGTTCAATCTAGACTAGAAGCGTCCAAAATGAAACTCTGGCAAAAGTCATAGGACAAGTGTGGGAATCTCCCATACAAAAGGCACAGACAGCAAAAAAATCTAAACCAAACACCATTTTGGTTAGACTTCCACTTTAAGATACATAAACAAGATACATGTCCCGCACAGTAGTGCAATATAAAACGCAGCCAGAACCTGCAGGTCCCATTCATTTTGACATGGCACAGTGCAATGTTAGTAGATATATTGTCATTCAGCTTAGTATTTTTTTCCCCCAGACCCTGATGGGTGTGAAAAAACAAAAACGGCAAAGTGAACCAAAAAAGTGCATGTGACCATACACATAAAAAAGTACACTATGTCTTTTGTCCCCCCGAAAGGGGCAAGACTCCTGATGGGGCAAGGCATACTCCTATCCACCTATCCAAAATGCCCAGCAGACTATTCAGTTTGATATACTCTATCTGAATCTGGTGTCAGGGAAGTCATACTGGGTATGACAAATATTTCAATAGCTCCATATTTTGACACCTATGTATAGTGTCTTATGGAGACAGGGAGACTCAAATTATGATGACAGCATCTAAAAAAGTAAAAAAAAAAAAAAAAGTTACATTTCCACTGGCCGTTTTTTTTAAGCACATTGGCTGCTATTTGTAATGCTCTGTGTTATCAAAGCCATCAAGTGGCACATCCAGAAAATTCACAGATGATAGTGAAGAAACAATGTTGTCCTACACAACACAGACTGGCTCTCAGATATCAAAAATTGTCTGCGTTACACCTAGAAAGTCGAAACGCTACCCTTTAATGCAGCCCAAAAAGTCAAGAACGTCCTTAAAGAGCTTGCAGTGTCATGCCATGCTTTATTACAGAACATGGTTTCCCACATCACCAGATTCTTACATGTCTATTAGTCTGTGGGACACCGGTAGACCTCCTCTTCTCTCTCGGTCTCCTTCGGTCCCGCACACCAGCCTTGTTTCTACCACCTTTCTCGTCACTTTCTTTCTCGTCCTCGTGGGACTTCTGCATCTCTGTGGGTGACATTCAACTGAATTTCAGTACCCCAAAACCAATCAGTTGTGCATAATAAAATGGCCAATTAAACGACATTAGCACTAACCTTTACTTTCTAGGCTTTGGCCTACACCTCGTCTGTGGGACCCAGAAGAAGTTGGAGCAGAGTCTGGTGTGGTCAGTCCTAGAAGATCAGATTTCTGCAAATTGGCAAGCCGAGACCTCCAGCTGACCTCTGTCTGCACAAAAAAAAAAAAAAAAAATACAGGAACCAATAATGTGTCAGATTCCAAACAAATTCTCATTCATTTTAAGGCTGGAAATAGACAGAGCAAAATTTCTTTCCTGTAATCATGGATTGCAGGAAAGAAATTTACTTGATTCAACCATCAACATAGTGTTGATAGGGGAATCCCTCCCACAGAGGGGGAGGGGAGGGGAAGCAGTCCCCATCGGCAGAAGACAGTGATTATTGCTAGCGGCTATAGCTGCCACATGCAATAATCACATGTGGAATCCGGCAAGCTGGTTGTTCCCAAGTTGATCAATTGATGATCTCTATGATTTGAACTGTCTATGGCTAGCTTTAGCCTCACTGGTCCTGTTGCAAAAGAATAGGAAGTCACTATTGACAAAATCTAATTCAATCTGGCACGCCACCAACCAATAACGCACCCCTTCTTCACCAGTCCGACTACTCCTTGCTTGTGGTTGGTTGTCTTTAGTAGTGTCCACTTGGTTCTTCTCTGGCTCGGATTCTGATGGTTTGTTTTCTTGTTGACCTTTGATGACCTTTTCTGCCTCTTTCAGATCAGTGAGAGTTACTCCCTGTAGAAGCAGAATGTAAAGTCTTAAAAACTGGCCTAGAGAAATCTTAAAGGGGTTCTGTGTTTAGCTGAAGATCTCCTAAATTATATCATTAAAGATGTGCATGCAGTTCCATAGTAATCATTTATTTAATGCAGTGGACAGAACTACCCACCTTCTTGAGAGTCAGGGGTTGTCTGTCAAAGCTGAACCAGATAAAAGTCAGCTAAGCCAGTTAACCTCTCAATAGTAAAGTAAAGATTCAGATTTAATACACAATGGAAGCTGGTATAAGGAGAAGAGCTGTAACCATTTCAGGAAATAATGCAGCCAAAAGCAAAAAACGATTTAAGGACATGGCAGCTGGCAAGAACAAAAGTCTTGGCAACGATATAAACTGACTTAGCAGTTGTGGAAAGAATGTTTGTACAGCAATAGCAAAAGAATGAAAAGTGCCTGTGACGGTGAAGCTGCTCACCTGAGTGGAACGGCGGGACTGTCGGGCATGACGAGACCGCGCCTTTCGCTGTGCTTCTGCTTCCTCGTCCCTCACTGGAGTCAAGTAAGACCTGAAATCACAACGCTCCATGTGAATCTCTTAGCCAGCCAAAGTGCACAGAGTTATTGTTACATTCCAGGTAACCAGAAATGTTGAAAATGCAGCAAATGCCCAGCCGGCTGCCTACCTGCGCCTCTCTTTGGTCTCAGAGTTGGTTGTAGGTTCTAGATTTGTACTTTGTACGGTTTTTGCAGTTTCTGTATTTCTATAAGAAAGAAGACAAAGAAGCTAAAACACATGTCCTTGCCAGCTGCTAAATAACAATGTCCTTCCAAAATTTAGATAACCACAAATACACTTGACATTTTCCTCTGCTCCAAATCTGCCACTCTGGAGCAGTAGACAATTTGTGAGCTGGAACTTGAAATTGAAATGAGATTCAAAAGTTTGTTCTTAGGGTCTCCAGATGGTGTCAATTCTGCTGGGTTTAAGGGAAATCTACAATGGGGAACTGACTGTAAAGAATCAAAGAAAACTGTCCTACTGGCACTGGAGCCCCACAATAAAGTACATCTGACCAAAGACAGTTACATGGCTGTCTTCCATTCTTTCTTAGTCACTACCCGAGAACAAACATGCTTACAAGGGCCAAGTAAAAGATAAAAGAAACAGGAGGCGGTCCCATCTACACTTTAATAAGAACAGGTAAAGGGTTCAAAATAAACTCGCATGCAAAAAGCAAATAAAGCATATAACATTCTCCTGTGGCATCTGCAGAGTTTGGCAGGCAGGTATAGCAGAGTAGCACATGCAAGCAGCTGTGAACTGGATGTTTAACAAAAGGGGCGGTCCTGATGCCCCAAAACACAAAACCACGCCCCTCGCCATCCACGTCACCATGCTGGTACATCACTCCACTTCCGGTTTCGGCCTGCTGCTGCTGGTACGTTTCATGCTGGTTTCCGCTAGAGACTCCGATCCTGGCCACTTACTGCTTCAGCTCCTGCACCATCCAGCAACACTCCATGACGACCTCTACATAGATGTCACAGCTGCTTCCAAGCACTACTCTGCTATACTTGGCCACGACCCTCTCTGGATGCCCCAGCAGGATGTTATATGCTTATATCTGCTTTTTACACGTGAGTGTATTTAAACCCTTAAACTGTTCTTATTAACCACCTCAATACTGGGCACTTTCACCCCCTTCCTGCCCAGGCCATTTTTCAGCTTTCAGCGCTGTCACATTTTGAATGACAATTGCGCGGTCATGCTACACTGTAACCATGTGACATTTTTATAATTTTCTTCACACAAATAGAGCTTTCTTTTGGTGGTATTTAATCACTGCTGGGTTTATTTTTTACGAAAAAAAAAAAAAAAAAAAAAGATTTCGTTTGTCAGTAAATTTTGTAAATAAGTAATTTTTCTCCTTCACTGATGTGTGCTGATGAGGCGGCGCTGATGGGCACTGAAGAGGTCGCACTGATGGGCACTGAAGAGGCGGCACTTATGGGCACTGAAGAGGCGGCACTAATATGCCGCACTTATGGGCACTGATAGGTGGCAGTGATGGGTGGCTCTGGTGGGAACTGATAGGTGGCACTGGCGGGTGCTGATAGGTGGCAATGGTGGGAACAGATAGGCGGCACAGATGGGCCCCGATGGGTGGCATTGATGGGCAGCAGTGATGGGTATCACTGATAGGCAGCACTAATAGCCAGCACTGACTGGCAGCACTAATGGGCACTGATTGGTGCCACTGCCAGGCACTTGTGAGCACTGACTGCTGGCACTGGTGGGCACTTAGTGCTGGCACTGATGGTCAATTGTAATCAGGGCACTGATGATCAGTGCCCTGATTACATCCCTAGACATCCTCTGAGAGGAGATGCTGCTGATCGGCTCTCCTCGCCACACACTCTGTCAGTGTGAGGCGCGCCGATTACCGGCACTTCCTTGTTTACATGTGACTGGCTGTGATTGGTCACAGCCGATCACATGGTTAAAGAGCCGCAGCTCTTTACACAGATCGGGGTCACGCCATGCCCTGGCAACACTGCGCGACCGCGATCGGCGCGCTGCGCGCCCCCTAGGGCGCTCGGGAGTGTGCTTTCTTGGTGACATCATATGAAGTCGCCCCCAAACAAAAGCCGCACTGGCGCACCTTCATTTGACAGTGGGCGGGTGGTAAGTGGGTAAAGTCTACACTTCGAGATTGTGGCTCCCCCTGTTTCTTTCATCTTTTACAGCACACAAAGGCATTATCCTATACTCTGCCAGAGGAGCTGCAGCCATCTTAAAGTGAACGCCTAGAATTATGGACATTAAAATGTGACTCTTTTCAACTGCCTTTTATCCCCTATCATTTTCCTGCAAATAGAACCCAAGTCTTTTTTGAACAATTACAAGTGGCAAGTAACTAGCATTTTCAGTGGTAAACTGCAGCAGCTGCAACCTTGACCTTTTTTTATTTTTTATTTTTAAAAAAACTGAACTACTAGTGAACAATCTTCATAACTGGGTATAAGTCTAGTTGTTATTCAAGTTACTCCACCTTTCATATAAAAGTGTGCCAGATAATGTAAGAAGCTTTATAGCAGAAGCTGAAGCCCACACATTACCATGTGTATCATTACAGACTTCTAGAAAATAGGAAGTATGAGGAATCAAGCCAATTTCCTGATGTTACCTTCCAAGTGAATTTAGTGTGGTGTCTGCCTGGGTCTTAGCAGTATTTGCACTTGTCACGGGAGCCTCTGGTTTACTTGATAATGGTTCTCTCTTCGGAAGAGTGGTTTCGGGCCTTGACGACAGGAAATCTCTCTGCCTACGGAATGAGTTGAGTCCTTCATCTCCATCATTACGCTGGCGGGTGAATGACCCACGGCTAAACTGAGATTCTCTGTAAAAAAACGCCAAAGAAATGAATGTAGTGAACTGCAACCAATGTGACTGACTTATACACTGCAAGAAACAACTGAACTACATAAAAGGGTCAGCTACAATAACACACTAAGATGGCTACACTCTGCCAGTAACCATTTCTTCTCGTAACTGAAGATGTATAGCTCTACTGAAACAGGAATTAAAAGCTATGAAGGGTCATGGCATCATGGCAGTGAGAAATCTGGATGATCTAGGGTAGGTTTCTCAAAACCCACTTTTAGCAATGTGAAAGATTTTAGGTGTGGCTACTTTGGTGACCTAAGGTTCATTTTACATCAGTGCTGGGCGTTTTGGGTATGTTTTACATGCATGAACATTGAATAATCCTGTATAACACGCATTTCGGTAAAAGAACATCAAAAGATGCAGCAAGCAGGATTTTTTTGCACTGCATCCAAATTCACCAAAAACACACGTGTGTGAATGGAGCCTTAATTCTGCTATATGGTTTTAAGTTATGTGTATAAACTGATGCCAACAAAAGGAGGGTAGTTGTTCACAGCAAAGAAAATGTTTTCTTACTTCTTCACCACTGTAAGCCCTATTTTAAAGAAAGCCTTTACCAAGAGAAATACATAGGTTGCCATTGTTAGATTTTCCTGAAACTGCTAGTTGACTGGCTGTCATTCTGCTCTAATAAATTATGCATTTTTTCAGTTACTGTCCCAAAGCAAGCACAGAGATCAGGATTATTTTAGTTCACACTGACCCTTGGTACATGCCTGTTCTGGTACACAATGTACTGAAGCCAGAGTCAACCAGAAACTAAGAAAAAAAGTGAGCAGTGGCAATGGATATATTTCTTTCTGTACAGGTTCCTTTTAACACCCACTCACCTCACATTTTCCTGGTTACCAAGCAGTTTCTGACTTGGAGTCACCCGTGCTAAACGAAGTTCAGCCCCAGTCTTTTCCTACAAGAAATATTTTACAGTCAGTGGCAGTTTGCAGCCTAGAAGCAAAGTCATAAAGAGCAGAGAGATGGGAATGAAATAAGTGAAAACAAGTAAAAAGGCCCCAAGTCCACCGAAAAGAGGGAAGAGAAGTTTTGTAAAAGCTGGAAATAAATAATTGAAGTGGAATAACGTTCCAGTAAAACGGTCCATGGTAATACACACTCTGTCTGCTATATGGGAGCTGGAGGCAGATTTAGGCAATGCTGCCCTCCTGCCTTCTTCGGAGGTGGTGCCAGAACTCAGTGCGCCAGAACTACCCGTCTTCCTTAGAGAGGCTCTCCATGAACCCAATGGAGGCTCAGATTTCTCCTGTTCCTGGACAGTCGGGGTCTACAGAGAGTAGTGTACATATAAGCTATTGAGGACAAGTATCAGGGTATTCTGCTTGGCCCCTTTCATGGGGAGAAAAGGCTAGAGAGAACATATGATCCCATGTTGGGATGGTTCTCACCTTCTTTGCTGCTGTTCCAGATAGGTTCCGCAACTGATTGTTCAAGTTGTTGATTCTTTCTTGAGCTTTTACTTTTTCTGCAAAAGGCGACCAATATTAAAAACATAATATACACATCAAACAAGATTTACAAGGAAGGTTAAACCTTATGTAAGCCTTTATCAAGTATATAATCATCATAACTTCCACAACAATGCCTCATATCTAAAAATTTGAAATAATTCTTCTAAATGGCTTTTTAAAGGATTTTTAGTAATCACGTGCCAACTCATTGTACCTGGGTTTGGGGCCCTGATGATATGGGTGGAGATTTTTTACTGTGCATGGGTCCCTTACCCGCACTTAATCCAGCCATAGAGAGTTCAAACCATCTATGGGAAGACTGATTGTACCCACGTCAATCCATTGATCGACTTGGGTACAAACAGCATGTCGGATTTTTACATGGGATTATTACCAGCGGCTATAGCAGCTAGCAATAATCACTGTGCTATCCTGGCAGGGATAGTTTCCATGCCACCCCCCACCCCGCAGGAGGGATTCCAACATCAACACTGATTGTGTTGATGGGGTAATAGAGAGATTTTCTTTCACAAGTTGCATGAAAGAAGATTGCATCTATGGCCTGCTTAAATTGTCCTACAGATTTTTGCAGTACACCCTACTGCTGTAGGCAAAGACAGATGGATGACAGACATCTCTAAACAATTCTTGGGTGGGCTGGGAGACATGGCTGTCTGCTGTGTCACAGGCTGACTACGCAGGACTACAAGAGTACTATACGACAGCTTAGCAATCTGAAGTCAGAATGTGGAAATGCACATGGAGGGGCTGACAACACTGCCACAGGATTTGGACTCTGGTTAGCAATGTCACCCACCAGCAGGAAGAGGAACATGCTGGCAGGATCAAGAGGTATTTGTAATTAAAGTGGTTCTAAAGGCAGAAGGTTTTTTACCTTCATGCATATTCAATGAATGAAGGTAAAAAAGCTTCTGTGTGCCCGTTGGCGCCCACAGCTGTCAATCACAGACAGTGAGCCAATGAGGAGAGAGCGAGGGGGCAGGGCCAAGCCGCGGCTCTATGTGTTTTATGGACGCATAGAGCAGTGGCTCGGGATGAAGCCTTCAGCAGAGCCCCCTGGGCAAGCAGCTTTCTCTGGGGGCACTGTTTGAGGGGGGAGAAGCCAGGAGCGCCGGCAGGGGACCTGAAAAGAGGAGGATCAGAGCTGCTCTGTGCAAAACCACTGCAGAGAGCAGGTAAGTATAACATGTTTGTTATTTCAAAAAAAGAAGAAGCTTTAATACCACTTTAATTCTTACAGAAATATCCCAGAAAAAAATGTAAACCTACAGTGAACAAGGTGAGAGGCCCTTCACTCATTTCTTGTGTTTTACAAGTGTAAGCTCACCCAGCAGTGATGTAATTTTTGATGTATACCAAGGTG
>BLSH010198848.1:11317-22792 GCA_018402905.1 Glandirana rugosa | reverse complement strand
GTTCCTTAAAGAGCGGAGAGGAGTAAAAGTCGGTCCGTTTTCTGGGCGTTTTGAAGTCCTTCCTCCTTTTGGACATCTTGGAGGGCATTATAAGACTGTCGGGCACAGGTAGAGCTGGTGTGAAGCCCGGTGTCTGTTGGTAAGCGGACGTTTTTAGGCGTTTAGCACAGGAGCTGTGGAGTTAAGCAGCCATTCAGCAGCGTCGTCAGGCCACGCCCCCCTGGGGGTGGATTTCAATGTTAGCCCGGACCCGACTCTGGACACTTCCCATAGTCTCCCCACACACTCGCTCGCATTTCTCAAGCGCTTTCGTAAGGCTGTCCAGGCCCATTTGCTCATGGACAGCTGGCGGGTATTGCACCCCTCAAGCAGAGATTATAGTTATTACTCTACAGTGCATGATGTTTATACACGCATAGATCTGTTGCTGGTAGATCACCACACCCTTGAGCTGCTACAAGATGCCTCCATTGAGCATATAACCATCTCTGATCACGTGCCCATTACGGCTACGCTCCGGTTGCCTCAAGGCAGGGGTAAGCCGTGGTCTTGGCGATTGAATGCAAATCACCTGGAGGACTCAGCGGCAGTCTCAGGGGTGTCGGAGACCCTGCAGCATTACTTTGCAGAGAACATAAATGTTAGGGTGGATGAGGGTATGGTCTGGGAGGGACACAAGGCGGCGGTGCGGGGTGAACTAATTTCACAGGGAGCCAGACTCAAAAGGGCACAGCAGGTAGATTTCCAACCAGTGCTGGATGCCCTCCAGAGGGCCGCACTCTGCCATAAGCAGAATAGTCATCCAGACGCCCTCAAAAAATTATTGGAGTTGAGGGAGCTCTTCTCCCGCTTCCTAGACCGGAAAGTTCACAAACAGCTGCGGTTTCAAGCACATAGGTATTATGAACATGTAGATAAGTGCAGCCGGATGTTAGCGAGGGCTCTGCGGAAACGGAGGGCTCAGACGCACATCTACAAAATGCGGTCTGCAGCTGGGGAAACAGTCTCCCACTCCTCCAAGATTGTGTCAGTTTTCAGGGACCACTATGCACACCTATACTCAATAGAGGGTAGTAGCCAGGTCCCAGAGCGCCGTGACAAATATAAAGCCATACAGGAATATATAGCAGACTCGGGCCTTCCATCTCATATGGAGGAGCAATTGGAGAGTTTAGAGGCACCAATAACGCAGACAGAGGTTGAGGTGGTAATTAAATCTTTACCGAGTGGGAAAAGTCCGGGCACGGACGGTTCTTATAAAAGCTACTACTCCACTTTTCTACCCCTATTGCTAGGGCCAACGTGTAGCTATTTTAATTCGGTGGCAGGGGGGAAAGGGATTCCACCCGAGGCCCTGTTGGCGCATATCACGGTTCTACCCAAGGAAGAGAAGGACCCTACACTACCGCAGAGCTATTGTCCGATATCTTTATTGAACACGGACGTCAAGATTTTTGCAAAAGTCTTGGAGAACAGACTGAAACACTTAGTCCCTGAGGTAGTACACCCTGATCAGACTGGGTTTGTGACCGGACGGGAGGCCAGAGAGAATTCGCTTAGAGCTATTAGCCTTATTAACTGTGCACGGAACGGCCTGGTTGGAAGCTACCGCCTCGTCCTATCCACGGATGCAGAGAAGGCCTTCGAACTGGGTGAGCTGGCCTTTCCTACGGGGAGTGTTAGAGTCCCTCGGACTGGGTCCAAAAATGCTAGCATGGATTTTCGCCTTTCCCCCAGATTTCCAATTAGAAACGGTACAAGACAGGGGTGCCCGTTGCCACCCCTTCTCTTCGCACTCACATTAGAGCCCCTGTTGCGATCGGTCTTCGCTAACCCAACATTAAAGGGCTACGGGTAGGCGACAGGGAGCATAAATTATCGGCTTACGTGGACGACATCCTTTTTTATGTTTCCGAACCCCCGGATTTCATTGCCGAATCTTATGGCCGAACTCCAAACATATGGCAAACTCTCCAATTTCCAAATAAATTATGCGAAGTCAGACATCCTACCGATCACGATACCAAGCCCAATGGTTAACAGCCTTCAAATGGAGTTCCCCTTCACCTGGGCTAAATCCGCCATCAAGTATTTGGACATCATGCTCACAGATATGAGACTTTATACGAAAACAACTATCCCACTCTACTGGCCGAAATTAAAAGAGACCTTTATGACCTGGACAAAAATGGCTTTTACATGGTTAGGTCGAGTTACAATAATCAAGATGAATGTACTCCCAAGGGCCCTTTTTTATATGCAGGTGGTACCGGTTGCCCTGCCTGGTTCCTTTTACTCCAGAGTGACTAGCCTGCTGACGGGATTTGTGTGGAACGATAAAAAGCCCAGACTCACTATGCAAATATTGAAACGCCCTAAACAGAGAGGCGGCTTGGGCATCCCAGATCTCAAATGCTATTATAGGGCCATTGCCCTGGAAAGAATTCTGAACTGGTGCTTCCACGCAGACGGTGGGTTAGGCTGGAGAAATGCCTGGCGGGGAGGGATCTGGCTTATGCCCCATGGTTGCCCAGGGATTGTAGGGGACTGTCGGAGGGCACATCTCCCCTCACGCATCAGACCCTCAAAATTTGGGACAGGACGAACAAACTGTATGCCTTGGCACCATCGGTGTTCCCGCTGGCCCTGCTGGGGGCTTCATTGGTTCATACCGGGGGAGCAGCAGGGTTTTTTTTAGGAAATGAGCTAAGGACAGACATGTCTGCTGTGGCACATTGCTGGAGAATGGTAGACTTTCCACCCTTGCCACCCTCAGAAACCGTTAGGGAAGCTTCCCCATGGACTCGTGGCGACATACCCAGCTCGCCAATTTTTTTTTGCTTTCCAGTGTCATTGGATTAGAAACTTTGACTCCCTAACACCATTCGAACGCTTGTTTGCAGACGATGAGCCCATACCTCACATGATTTCTGAACTATATAAACTTTTAGGCTCGGCGGGCCCCTCCGTTAAACCAGCTTTCATCAGGGAATGGGCGAGGGACCTGGAATTAGAGTTCACTGAGGCCCAGCTGTCACACATGTACCAATTAGCCCACTCCAGCACGATTGAGACGAGAACACAGGAAACTAATTATAAGCTACTTACCCGATGGTACAGGGTACCTGAAACATAGCTAGAATCTACCCCTCCGTCTCGGACCGCTGCTGGAGGGGGTATGGACAAAAGGGTACATTATTGCATGCCTGGTGGGAATGCCCCAAAATTCAACCATTTTGGAGGGAAGTTAAGTCCCTCATAACAGACATTTTGGACATGGAGATCCCGTTCTCCCCACTCCATTTCCTCTTGCATATTCCTCCAGCCTCATTTCGACGCTATAAACGTACTGTTTCTTCTGGAGACAAACCCGGGTTCCTGACCCGGATGACTGGGTAAGGAGGGTGGGAGAGATAAGGGATGCTGAGGAATGGGTAGCTATGTGCAGGGGGAGAGGGGAAAGATTCAGGGCCGTGTGGGCCCAATGGCAGGCATATGCCTCAGGCAGGACTCAAGTGCCCTCTAGTTTGGATACTGCACTGTTGAAGCTGGCAGAACCCTCTCTTAGGAATAGAATGAACACAGGCCTCAGCCATTTGTGAGGTGAATTGCCTTGAAAGATATAGCCGTGGTTCCCGGTGAGGGGGGCGACCCTCCCCCCTACCTGTGCTATGGAGGTATGCTGCAGCTATGGTGCTCAGGGGAGAGTCTCCCACCCTTCTGTGTCCCCTTTCTATCTCTCTTATCTACTTCTCTCCTTTTCTCCATACCCCCTCTTGGTCTTCCTCCCTTTCCTCTCTCCCTTCTCCCTTTTTTCTTATTAGTTTGTAAATCAGTTATGTTCTGTAATTATGCAAACAAGGTTTGAGTCGTGTGGGCTTCCAGGCTGCGGAGGGCAATCTGGGCTGTTGCCCGATGTCCTGAGCTTGAGATGATTGGCTGGGCTGGAGGGGACCCCTTGCCTCCTAATAAATAGTGACCTTCCCCCCCCCCCGTGACAGAGGGGGGGAGGCCCATCATGGAGGTGCGGTCCCAGGCCTGTCGGCCCTATGGGCAACCTTGACGGTTGGAGTGGGTGTGATGGAGGCAGTCTGGTGACACGCACGTCCTGGTGCGTCACACACTGGCATTTAGGCAGGTGGCGAGGGGGTCCCGCCTGGCCCGCAACTTTCTGGTAGCACTCTGGTCTCCTGGGCCGGCCTGGACAGCCAATTGTTAAGGAAAAATAGTCTGTGAAGTGTTGTTGCCTCTTTCATGATAATGCAAGTCTACCAAATGGGTGGGTCGGACCCACCGGTGTCTCATATATGTGTCATCACAGTGTGTGTCTGTAAACATCTTGTGTTTATCTGGCATAAATAAAGATTATACAAAAAAAAAATACTTTTTTTCCTTTAGAAATGTCATTATTGCTCCGGCACTGTTTCACACATCGCACAGATGTGCCACTTTACAGGCAGACTAGGGGACCCCCCAGACACGATATATAAAGGAATTTTTCATGCTGTATTCAAAAAGTGACTGGCGCCCATGTTTCCAACTTTCACAACACCCACCATGCCTAGTAACCCATAATGTGAAGAAGGATGTCAGCTCTCCCTAACTCTGGAGGTCACCATTAGGCCTCTAGGGGTTAGGGACACAGCTACACTATTTTTTTGGCAAGCCGGTATGACCACGACGGACCACCCTGTACTATTATACTAGGGGGAATGCAGGAAGCAGATGGTGTTCAGAGGTGAAAGACTCCCTCACACACATTATGATTATATCACTTTTGAAGAAAAATCCTTTCAGAACCTTTATAATGAATGGTTCTTTCACACTGAATAATCTAAATCTGATAGCCTGGATATACAGTACTGAACAAGTGCTGGAAACAGATCACACGGCTTGGCCGCACACTGAACACAAACGCTTTCATGGGCTCTGCTTTCGTGTTTAGGTTGGGGGAGGAGGGATATTCATTTAAAAGTAATCTGTCAGTAATGCGGATCTAAACCCCAAAACAATTTTTTTAATATTATAATCTTTATTGAGTTTTACAATTTGGACAGCAAAGTACAAAACATACAATGCAGAAAAGAACATAGGAATAACAATTGTCCAGTTCCGGAATAATGAAACACAATATACTGTAGAAGCCAACCTGGGCAAAAATATTGCAAAATAATAGTGTTACAATTTCACGTATAACACTGTAGTTTCCAGGGGCATTGTAGATCCAGTCCATCAGTCTGGTAAGATGCATGGTTTTATAGTAAAGCCCTACTTGCGAGAGGCCTGCTCCTGAATGTCATAGTGCAACCGCATGTAGTGTTTTCCCAGATGTAGTGCAATAGTGTCAACTTCAGTGTGTAAAAAAAGGGCTTCAGGACTCAGGTCATTTTCAATTAAAAAAAAAACAATAAGCACCACGATCATGAGTCAAGCAATTGACTTGCACCTGCGATACGCTCCCATAGATTTTAATAGGCATATTTGACAGGAGGTGCTGCCTGGCGAACTCTGTTAGCTGAGTTAACAGGTTAATTTAGGTGGCCAGTCAGGGGTGGAGGGGGAGTAGGCAGTAAAACTACAGCTAAACCACCTGTTTTTACTGGACCCTGGCAGCCAGTGTGAAAGAGTTCTTAGAGCGGTATTAAACCCAAAAACAAAAAAATGTGTATATATTGTAGCATACAAATCCTTAAATGTGGTGATTGCTTTATTTTTTGTTTTCAGGCTTTTTTTTCCTCTGGTGGTTCGGTCAGTAACACACTTTCTGCCTTCCTCCTTTCTCCATGCAGAGGGGCATCACACTACAAGAAAGAACAACAGAAACACCTTTGGACAGCAGCATCGTCAGAGGGTAGTGTTAGATGTGCACGCAGATTTAAAGTTATTGCCCTCATTATACGGCGGTGCTTTGCCATTGAATACCGGGGCTATGGTAGCAGATAGCTACCATAGCCCCAGTATTTTTTTGAACGGCGGCGGTCCTCTTTCAGATAAAATGGTCTCTGTGGCGGATTTGCCGCGAGGTCACTTTTATCGGGGGCGGGAGAAGGCCATCTTCCCGCCACGCTCCGGTCATCTCCGCTGCTTACCGGACCCGCCGGTAGCAGCAGAGACAATCCGATCATCTCGCCGCAATGCCTGTCAGCAGAGTGAGCGGAAGATGCTTGGCTCCATAGCATTGCAGGGCGGAAGCGACGTCAAACATCACTTTCGCCCATAGCTCTTAAAGGAGAAAATGTATTTTTTTTTTTCAAATGACATTTCATTTTTTTTTTATTGCATTTAAGTGTAAATATGAGATCTGAGGTCTTTTTGACCCTAGATCTCATATTTAGAAGGTCCTGGCATGCTTTTTTCTATTACAAGGAATGTTTACATTTCTTTTAATAGGAATAAAAGTGATCAATTTTTTTTAAAAGGACAGTGTAAAAATAAGAAATAAAAAGTAAAATAAATAGGAAAAAAACATATTAAAGCGTTCCGTCCCGCCGAGCTCGCGCCCAGAAGCGAACGCATATGTAAGTCCCGCCCACGTATGAAAACGGTGTTCAAACCACACATGTGAGGTGTCGCCGCGATTGTTAGAGCGAGAGCAATAATTTTAGCTCTAGACCTACTCTGTAACTGAAAACTGGTAAACTGTAGGAATTTTTAAACCGCTGATGGAGATTTCTAAGTGCCAAAGTTTGTCGCCATTTCACGAGCGGGCGCAATTTTGAAGCATGACATGTTGGGTATCAATTTACTCGGCATAACATTATCTTTCACAATATGGAAAAAATTGGGCTAACTTTACTGTTGTCTTATTTTTTAACTCAAAAAAGTTGCGCAGATATGGTGTGACATAAAGTATTGCAACGACCGCCATTTTATTTTCTAGGGTGTTAGAACCCTCAAACGTTATATATATATATTTTTTCTAAGTAATTTTATAGCAAAAAAAAACTGATTTTTAACTTGTAAACACTGACTCTCAAAAAGAGGTTCAGTCTGGAAGTGGTTAATGCATTCTTTGCATTAAGATAAAAAGCCTTCTGTGTGCAGCAGCCCCCCTCTGCCCCCTAACACTTACCCGAGGTCCCTCTCTGTCCAGCGAGGCCCACAAGTATCTCAGCCATCCGAGATTCTCCCTTCTGATTGGCTGAGATATAGCAGTGGCGTCATTGGCTGCCGCTGCTGCCAATCAAAGTCAGCTAGCCAATCATGGGAGAGAGGGGGCAGGGCCGGGTCGGGGCTCCGTGTCTGAATGCACACACGGAGCTGTGACTCATCTTGGGTGCCCCCATTGCAAACTGTTTGATGTGGGGGCACTGAACAGGAGGGAGAGGCCAGGAGCACAGAAGAGAGACCCAAGAAGAGGAGGATCTGGGCTGTTCTGTGCAAATCCACTGCACAGAGCAGGTATGTATAACATGTTTGCTATTTTTATAGGAAAAAAAACAAGACTTTACAATCACTTTAAGCCTGGGACACACTCTGAGTTTTTCCATTCAACCCAGCGGGTTGAGCAAAAAGAAAACATTGTCTCCAGTCGGAGCCGCTGCACTAATGATCCGACGTCAGTAGAGCAATCTCCCCCCTCTGAGCTGTTGTGACCCTCCACGTGCCAGAACACTCCGATCAGCGCTATCAGCCATTGACAGCAAATGTCTGTTCACTGATCTCCCCTTCCTGCTAAGAACCCGTAAGCTACATGTAAAATGCAAAATCCAGTTTCTGCTATTACTTTCTCTGGCCGGGTAACAAGGTAATGGAGGGTAATCTGCGCTCAATTACTTTTATTGGAGGGCAGGTGAGACATCAGGGGTCTTTTAGACTACTGATATCTTATTGACCACTTGCTTACTGGGTACTTATACCCCCTTCCTGCCCAGGCCAATTTTCAGCTTGACAATTCAGTGACAATTGCGCGGTCATGCAACACTGTGCCCAAACTAAATTTTTATCATTTTTCACACAAATAGAGTTTTCTTTTGGTGGTATTTAACCACTTAAATACCAGGCACTTACCACCCTGCCACCCAGACCAATTATCAGCTTATCATTTTGTTCCCATAAATAGAGCTTTCTTTTGGTGGTATTTGATCACCTCTGCACTTTTTATTTTTTGCGCTACAAATAAAAAAAGACCTAAAATTTTGAAAGAAAAAAGTTTTTCTTGTTTCTGTCACAAAATTTTGTAAATAAGTAAGTTTTATCCTTCACTGACGGGCACTAATGTGGCTACACTGATTAGCACTGATGAGGCCACACTGATGGGCACTGATAAGGAAGTACAGATTGGCACTGATGATGAGGCACATATATGCAGCACTGATGGGCACTGATAGGCGGCACTGATAAGCAGCGCCAACGGGCACTGATAGGTGGCACTGATATTCAGCGCTGATGGGCACTCATAGGCGGGACTGATTGGTGGCACTGATGGGCACTGATAGGTGGCACTGGTGGGCACTGGTTCATGGCACTGAGATATAGCACTGTTAGGGATGGCACTGGCAGGCATCACATATGGGCACAGTGCCATCCCTACAGTGCACTGTACACCCCTTACCTGGTGGTCTAGGGTGGGCTCCCTGGTGATCCCTGGGTGGCCTCCAGATGGTCTCCCTGGTGATCCCTGGGCGGCCTCCTGATGGTGTCCCTGGGTGGGCTCCCTGGTGGTCCTGGGTGGCGATCCTAGGAGGGGCTGTACTGATAAATGTTCAGTCCAGACCCCCCCGTTAGGAGAGCAGCCGATCGGCTCTCCTCTAATCACGTGTGCAGACGCGAGTAGAGGAAAAGTCAATAAACGGCTCTTCCTGTTTACACTGTGACCAGCCGTGATTGATCACGGCTTATCATGTGGTAAAGAGCAGTTTACGGAGATCGGTAATGCGGTGGGGTCAGGCTAACCCACCGCATCACGATCGCCGTGATGCACGCCCCCGCGATCGTGGTTATCCTAAGGACATCAATAGACGCCAAGTCAGGATAACAAAGCCACCGCCCGGCCATCATTTGTCTATAGGCCGGGCGGGAAGTGGTTAATCACCAATGGGGTTTTTATTTTTTCCTAAACAAGCAAAAAAAGACTGAAAATTTTGGAAAAAAAACCCAAAATGTTTTCCATATTTTGCTATAACATTTTGCAAACGGGTTTTTTTTACTTCACTGATGTGCGCTGATGAGGCAGCACTGATGAGGCAGTACTGATAGGTTGCACAGATGAGTACTCATGAGGCAGCACTGGTGGGCACTGATAAGGAGGCACTGATGAGGCTGCACTTAAAGGTGGCACTGATGGGCACTGATAGGCGTCACCGAGAGGTGGCACTGATAGGCAGCACTGATGATGAGGCACTAATTGGCAGCACTGATGGGCATTGATAGGTGGGAGTGGTGGGCACTGATAGGTGGGAGTGGTGGGCACTGATAGGTGGCACTGGTAGGCACTAATATGTGGCACTGATGGGCGCTGATAGATGGCACTGATTTGCAGCATGAGCAGGCACTAAGGAGACCAATGTCCCTCTAACAGCAGCCACGGCTTCTTTTTCCTGCACACTGACAGCGTGAAGGGAACAAAAATTATAACCAGCATTTGTTTATTTCCGTGATCAGTTGTCATGGTAAAAGGGCCTGTGATTGGCCCTCAGAGCACGCTACCCACGTCTCGAAAGTGGGAGGACATCTATGGAGATTTAAGCCCATGCTGTAGCCATGTTTTGCGAGGGTGGCAAGTGGTTAAAGAGAACTTGTCACCAAATAAAATATCACATAGCTGACTTTTTGTCCCCTATGTGATGAATAATAACTTAGTAAAAAAAAAAATCTAAGTTACACCCAAGTTCTTTTGAGCCCCACCCCAACCCCACATACAAACATAAACGTCAACTGCACTACAAGCATAGGCGTGCGCGTGGGGTGTGCCAGATGTGCCTGGGCACCCACTAATCACCCCGTGCGGTGACTGTGTTTACTATGCTTCAGTTTGTAAGTGAACAGGACACCGCTCAGCACAGAGCACTTCCCATTCATTCACTGTCCAGTGCAGTTGAAGCTGCAGAGAAAGGGACTGGGAAATCTCTGACCTCAACCCCTTTCTCATTCTCAAAAGTCAGACATCGTGGGTCTGATCCTTGATATTTCACCAAAGCCCTCCAACAGGGCTCCAAATAAAACTGTAAAAAAATATATTATTGTAAAATATAATAAAAATAAAAAACTACTGACACCGTCCACTGCTCTGCTAATATACATGCATTTATGTTTGTGCTCTGCGGTGCACACCCTAATGCAATAGCCTGCGCACACCAATGACTACAAGTTACATATTGTCACACACGCTGGAGTGAGAGAGCAATAATTCTAGAGCCACTATTTATAGTCAACTCTAAACTGATGAATGACCTGTAGGGGCTTTTAAAGCATCATCAATGCAACATTTAGGGAACAACGATTGAAGGTTTGACATGTATTTACTCAGAGCAAACCTCATCTTTTACATTTGTTTGCCTTAAAATTAACTTTAGAGCTTTTTTTTACAGAAATTTTGTTTCTTGTTTGATAAATTGCAAAAAATCATGTGACATAAAAATCTAGATCTACAGTAAAACCTTGGATTGCAAGCATAATTCGTTCCGGAAACATGCTTGTAATCCAAATCACTTGTATATCAAAGCAAATTTCCCCATAATAAATAATGGAAACTCAGATGATTCGTTCCACAACCATTTATTCATAAGTCCTTCAGTTTATAGTCCTTATAAAAAGATTATAGCGATGCGATGAGGTTGTGTAACCATAAAATGACCATCCAATGGCAGCCTCCACAAGGGGATTAGAAGCAAAATCCAGCAGGAGCTAATAGTATAAAAGAGAAGAGAGGCGCCTCTAAGTGTAGCAATATGGTTACATTTAACCACTCCAGGTCCGCGCTATTGCCGAAGTACGGCTCCAGCGCGGACCTGAAATGCCCGGAGGACGTCCATGGACGTCCTCCACTGCGCACGCTCCTGCGCGCCCCCTGGCGGCAGCGGCGGCGCGAGCGTGCCCATAGGTCGGTCGGACTCGATGTCCGCCCGAGACCCGCCGATCACTGTTAGGAGCCTCAGAACGGGGAACCGCCGTTGTAAACACGGCGGTTCCCCGTTCTGTGACAGGGGACCTCCTGCAGGTACCTGCAGGAGGCCCGTAAAGTCCAGGCGCGACCTCGGCATGAAGCCGTTATCGCGCCTGGACCTCACCAATTTACATTGGTATAACGATGTGAATCTCCGCGGAGAGAAGAGAAAATATGATAATCGAGGACGACCTAAAACGAAGATTAGGGGAACACCTCCGACGGTAACCTACCAGTAAAATACCAATGTGTTGGAGTAGCGTAGCGATATTAGAAAAATATTCCTGATATTTGACTTCCTGAATACTTATTTACCAACACCTTGCTTAGTAGACTCAAAGGTAATAAATAATACCCCTTTAAACGAAACT
>BLSH010198825.1:714419-728168 GCA_018402905.1 Glandirana rugosa | reverse complement strand
GATCCTGCTGATATAAATTTGGTACATTTCCATTTATTTCTGAAGACATTCACTCAGTTATGCAAAACATGAAGGGGTGCCAATAATGGTGAGCAGGACTGTATGTGTGAAATGGTGTCCTCTGCATTTGTTGTTCACCTGCTGTAATCCCAGGGACACCATTTCTTAGCAAACTGCCTTAGGGCCAGTTCACACTGCAGCAATGCAGGAACGCTGTGAATCCACTGTGTGTTCCTGCATCGCTTGTCTCCTGGTTGCAGTTCACACTGCTCTATTTGAACTGTGGGGAGTGACCGTACAAAGGTAATTACAGCCCCAAATCAGTTCACATATCGCAGTACAAACTCACACAGGAGTCTTATTGCATGATGTAAACATCCCTGTGCTCCAATTCTGACCCTGTGTAAAAAAAAAAAGGAGCTGTGTGTTTGCTCCAATTGTATGTCTGAATTTGCAAAGCAATCTCTATGGCTGAATTCGTATTCTACAGAGCTTGCATACGAGTCACACTGCAGTGTGCGAATCATATGCTATCTCCAAGGTTGGAGCAGTGCGAACCGGCCCTCACCGACCCAGAACTCTTTGTGATCACCTGGAAGTTCTGGTGCTGGGGGGATGTTAGACAAGTGTTGCTCCAATCGGTTTTGACTAAAAATTAGGGTCCTGGAAATCTAAAAAAAAGTAATATATCTATGCGCACACAGCCATATATATATGTGCATCAATGCGCACACAGCCATATATATGCGCATCAATGCACAAACAGCCATATATGTGCGCATCACAAGTATATGTTCGCATGCGCAAAACAATGCGCGCTTATATGCACACCTGTGCGCATTAGCATATATAAATGGCAGTGGTATTAATATCATTGGCACAGAACAATGGCAGAGGGAGAAGAACATGTTATGCTGGTGGTGGGTGCCTTTTGTGAGGCAGGCCAGGATATTGAGGCACCTCTGTTTCATCTTTGCCAGCCACGGCTTTTTGCCCCACTGGCATTTTTGGAAAACATGCGGGACTCTGATATCTGGAGCAGGTTTTGCTTAAGGAGACCAGCAATTATGCCCCTCTACCACCTCATACAGGAAAAAATCGCACCAATGACAGAACGCAGTCATGCTGTGTCAGGCTATTGGTGACCTTATATATCTTGGGAAAAGGCAGCTTTCCTAGCCACTTCTGCAAGTATTATGGGCATAACCCACAGTGTCCAGGGTGTTTATGCAGGTCATAAATGCCATTCTTGACCTTGTACCACAATTTATACACTGGCCACAAAATGAAGATGAGTGGATCTACCACCGTGCTCAAATGCCACAAATCCTTGGGGTCATTGATTGTACACATGTGGCAATCAGGGCCCCCAGGATCAGTGAAGTTGGTTATCGGAACCGAAAACAGTACCACTCCCTCAATGTCAAAGTTGTCTGTGACGCCAGGCAGCGGATTATGAGTGTCCAAGCAGCTTTCCCAGGTTCCTGCCATGATGCCTACATCTTGAAGCAGTCTGGACTCTTCAGGAAATTTGAATGTGGCCAAATGCCAACCGGGTGGCTTATTGGTACAGTATATTTTTTTATCTAAAACTCAAATGTAAAGTTACATACAGACATACATGTTTGGCAAAATTAGAGGCTCAACACAGAGAAACAGATTTGTACGCAATGTATATGCACCTTGGTTGGACACAAGCTGACATCTTGATCCACTTGTGTGCACCCAGCCTGGCAGCTCATCCCAGGAACATTAGGGAGGTTGTCTCTAGCTAATAACCTTAATGTGCAGCAAGCTGGAAAGGTTTGCCCCCTCCACAGAAGCTGAACACACTAGTCATTACAATGGTATACCCACATGAACAAGGAGTAATTTGATGTAGGAATGAGTCAATGTAGGTTTAGTCTAAACATGGTGCAAGATATGATACAAAATAAATGTCTGTGCTGCTTCATGCACAAAATCCAAAAAATGTCTGTAGCTTATGGGCACTTTCACACTGGGGGCAGTGGGACATTAGCTGTAGATCCACGCTAGTCACAGCGGGGATTTACTGCTGTTAGAGTGGCGCTAAGGCTGCGGGAGTGGGGCACTTTGAACCCCCCTCAAGGAATTAAAACAGGGTTAAAATTGCACACTCTCTGAGCTTCCGAGGTGGTGTGTAGACGCTTTGGAAGCGCTGCCCATGGTTTTCAATGGGCAGGGGCGGTGGAGGAGCTTGGAAGCTGCCCAGCAACCTGGCCATGCCTTTCCTGTATGCAGCTGGTGGGGGTGCATAATTGCTTCTTGTTTGGGCAAGAACCTGTACCAGAGTCCTGCATGTTTCCCAAATGTGTACATGGTGCAAAAAGCCGTGGCTGGCTACATTGCTCCATGAGTGGCTTGAATAAATAAAAATGTTTTCAAATAACCATGTATGTGACCTCTTTGTTCAAATTCCTAAATGTAAGCTGCGAATGCATCATGCAATTGCTGAATGTCTTTGTTTTTAAATGTACATTTAGCAAACACTGTAAGATGAAGACCAGGCAAATATTATTACTTGGATTGTGTATGCTTTATTCTGCTCAGCTGGGTAGTGTAGTGGTTAGCTCATCAACCTTCCACAGTTGGTTCCATGGGTTTGATTCCCAGGTGTCATCTGCTTCAAATTTACATTGTATGATGAAAATGATGCTGAATAACAAGCTTTTTGGGGCTTCAATACTATGAAGTTTGTAAATGTATGCAATGGTACATGCATATTCAATATTATGGGGTGCTGCAGGTGTGTTCTTGATTTTAAGGGGAATGACATGCCTATAAGATCAAATAGTGACACCAGCAAACAGTAGGAAAGGTATTTTCTCAATATAATTGTGTTCAAATGACTTAAAATGACCCAGTTGGTATCACCTACTGAAAGCTTGCATTCTACTCAGCAGCATATGCAGAAAATAGACAAACCGCTAATAGGTAATGCCACATCAGTTTGAGTATGGTTGTTATGAGAATTGAAATGCCAAACCTTTATTAGCTCCAATTTAAATCAGGCAAACATTATTACTTGGATTTTGTATGTTTAATTCCACTCAGCTGGGTAGTGTAGTGGTTAGCTCATCTACCTTTCACAGTTGGTTCCATGGGTTTGATTCCCAGGTGTCACCTCCTTCAAATTTGCATTGGATGTTGAAAATGATGCAGACACTAATTACCAACCTTTTTGGGGCTTCCATACTAAGAAGTTCGTAAATGTATGCAATGGTACATACATATTCAATATTATGGGGTGCTGCAGTTGTGTCCTTGATTTTAAGGGGAACGCCATGCCTAAGTCAAACCCCCAAAACGGAGTAGGGTCACACCCCCAGGCGCATAATAGGCCCTTTGGGTCTGGTAAGTATTTAAAGGAGAACCCCACGCTCAATTTAATTTGACAAAATGCATAAGGGCACCCCAAAATCCAAACCAGGCCCCTCAGGTATAGTATGGATTTAAATGGCAACCCCACAGCAAAATCAACAAAAAACAGGCACAGGGGTCCTCCCAAAAACAAAACCAGACCCCAAAGCACCCTCCCCATGTTGAGGACATGTGACCTGGTAAGATTCAGAGGGGCGCACTCACCTGTCCCCACTCTCCCTGCCATGCCAGGGCTGCATGCTTGCATAAGGGTTTGGTTTTGATTTTGGGGGGACACCAACACCATTTTTTAACAATTTGGCATGGGGTTCCCCTTAAAATCCATACCAGACCCGAAGGGCCTGGTATGGATTGGGGAGACCCCCAACACAATGCTTTTTCAGTGATCTTTATCTATATTGCAGGGAACCAGCAATATATTCCATCCACGACCGATTTTAAATGACAATTTTTCCTTTACAAATGTCATTTTGCGGTGCCACTGTTCTAAACATCACAGAGATCCATTCAAAGGGGACCCCCCCCAAGCACGATATTTAAGCACTTGCCACCCACCCGCGGCAGTGTGACGGTGGCAAAGTGGTTCTTTAACGCAAACTGCCCTCACCTGATGGCAGCTGAGATGACTAGCATTGTGAGCGCGTGTGTGCTGCTGGAGGCACTATTGCACGCTCACTGTGTTCTGGGGGGGTCAGGGAGCGGGTAGGGCAGACTCGATCGCCACTGGCTACCCGCGATGGCCCCTCTGCAGTGAAAGAATGGAGGTCCGTGTATGTAAACATGGATCTCCGTTTGGACAGAGGGGGAAGGGCGGTGATCACAGGCTTCCTGTATATGGAAGCCGTGATCACTTCCATCCCCCTGACAGCCCAGCCCCCATACAGTTAGAACTTCCCATAGGGAACACAGTTAACGCTCTCCAGGTTAACCCCTTCACTGCCAACGGCATTTCTACAGTAAGCAGTGCATTTTTAGACCACTGATCGCTGTATAAATGCCAATGGTCCAAAAAAAATGTCTAAATGGTCCGACATGTCTGCCACAATATTGCAGTGCCGCCAGATCGCTGCCATTACTAGTAAAAAATGTAAAAAAATACAACTCCAGAAATTAATTTGCATCATCCCTAAACACAGCAACTTTTGCGCAAACAAAACAAACGCCGATTGCAATTATTTTCTATTTTAACAAAGATAGGAGGAAGAATATAAATTGGCCAAAAACAAGTAAATAAAATGATTTTTATTTTTTTACAATTGGATTTGTATTTTAGCAAAAACTAAGAAAAACTAGTTATTTTGAAAAATTGTTGTTCTTTTTTTATTTAGAGCGGCGATCACAAATGACGCAGAGGAGATCAAATATCACCAAAAGAAAACTCTATTTGCAGGTAAAAAAGGACGCAAATTTTGTTTGGGTACAACGTCTCACGACCGCGCAATTGTCAGTTAAAGCAACGCAGTGCCAAAGCGCAAAAAATGCTCTGGTCATAAAGCGTGAATTCCTTCCGGGGCTGAAGTGGTTAAAGGAATATTTTTTTTTTCGCTTTAACCATTATTAAAACCACTGCTCCTGAAAAAAAAAATATTAGAAACTTTTTTATCTATTCAGACATGTCCCCATGGGGCTAAGGTTGTTAAAATTAGAGAGAGGGGTGGTAATGTTATATATTTTTTTTTTTTTTTTTTTTTTGGTTTAAGAAATTTTATTAAAGATTATAGTAGTTACAGCAGGTCAAATACAATGGCGGAACCACATCATTTGAACAAGATTTACAACACACGTGCAGGAAACAATTGAGGTGGCTACCTAGGCGGCATAGGATGAGTAACAAGAAATGGGGAAGTACCTTCAATATCATACAGTGTCATAGGCTTGAGATAGATATTAGGTCTACATGGTGGGCCGGGGGAGGGCCATGCCCCGAGGCACCCCAATGGGTACACACTGTGCCATCAGGACGAGGTCCCCCCACGCACCCCCCCGCAAGGCCTGTTGGAGAAGGCAATATGCCTGACACATAGGGGTGAAGGTTTATCCCCAGCAAGAAGCAATAATCTTCAGGTGGTATTGAAGTTATTGGTGGGGCAATTGTATTGATGGTACTCGTGGTTGGACCTTTTGGTCTGCAGTGGTTGCAAGGGACATCAATTGGGACTGAGTAGGTTCCATCATAGGACAAGAAAGTAAATTATAGTAAACATGCCATATATGGAGCAGAATATGGAGCAAAGAGAAGAAGATAGGAAGGTAGGGGAGTAGTAGAAAGAAGAAGGGAGGGGGGAAAGGGATGGATGCCGGGCGGACCAGCATGGTGGCGAGGATAGGGACCCATCAGAGTTAGGTTGATATGCCTATATTAAAACGGCAGTAACAATTCTTCTTGGAATTCTGGGGGGAGGCAGTGTTCAATCCAAGGCTGCCACTGAGCTTCAAACTTACGGACCTTGTTCGTCTCGATGGCCAGCATTTTGGAATGTAGCATGGCTTTATTCATTCTACCTATGGTTTCTTGCAGTATGAGGCGAGGGGTTTTCCATGCCTTTGCAATAGTTTGTTTTGCAGCAGTGGTAAGGTGCATTAGCAATTTGAATTGTGATTTGGTTAGGGTTTCTGGTTTAAGGTTTAATAGTGCTACTGCTGGGTCCCCTGTTATGCTATGGCCAAACATTTTAGACAATAAGTCAAAAACCTTCTGCCAGAAAAGTCGGGCTAACGGGCATTCCCACCAGATGTGCAGAAATGAGCCTGGTGCATTGCAGCCTCGGAAGCAGAGTGCCGAGGTGGCGGGGGCGAATTTAGCAATCCTGGTGGGAACTAGATACCATCTAGTAATAACCTTGATATTGGTCTCTATGGCTAGAATGTTGGGTGAAGCGGAAGCAGTAGCAGCCCAGATCTTGGACCGGTCTCCAGTTTCCAAGGGGGTGTTAAGGTCTAATTCCCACTTGGGTACGTAGGATGGTGGGGTGCTTTCAGGGGTGTCACAGAGTTGGCGGTATAGGATCGAAATGATTCCCCTAGCATGGGGGTCTTTATTACATAGGTTTTCAAATGTTGAAAGTTGGGAGTAAGCTGTGCCTGATCTGAGGTAGGGGAGATAGTAGTTGCGAAGTTGTATATAGCGAAACAGTTCCGCTTGGGGTAGATTATGAACGCTGCATAATGTTGGGAATGGGATGAAGGCCGTGTCTGTAGTTAAGTTACAGAGACGATATAGGCCTGAGGATGACCAGGCTCGAAATGAATCTGGGGCTTCCCAGGCAGGTTTAAAAGCTGGGTTTTTTAGAAAGGATAGTAAGGGGTTGTATTGGGATTGTAATTTGTGTTTGTGTTTCGTTTTATCCCAAATGGTTAATGAGTGTTTGATAACAGGATTATTAATATGTTTACGTTCTGACGGGTGTAACCATAGTAAGTTGGCGACAGAGATAGGGTCGACCTCTACCGACTCTATAGCAACCCACAATGGCGCTTCTTTAACTGCGTGGAATTTTGGGAGTTGTGACAATTGAGCTGCGTAATAATAAGAGTTAAATTTGGGCACTCCAAGACCTCCCCTCAGCTTGTGGATATATAGAGTGGATTTAGGTATTCTAGGTTTTATAGGGCCCCAGATGTAGGTCATTGCTTTTTTTTGTAGGAGGCGAAAAAAATAGGCTGGTATGGGGATAGGGAGTACTCTAAATAAGTATAGAAATTTGGGTAGGACGGTCATTTTTATGACATTAATTCTCCCCATCCATGAGATGGGCAGTGTGGACCATTGGGTCAATAGTTGTGACACTTTTTGGAGAAGGGGGAGGTAATTAATTGTGAAGAGGGATGGGATATTGGCTGTGAGTTTAATGCCTAAGTATGTGATGGAATGGGGTTCCCATCTGAAGGGGAGAGAAGCCTGTATATGCCGTATTTCATGGGGAGTAAGGGATATGTTCGTCATTTGGGATTTGTTTGCATTGACATGTAGGCCCGAGACATTGGCAAACTTATGTAAAAGGGAAAGAAGATTTGGGGCGGAAATATGTGGAGAAGTCCTAAAAAGTAGTATATCATCAGCAAATAGGCTGATTTTATGGTGTATGCTACCATGTTCTATCCCTCTGATGTCAGGATGCATGCGGATGAGTTGTGCTAGGGGTTCAATGCATAGTGCAAACAACAGGGGGGATAAAGGACAGCCCTGTCTAGTCCCGCTATTAATGGCAAAAGTGGCAGACTTATATCCGCAATATTTCACAAATGCCTTTGGTTTAGCATAAAGGGCTGAAATCCAGGTTAGAAAATGGTCGCCGATCCCCCAGTGTTTGAGAGTATAGTGCATGTATTTCCAGGATAGCGTGTCAAATGCTTTCCTGACGTCGAGGGACAGAAAGCATGCAGGAATACGTCTAGTTTTTGCGATGTGTGAGAGGAGTATTGCCCGTCTGATATTATCACCAGCTTGCCGGGCCGGGATAAATCCCGTTTGATCTTTATGAATTAGTTCCCCGATCATATGGTTTAGTCTGGTAGCGAGAATTTTGGCTAGCAGTTTGACATCCAGGTTGAGGAGGGAAATTGGGCGGTAATTAGACCAGGTAGAGTGGTCCGTGTTTGGCTTGGGTATCATTGCTATGGAAGCCGTCAACGTCTCGGGTCTAAATTTTGTACCTTGTCTTATGGTATTAAAGGTATTAGTGAGTACTGGGGATAGAATGTGTGCGAATTGTTTGTAATAATTGGCGGAAAAACCATCTGGGCCGGGTCGCTTGTGAGGTTTAAGTAGTTTGATGGCTTGTAACACTTCGGTTTCTGTAATAGGGGAGTCGAGTGAATCTTGTTGGGTTTTAGACAAAGTAGGGAGGGAAATGTTTGAGAACATTTCTGACAGGATGGAGTTGTCTGGGGGGGTGGAGTGTGAATAAAGTTGGGACAGTTTGGCCCGGAAGATTTCCAAAATTTTAACCGGATTGCTGGTATACGTGTGGTTGCTAGTCTTGAGGCGAATGGTATGGTGAGGATTATTGACCGCTTTTAGTGCTCGTGCCATAGGTGTGTCTGGCTTGTTTGCTGTGATGTATTGTTTGTGTCGATACCTGCGTAAGGATTTAGCGGCTGAATCTGTTAGGAATAGATCAAGGTCCAGTGTGGCCTTGTCTAATCTTTTTTTATTGGCGTCCGTAGGGGTGTTTTGGAAGGCATTGTGTGATGATGAGAATTCCGCTTCTAGTTTCTGGTAGAGTTTTTTACGTTCTCTCTTAAGGGTGGTAGCTTGTTGAATTAGCTTACCTCTGAGAACAGGTTTGTGTGCCTCCCAAAGGGTAACAGCTGAAACATCTCCTGTAGAGTTAGTATCAAAGTATTCTTTGAGTGCGGTTTCTATGGTGAGGCAGTGCGACGGGTGTGTTAACGTGGTATCATTGATATACCAAGTGGTATCATGTGATTGCGGTATTAGGGTCGCCAGTGAGAGGTGGACTGCTGAATGATCAGTCCAGGTATAAGGGGTCAAAGTGGATGTGAGAATCTCCGGTGTCATATCGGCTGGGATAAGGATATGGTCGATACGGGAAAACATCTTATGTGGGTAAGAGTAATGTGTGAATTTTTTGCTAGTGGGATTCGTTTCTCGCCACGCGTCTACATAGGAATGTCGTGAGAGTAAGTGTTGTAGTGAAGCTAGGGATGTGGGAGAGTTAGGGGAGGGTGGTGATTTATCAAGAAACGAGTTGATCACTTGGTTAGAGTCTCCACATACGATGACTGTGCCGATTTTATGGCAATCTATCATTTTGAAGAGGTGGGACATGAAAGCGCTCGGTTTCTTGTTGGGGGCATAGTAGGACACAATTGTCACGGGGACATCAGAGATGTGACCAGTGACAAGGGTGTAGCGCCCTTCTGGGTCACATAGTTTGGTGTCAAGGGTGAAGGGTATAGATCGGTGGAAGGCTATAAGTGTACCCCTGGTTTTGGAGTCGGCCGTAGCTGCATAAAATAAAGGGTATGCCGAGCTTAAGTATTTGGGAGTGTGTGCACGGGAGAAGTGGGTCTCCTGGAGGCATGCTATATGGACTTTAGCGGCTGCTAGAGCTCGTAGGGCTTTAGATCTTTTATGTGGAATGTTTAGTCCCTGCACATTAAGGGAGCATACGTTTAAGGGGGCCATAACACTCGAGAGGGGGCAGTAGCACTGTACCTGTTCCTAGGGTCCGTCTCCATCGCCACCATCGGTCCGGGGGGAGGGGGAGGTAAGTGTAGAGAGCAGTGGAGAAAAGAAAAAGAAAAAAGATTAGACTCATGTGCAATATACATTATGAAAGCTATAATTAGCAAAGTATGAGATGTGGGGTACAGCTGAGGGCAGTCACTCTGCTCTCCGCATGCACCGCGTGTGCGTCCGGGGGGCCACAAAAGTTGTGGGTCGCTGGAGGCTACCATTGGGGGTGCAAGAACGTCCGTGGAGCGGACATCTCCAGAACAATGCGAACATTATAAAAGAGAACTGTAACAGTAACAGTAACGGTAATTCGGGTCCTCACTGTCTCGGACCATAACCTGTAAAAAAGAAAGTATTTAACCGGAAAGTACAAGATATTCAAAACAGCTGAAGGAATGATTTAAGTATGCCAGTTGGGTGAGTCACTCTATTGCAGAAACATTCAGTTTCAAGATATTGGTCCTCAGAGGGGAAGTTTCTGACATAGCCGGATTCAGTACTATATGAGGCCGGGAATGAGGTTACAAGGCTATAACGCCGAGTATGGATTAAAGACAAGTGGCATGGGTAGTTCAGGAAGCCGGATAAGCATAGGCTATAATACGTATGGTTGGCAGGTATATCGGCTGTTCAATAATGAGCCATGTTACCTCGTATACATATCGTAAGTATGCTTAAGGGAAGATGTGGGGTACAGGAGAAAGGATGTCTCTGAGTTCAATATTTCCTGTAGGTATTGAGTGCAGGAAGCGGGGTACACCAAACGGTTAAAGAAGTTATATTTTTTTTTATGGCAATGAACTTGCTTACAACCACAAGTTCAACCCAGCCAACATCAACACGTAACCTGAGAGGCATCTTAACAGGCAAATAGAGCTCGCTTGTGTGCTATTTTACTCGAGTCTGTGAGAGTTGAAGTTGTAATTGCCTTTAATTTGGAGTTATTTTAAGGCACTGCTGGAGTAGATTTGGGAGGTATAGTAAATCAGGGCCATAGCGTCCCTGCCCGTGCTTACTGGTCCATGTATCAGTGGTTATGTGGACCTTGCCACAGATGGCGTTGCGCAGTGCACACTTGATCTTGTCCCCGACTTGTTTGTGCACGGAAGGGATGGCTCGCCTTGAAAATGAGTGGCGGCTGGGAACCACGTACTGTGGGACAGCCACCGCCATCAGGTTTTTAAAACTGTCCGTGTCCACCAGATAGAAAGACAGCATTTCAAAGGCCAAGAATTTTGAAATGCTGGCATTCAGGGCCAGGGATCGCAGGTGGGTAGGGGGGTACTTCCTCTTTCTTTCCAGTGTTTGGGAGATGGAAAGCTGTAAGCTTCCATGGGACCTTGTAGAAATGCTTGGGGACAGTGGTGGACATGGTGGCGTTGCTGTCACATCGTCTGTTTGTTGGGTGGCAGGTGACACTGGCACTGTAGAGGGGGAGGAAGAGGCAGAGGCAGCAGCAGAAGAGGAAGCAGGAGGAGGCCGAGACCTTTCTTGGATTTTGAGGTACTTATTCCACTGCAGCAAGTGCTTTGAATTTAGATGACTGGTCATGCAGGTTGTGCTCAGGTTTAGAATGTTTATGCCTCGCTTCAGGCTCTCATTGCACAGCGTGCAATCCACTTGTGTTTTGTCATCAGCACATTGTCTGAAGAACTGCCACGCCGGGGAATGCCTTTGAGATGCCTTTGGTGTGCTAGGTCCCTGGGTGTGGTGGGTAGTAGCAGGCGTACTGTCTAGGGGACGGTCGCTCCACTTTTGCAACCTGCTTCCTCTTTTGCTGTGCTGGTGCCTATGTGCGACCACCACCTCTTCCTCCAAACTGCACACGTCACTCTCATGACCTTCATTCCATGTGGGGTCTAGGACCTAATCATCCTCCTCCCACATCATCTTCCACCCACCCTTCACCACTGCCCTCCTTGTCAGTCTGCACACTGTGGAAAGCCGCAGCAGTTGGCACCTGTGTTTCGTCATCATCAGAGACGTGCTGCGTGTCTTCCACTTCTGGGGCAGGGCTATGTGGATGACCCATGGAAAGCACACCAGGAGAGTCATCAAAAAGCATAAGACACTGCTGCATGACTTGGGTCTCAGACTGCTTAGCTGATTTACAAGGGGCTGAGGTGAAAGACAGATGGCTATGGGGTTCAGGTGCCAAATCTGAGCTTTCATCAAGGGACCGGGTGGGAAAGAATGTGAAGGAACTGGAGGCATTGTCAGCCACCCAATCTACTAGCGCCTGTACTTGTTCTGGCCTCACCATTCTTTAAGCGGCATTCGGGCTTACCATATAACGTTGAAGGTTCTGTCGGCTACTGGCACCAGAGGACGGTGTTTCACTTGTGCGTGAGGCTGGCACATATCGACCACGTCCTCTCCTTGCAATAGGAACTTCCCCAACACCACCAACACCAGCAGCACCACAACCACATCCCTTATTTGATGCTCTCCTCATTTTGGATGCAAATGTACTATGTAACACTATTTATTAATACAAAAACAGAAAAGAATAATAAATTCTTCTTTTTTTTGAAAACCGCAACGTCGACGCACTTTTTATTTATGTGCAAGAAATGCACAGCTCACACCAGCAGCAGGAACCTCTCCCTACAACAGTATCAGATGATTTTAGAACAATAATCTGTCCTTCACAAGAGTAGCAGTAACCTCTCCCTACAGCAGTATGATATGATTTTAGAACAATAATCTTTTCCTCACAGGAGCAGCAAGAACCTCTCCATATAGCAGTATATAATTTTAGAACAATAATCTGTCCATTACAGGAGCAGCAGGCCCCTCACCTATAGCAGTATGATATGATTTTAGAACAATAATCTTTCCCTCACAGGAGCAGCAGGAACCTCTCATTATAGCACTATGATGAGATGATTTTAGAACAATAATCTGTCCCTCACAGGAGCAGCAGAAACCTCTCCATATAGCAGTATGATATGATTTTAGAACAATAATCTGTCCCTCACAGAAGCAGCAGGAACCTCTCCCTATAGCAGTACAAGATTTTAGAACAGTAATTTGTACCTCACACCAGCAGCAGGAACCTCTCCATATAGCTCTATGATGAGATGATTTTAGAACAATAATCTGTCGCTCACAGGAGCAGCAGGAACCTCTCCTATAGCAGTGTGAGGTGATTTTAGAACAATAATCTGTCCCTCACACCAGCAGCAGGAACCTCTCCTATAGAACTATGAGATGGTTTTAGAACATTAATCTGTCCCTCACAGGAGCAGCAGGAACCTCTCACTAAAGCACTATGATGAGATGATTTTTGAACATTTATCTGTCTCTCACACAAGCAACAGGAACCTCTCCATATAGCACTATGATGAGATGATTTTAGAATAATAATCTGTCCCTCACACCAGCAGCAGGAACCTCTTCCTATAGAACTATGAGATGATTTTAGAACAATAATCTGTCCCTCACAGGAGCAGCAGGAACCTCTCCCTATAGCAGTATATGATTTTAGAACAATAATCTGTCCCTCACAGGAGCAGCAGTAACCTGTCCATATAGCAGTATGATATGATTTTGGAACAATAATCTGTCCCTCACTGGAGCAGCAGGAACTTCTCTCTATAGCAATATGATATGATTTTAGAACAATAATCTGTCCCTTACTGGAGCAACAGGAACCTCTCCTTATAGCAGTAAGATATGATTTTAGAACAATAATCTGTCCCTCACAGGAGCAGCAGAAACCTCTCCCTATAGCACTAGGAGATGATTTTAGAACAATAAGCTGTCCCTCACAGCAGCAGCAGGAACCTCTCCCTATAGCACTATGAGATGATTTTAGAACAATAATCTGTCCCTCACAGGAGCAGCAGGAACCTCTCCCTATAGCAGTATATGATTTTAGAACAATAATCTGTCCCTCACAGGAGCAGCAGTAACCCACACTCCATGTTTAATGACAAGATTTTAGAACATGACGATATCCCTCTCCAAGGACGACGAAGACACTCCCTGTCTAATAACAAGATTTTAGTATAGTATGACGATATCCCTCTCCAAGGACGACGATAACACTCCCTGTCTAATAACAAGATTTTAGTAAAATATCAGGATATCCCTCTCCAAGGACGACGAGGACACTCCCTGTCTAATAACAAGATTTTAGT
>BLSH010198825.1:673887-701181 GCA_018402905.1 Glandirana rugosa | reverse complement strand
GAATAACAAGATTTTAGTAGAGGATCACGATTTCCCTCTCCAAGGACGACGACCACACTCCCTGTCTAATAACAAGATTTTATCTGTCCCTCACACCAGCAGCAGGAACCTCTCCCTATAGCACTATGAGATGATTTTAGAACAATAATCTGTCCCTCACAGGAGCAGCAGGAACCTCTCCCTATAGCAGTATATGATTTTAGAACAACCTGTCCCTCACTGGAGCAGCAGGAACCTGTCCATATAGCAGTATGATATGATTTTAGAACAATAATCTGTCCCTCAAAGGAGCAGAATGAACCTCTAAACATTGCAGTATGATGAGAAGATTTTAGAACAATAATCTGTCCCTCACACCAGCAGCAGGAACCTCTCCCTTTAGCACTAGGAGATGATTTTAGAACAATAAGTTGTCCCTCACAACAGCAGCAACAGGAACTGCTCCCTATAGCACTATGAGATGATTTTAGAACAATAATCTGTCCCTCACACCAGCAGTGGGAACCTCTCCTTATAGCACTATGAGATGATTTTAGAACAATAATCTGTCCCTCACAGGAGCAGCAGGAACCTCTCCCTATAGCAGTATATTATTTTAGAACAATAATCTGTCCCTCACAGGAACAGCAGGAACCTCTCCCTATAGCACTATGATGTGATTTTAGAACAATAATCTGTCCCTCACAGGAGCAGCAGGAAACACTCCATATAGCAATATGATATAATTTTAGAACAATAATCTGTCCCTCACAGGAGCAGCAGGAACCTCTCCCTATAGCACTATGATATGATTTTAGAACAATAACCTGTCCCTCACAGGAGCAGCAGGAACCTCTCCCTGTAGCACTATGAGATGATTTTCGAACAATAATCTGTCCCTCACAGTAACAGCAGGAACCTCTCCCTATAGCTGTATGATATGATTTTAGAACAACAATCTGTCCCTCACAGAAGCAGCAGGAACCTCTCACTATAGCAGTATGATATGATTTTAGAACAATAATCTGTCCTTCACAGGAGCAGCAGGAACCTCTCACTATAGCAGTATGAGATGAATTTAGAACAATAATCTGTCCCTCACACGAGCAGCAGGAACCTCTCCCTATAGTACTATGAGATGATTTTAGAACAGTAATCTGTCCCTCACACCAGCAGCAGGATTCTCTCCCTATATCACTATGAGAATATTTTAGAACAATAATCTGTCCCTCAAATGAGCAGCAGTAACCTCTCCCTATAGCACTATGAGATGACTTTAGAACAATAATCTGTCCCTCACAGGAGCAGCAGGAACCTCTCCCTATAGCACTATGATATGATTTTAGAACAATAATCTGTCCCTCACACCAGCAGCAGGAACTTCTCCCTATAGCACTATCATATGATTTTAGAACAATAATCTGTCCCTCACAGGAGCAGCAGGAACCTCTCCGTATAGCACTATGAGATTATTTTAGAACAGTAATCTGTCCCTCACACCAGCAGCAGGATTCTCTCCCTATGTCACTATGAGATGATTTTAGAACACTAATCTGTCCCTCACATCAGCAGCAGGAACTTCTCCCTATAGCACTATGAGATGATTTTAGAACCATAATCTGTCCCTAACTCCAGCAGCAGGGACCTCTCCCTAAAGCACTATGAGATGATTTTAGAACAATAATCTGTCCCTCACAGGAGCAGCAGGAACCTCTCCCTACAGCACTATTAGATGATTTTAGAACAATAATCTGTCCCTCAGAGGAGCAGCAGGAACCTCTCCCTATAGCAGTATGATATGATTTTAGAACAATAATCTGTCCCTCAAATCAGCAGCAGGAACCTCTCCCTAAAGCACTATGATGAGATTATTTTAGAACAACAATCTGTCCCTTACACTAGCAGCAGGAACCTCTCCCTATAGCACTATGATGAGATGATTTTAGAACAGTAATCTATCCCTCACACCAGCAGAAGGAACATCTCCCTATAGCACTATAATGAGATGATTTTAGAACAACAATCTGTCCCTCACACCGGCAGCAGGAACCTCTCCCTATAGCACTATGAGATGATTTTAGAACAATAATCTGTCCCTCACAAGAGCAACAGGAACCTCTCCCTATATCACTATGAGATTATTTTAGAATAATAATCTGTCCCTCACAGGAGCAGCAGGAACCTCTCCCTATAGCAGTATGATATGATTTTAGAACAATAATCTGTCCCTCACAGAAACAGCAGGAACCTCTCCCTATAGCAGTGTGATATGATTTTAGAACAATAATCTGTCCCTCACAGGAGCAGCAGGAACCTCTCCCTATAGCAGTACGAGATGAATTTAGAATAATAATCTGTCCCTCACACGAGCAGCAGGAACTTCTCCCTATAGCACTATGAGATGATTTTAGAACAATAATCTGTCCCTCACAGGAGCCGCAGGAACCTCTCCCTATAGCACTATGACATGGTTTTAGAACAATAATCTGTCCCTCACAGAAGCAGCAGGAACCTCTCCCTATAGCAGTATATGATTTTAGAACAATAATCTGTCCCTCAAATGAGCAGCAGGAACCTCTCCCTATAGCACTATGAGATGATTTTAGAACAATAATCTGTCCCTCACACCAGCAGCAGGAGCCTCTCCCTATATCACTATGAGATGATTTTAGAACAATAATCTGTCCCTCACAGGAGCAGCAGGAACCTCTCCCTATAGCACTATGAGATGATTTTAGAACAATAATCTGTCCCTCACAGCACCATTAAACTTTTCCTAGTCCAGTATCAGATGGTTTTAGAGCACTAAGCTTTCCCCTCACAGCACCGCCAGGAACCTGTCTGTAATGCAGGGTGAGATGATATTAGATTGGTAATCTATCCCTCACAGCATTAGTAAACTGCACCTAGTCCAGTATCAGATGGTTAATCATTCGCCTCACAGCACCGCCAGGAACCTGTCTGTAATCCAGGATGAGATCATATTAGATCGGTAATCTATCCCTCACAGCGGCGGTAGCATGCTCTCCCTACTCTAGCCTGAGACGATGTGACATGCTGTACTACGTGACTCCAGCTCATGTAGAGGCTGGGTCACATGATGCACTGGCCAATCACAGCCATGCCAATAGTAGGCACGGCCGTGATGGCTTCTAAGGGCAAACGAGTGAAACGCTTGTTGATTGGCTGCCCTGCAGCTATAGAAAAGGCGTGAAAAATACCCAAATACCGTACCCAAACCCAAACTTTTTTTCAAATGTTTGGTTGTGGGGCACGGACACCCCAAAGTCTGGTACGAACCCGAACTTTACAGTCCAGGTTCACTCAACTTTAGTGCTGTGTTTACATTAATGAGGAAAATAAATGAACTTCAAATGATTTTAGCAAATGGCTGCAATATAATAAAGAGTGAAACATTTAAGGGCATTTGAATACTTTCCATACCCAGTGTATATATATATATATATATATATATATATATATATATAATATATAGTGTGTGTGTATATATATATATATATATATATATACACACACAGTATCTCACAAAAGTGAGTACACCCCTCGCATTTTTGTAAATATTTTATTATATCTTTTCTTGTGACAACACTGAAGAAATGACACTTTGCTATAATGTAAAATAGTGAGTGTACAGCTTCTATAACAGGTGTAAATTTGCTATCCCCTCAAAATAACTCAACTCACAGCCATTAATGTCTAAACCGCTGGCAACAAAAGTGAGTACACGCCTAAATGAAAATGTCCAAAATTTGGCCCAATTAGCCATTTTCCTGCCCCAGTGTCATGTGACTCATTAGTGTTACAAGGTTTCAGGTGTGAATGGGGAGCAGGTTTGTTAAATTTGGTGTTATCACTCTCACTTTCATACTGATCAGTGGAAGTTCAACATGGTATCTCATGGCAAAGAATTCTCTACATAAAGATGGTCTAGGCTATAAGAAGATTACCAAGACCCTGAAACTGAGCTGTAGCACAGTGGCCAAGACCATACAGTGGTTTAACAGGACAGGTTCCACTCAGAACAGGTCTCGCCATGGTTGACCAAAGAAGTTCAGTGCACGTGCTCAGCATCATATCTGGAGGTTGTCTTTGGGAAATAGACATATGAGTGCTGCCAGCATTGCTGCAGAGGTTGAAGGTCAGTGCTCAGACCATACGCCACACACATAATCAAATTGGTCTGCCTTGCTGTTGTCCCAGAAAGAAGCCTCTTCTAAAGATAAAGCGCAAGAAAGCCCACAAACAGTTTGCTGAAGATGAGCAAACTAAGGGCATGGATTACTGGAACCAAGATAAACTTATTTGGTTCATATGTGTCAAGCATGTGTGACGGCAACCAGGTGAGAAGTACAAAGACAAGTGTGCCTTGCCTACAGTCAAGCATGGTGGTGGGAGTGTTATGGTTTGGGGTTGTACTCACTTTTGTAAGATACTGTATATGTATGTAAGATACTGTATATGTATATATATATATATATCTATATAACCATACAATCCCATATACACAATCCTTCACGCACAGTTGATCCAGAGGAAGGCGAAAAAACCCCAGCAAAGCATGACCAAATTTGCTATAGCAGGGGGGAAAATTCCTTCCTGATCCCCTGAGAGGCAATTGGATCTTCCCTGGATCAACTTTACCTATAAATTTTAGTACCCACTTATATTATGTACATTAAGGAAAGAATCCAGGCCTTTTTTAAACCAATCTACTGAGCTGGCCAGAACCATCTCTGGAGCGAGTCTATTCCACATTTTTTTATATAGCTCTCACTGTGGAGAAACCTTTCCGAATTTGGAGATGAAATCTTTTTTCCTCTAGACATAAAGAGTGCCCTCTTGTCGGGGGGCGTGGCTACCAAGCTCGAAGATGGAGGCCTGATCCAGGAGCTCCTCTCTGCCACTGGGGGAATCCACATCCATCAGAGCCTACAGACAAGCTGCAAAGACCCAAATACCTCCATATGGGCCCGGAGAACATCCAGGATATCTCGCCAAAGAAACGCGCTTCAACAACTTAGCAAAATGCTGCATTTTTACCCAGAACCAGAGGGGGCTAGGCCAGGCCCTCAATTCTAGCACAGGCCACAGCCAGCACAGAGGCAAGAACTCATCAGCGGGAGGATACAGTGGATTATCTTCAGCAAACTCCAGCTGGACTACCAGGAGCCCTGCAAAGGCCAAAGACCAGAAGCCAGAAGCACTGGACATGGAGGTAAGTGGGCCCCAGGCCTCCACACCACAGGAGAAGCAGATCCCATTGCGGCCTTTCCCACCTCAGGTCAGCCTGTCTCGGACACCATGTTTAGACATGATGCTTACACTCAGAGCATCCCTGCAGGCTGACCTAATAGCCAGTGTAAAAAACTGCCAGGCTGAGGTACACATTCTGGGAGATAGGGTGGATCATTTGGCAAAAACAATGGGGGATTACACTGTATCCTTCAGCACCTTAGTGGAATCCCATAATGCACAAACTGAAGAAATGAACTGGTTAAAGAATAAAATCTCTGACTTAGAGGACAGATCCAAGAGGAACAATCTCAAAATACGAGGCATATTTGAGACAGTACCTCCTCAGCAACTACAACAATCGATAGGATACATAGACTAGCAAAACCATCTTTCCTGGCAGCTGAAACACCAAGAGATGTCCTATTAAGAGTATATTTCTACCATGTGAAAGAAATGCTGATAGCTGCACTTAGGCTGAAAATCTACCCCATATGTACGCCACTGTGCAGATATTACCTGATCTTTCCAGACACATCCTCCAACACCACCGCAATCTAGCGACAATTACTAAGGCTCTCAGAAACCACAAAATTCTACACAAGTGGAAATATCCCACCACACTGCTCATCACTCATAATGGAGTGACAATTTCAGTCTCCACCCTGGAAGAAGGCTTATCTGCCTTGCACCAATGGGGCATAATACCAGACCCTGCGCCAGCTCCAAATTATCCAAATCCTCCCTCAAATATGGAACAAGAATGGCAAGTAGTCTCGCACAAGAGAGGCAACAAGAAACACAATGGAGGCTCCTAAAACACTAAAGCTTATACACCTTCATACACCCCCTGTTACACATATCTCCCCTATACTCTCCCACAAACTGTAATGTTTTTTTCTACTTTCCCCCACGCTCTTTCAGGCAAACAACATTGCCCACAGATCCTACACAGGATCTTTTTACCTGCATAGTTACGCCATATGAAACCTATTTTGTTATGTTCACCTCGTTATCTTTGCTCTTATATTTGGTACACTCAGCGCTGCTCACGTCTACTAACCGGCATACCTCACCAGGACAAACCAACAGGGACCAGAATGATGTTAACAGATCCGGAAAGGACCATCAACCTACGGAACACTGCCTCACCACAACTGTAAGTACTCTCCTGCAATTCACTTGTACAAACTCTAACAATAGCCTATGCCTATAACCTGCCTATCCATTAACGCTAGAGTCCTAAACCAGCACGCCAAGCAATATTCGCCGTGGAAGGATGCTAACAAACAAAAAGCAGACATAATAAGTGTCCAGGCAGATACCTCATAATCACGTGATATAAACTCACAACCCTACACAGTGGTGAACCTGTATACGCCTAACACACACCAACTGCGTTTCCTTTTGCGTATCTCGCAGTTCAATACGGCCATCTCCTAATGAGTGGTGATTTCAATCTCATAGCCAACCCCAGACTAGAGCAAAGAAATCACAAAAAATTGGATGTGGCGCTGCTAATGGGTATTGAATCATGTGCAAAAATAGCAAAAAAAAAGTGTGCAGGTGTAAAGTGCGTAGTACAATCAACAAATGTGCAAAAAAAAAAATTCCAGATGTACAAAAGTCTGCAATCAATCAATTAGTCAGATGCAAAAATTCAAGTATGTGCAGGGATAAATATAATTGTAGCAATTCATACTCTGTTGTGTGCTTAAGTCAATCAATAAATAGATAAAGAACGTAAATAAAATAAAATAAATAAAATAAAATTAGTATTATAAATTCATAAACACATAATAGCAATCAATCAGATCATTAAACTGTAAACAGTCACAATGGTGTTCCCTCAGTACAAAAGTGGAAGCTGGTGTATTAGTTGAGCAAGGCAAAAAAACAGGTGTGTCACTCATGCTCCCCTTCACACAACACACTCACCCACTACACTGGCTGCTGGAGCAAAAAAAAGTGATGTCACATCAAGGGGTGCAACTGCTGCATTAATCCTGGCTTTCAGCCAGAGCGGGGGTTTGTGGACTCGCGGCAATCCTTCCAACACAGCGGATCAATATATCCACATGAAAACAGATGTAAAATAAATTCCTTGGCATAGGAGTATAATGGGCAGATAAAGAGCCACAAGTATCACTCACATTTACTGTTTGAGAAGTCAAGATTGAAAACAAGGAAGTCCGCTACTCGGTGCGTTCCACGGACTGCAAACCGGAACTGCGTAATGACGTTCTCTGGCTCCGCCTTGCACGTTTCATCATAGGGATGTCATCGGAGGCGGCTCCATATTACTGCACACTCTGGTGTATATATACCAAGCGGTAACCCAGCAACCAGTGAACCACATGATCTGGGCCATCATAGTGTACAGGCCGGTAACCAAGTGACCAGTGATCACATGATCGTTGGCGGCCATATCTGACCTGTAAAATTACAAACATAGAGCGACATAACCCGTATGTTTGTGTAAGCTTAGTACATATATAGAAAATTAAGTTTTATTCAGAATTCTATAAATCAAATATAAACATGTAAAAAATATATGGGAAAAAAATAAAAAATATATAAAAATATTAGAAAATAGAAAAATAAGAATTTTTGGTTGAGCCACATAATGGGGTTTTTGAACTTAATATAGCAAAATAAACCAGTGCATATCAGTGCATATAAGAAATATATACAAAAAATATATATAAATATTATGTCAAAAAATTACACAAAAAATGTTGAAAAATATTAAAAATATTCAGAAAGCCAATATGAGCAAAGGGCATTTATAAAAAAAATTGTGATTAAAAGGATGTTGTTTAATAAAATTGTAGAATGCTGGGGGGGGGCGTGTCCAGCCAGCAAGGAAGATGGCCACATAGCTGAGAGCTCCCGCTGCCACGCACACTCAGCAACAAAGCCACAGCGAATAGGGGAGGCAGATCTCACCTTCAAACAGCTCAGCAGAACCTCTCAACAACCGGGGACAAGATGACTAAGTGGATGAAGGAGAACAAAACCCCGCAGTGCCTCACAGACTTTTACCTGGTGGTCCCTCAGAGAGGTAGGGAAAATGGCGCCAAATGTGCCGATTGGGCCAATCGTATGGAAACGGTCGTAACCCCTCACGGCCAACACACGTTGGGAACCATCTCCCCCACCCAGACTCGGGAATTAGAGGATGGTTCACCTTCCTCTACACCCACATCCCAAAGCCCAGCAAAATCCAAGCAGCGGAGGGAGAAGAGCTCTCCACAGGGCCGAGGCATCAGTGAATTACAAGCCCACATGCAATCCACAATGCAGGGGCCTAGCATAGGCATGTCCCCTGCATCTGGTCAAGCTATATCAGAATGTACAATGAAGAACATGCTTCTCTCACTCACAAGCACCTTGTTCAGTGACCTATCTGAAATGCTCTCACCATTACAGGAAACAGTGCAAATACATTCTGATAAAATCGCACATTTGGAAACAAAAATGGCGGATCTCTACTCTACTCACAATGACCTGGTGGACGCATATGCGGACCAAGAATAAGAACTTCAACATCTCCAGTAAAAATTAGCGGATCTCCAAGATCGCTTGAGACGTAATAACATTAAATTCAGAGGGATCCCAGAATCCATTCCACCCCATTAACTAACTAATTTCATCCAACGCTTAATGAAAGCCCTCTTACCAGCATTGAATGACATAGAACTGTGTGTAGACAGAGCCCACCACATACCCAAGCCTAAGTTCTTCCCAGATTCGGCACCTAGAGATACCCTGGCACCTATCCATTATTATCATGTCAAGGAAAGGGTGATGGCAGCAGCTAAACGGGACCCAAAGGTACCAGACGAGTTCCAAAATATCTCGCTGTTCACTGATATCTCACAACAGACAGCAATGAATAGGAAGAAGCCTCAGCCCCTAATAAAAAATGTTGTGCAATCACAGCATAATTTACAAATGGGGCTCCCCCACAAAATTGCTTATCACATGGAACAGCAAGACGTACCCCATATACAGCCTAGAAAAAGGGATTCAGCTGTTCAAAGAATGGCAACTACTTCCACCTCATGCATCACCTCACCCTGGCCCTACCCCGGAAAGGGTCCATTCAGCGTGGCCCTAAGCATCTTTTGCTAAGGTAGCCGCCTCCCCTACCTACAATAGCAATAACTTTTGTTGTGTGAGCAGCGGAGCTCACCAGCTCAGTTACAGATTCAATGATAGCCCAGTGGATACTACTGGTGAGTTACTCACCCCTACCATTCGTCAGCAGCCCAGGCTGCACATCAGGCCTGGTTTTTGACAGGCAGTTCTTAATTTTGTTCTGGACTTTACTTTTCTATCTGTTCTTTATTCCCTCCCACCTCTCACCCAGATGTATGTCATACAAGATCCAACATTGTCAACGATGATGAACGTGATGTGATCTTCGCAACGATGGATTATACCAAGTCTCTACCAGTACCGAATCTCTCCAGACCATTGGCCTACGGATTTTCCCAGGATGCCGCTTCCCTCACAACAGGTATCGCGAACCCTACACCCTGCAAATGATAATGACACCTCACTATGATCCCTCATTAAAGTCAAACTTCTAATATGCCTCTAAAGATCATATCCATTAACTCCAAAGGGCTCAATAGTCCATTTAAAAGGTTGGCATTGTTGAGAGAAGCAAGAATCAGTAAAGTTGATGTTATTTTCACACAGGAATCCCATTTTACCATTCACAAATGCCCCCAAATATGTTTGCCACACTACCTGCATCTGTTTATGGCGAATGGCCCTAAAAAGGCATGTGGAGTGCTTATAGCCGTCAGGGACTCAGTGACTTTCCGTTATATCCAAGATATTACAGATCCCGATGGCCGTTACATCATTCTCATATGCAAAGTCAATCAATCAATTTACACATTCGTGAACATTTATGCCCCAAATATTAAAATTCGGAAATTTTTGGAACTGCTACTGGTTAAAATCTCTGACTTAACCCAAGGTACGCTCCTTCTAGGAGGGGACTTCAACACGATCCTGCATCCAGAATTGGACTCCACCACTTCCACCAGAACTCCCACCCAACAAACAACTCTATTATTCCTCTGCTCAACAGATTTGACCTATATGATGTATGGCGTTGCTTCCTTGGGTCGGAAAAGGACTATACTCACCTATCAGCAGCGCATTTATCCTACTCCCGTATAGACTTTTTCTTCACAGCGAAAGGCCCACTACAAAATGTTATTAAAGTGGAGATTGGTACAATTAATTGGTCGGATCATTCCCCAATCACATTAGAATATGATGACAAATGTAGCAAGTCCCCTCCTCCCAGATGGAGACTTAATGCCTCACTTTTGGAAGACAAGAAATTGTACCAAACAATTGTACAGGAATAGAGTTGAGCGAACACCTGGATGTTCGGGTTCGGTGGGTTCGGCTGAACCTCGTGAAAAAGTTCGGGTTCGGTACCGAACTTGACCCAAACTTTACCCCGAACCCCATTGAAGTCAATGGGGACCCAAACTTTTCGGCACAAAAATTACTGTAAAAAAGTCCTGGAAAGTGCTAGAGGGCTGCAAAAGGAAGTAAAATGATTTTAGTGCAATAATCCGTCCCTTACAGCAACAGCAGGACCCTGACCCTATAGAACTAGAAGATGATTTTAGAACAATAATCTGTCCCTCTAAGCAGTAGACTCTACCTAGTCCAGTCAGATCATTCTGTAATGCAGGATGAGATATTCGATCTGTAATCTGTCCCTAAAAGCAATAGTAGTAGTAATCTCTACCTAGTCCACAATCAGATCGTTCTGTAATGGAGGATGAGATGTTATTATATCTGCAATCTGTCCCTCACAGGCCGGCAGCATCCTCTCCCTACACTAGCCTGAGAACATGTGACATGCAGCACTAAGTGGCTCCACATGATGCACTGGCCAATCACAGCCATGCCATTTTTTTTCACAAACAAGAGTTTATTTTAATTGTTAGAGAAACAGAAGGTTACAAGAGGGTATAATTACACTTTAAGACTATATGGTAAACATAGTTTGACAAATAAGAAGAGGGGCCTTTTGTGTCTTGATAAGATTTGTAAGGCACAGCTCCGTAGGCACAGAATTAACAAGGGTAATTATTTGTAACAAGTATTAAGTGCTCGTTTAATTAGCGTTAGATGGAATGGCATGTAAATAAGCAGTTTAGTAATACCATATGGTTGGAGTGAGATATAATTCCAGATATAAAAAGAAGAGAGAGGGAACAGGGTAGAAGATAGTGAAAAAGGGTAATAAGGGATGTGGAATCTTGTTATTATATGTATTATTTAGTGAGTTCTGAGAAGATGGATGAGTTAGTGAACTGAGACCAATTATTCCATGTGTTATGGAATTTATCAGTGGTTTCTCTTTTCATTGCGTTGATTTTTTCTATGTTGTATATCATGTTTATTTTGTCTATCCATTCACCCACTGTTGGAGTGTTTGTTGATTTCCATTTGAGAGGAATACGATTTTTAGCTGCATTTAATAAGTGTCTGGTAAGTGAATTTTTGTATTTGCGAATGGAGAAGTGGTTTATGTGCAGTAGGCATGCCTTTATATCTAAGTTGATTGTAGTTTCGGTGATGTGTTTTATCCAATGGATAATGTCTTGCCAAAATCTTTGAATTGGTGGGCAGGTCCACCAAATATGCAAAAGGGAACCCACTGCATTGTTACATCTCCAGCATAGATCTGAGGTGGTTGGGGACCACCTCCTGGCCATCTTTGGTGTGATATACCACTAGGAAAGAAGCTTGTATGAAATCTCTTGCAATCTTGTACTCAAGGAGCATTTGTGTGCAAATATGCAAGCCCTTTCCCATTGTGTATCGGATATTGCTAACTCTAATTCTGTTTCCCATTTCCTTTTGATTTTTATGGTTACCTGGTTTCTGTGGTCTGCATTTGCTAGCCACGAATAGGCTAGGGAGATTGTTCTGTGGACAGGGATTTTGGGAGCAAATCATTTCCAGTGGTGTCAGTGCTCTGGAAAACTGATCTTTGTGTTTGCTGTTTCTTAAGAGGTCAAAGATTTGTGTGTAGGCCCAGTAACCCGCGAGTGGTCCAGATAATCTCTCTTTGAGAGTCTGGAATGGTTTAATTATGTTTCCTGATAAGCATTGGTGTGCCAGAAGGGGTGGATTATCCGGTGTGTATGGGCTGTGTGTTGTGGTGGGATAATTTGGTACTGGAGTGAGAGGGCTGGGGCAAGAGGAAAAATTTAGTTTTTTAGCTAGTTTTAGAAAAATTCCTATAGTAAAATCAGTCAATGGGTGTGTGTCTTTGTTTCGGTTCTGTGGTGTGGGACTGGACCAAGGGAGGTATTGCAAGTTCTTGTTATTACAATATGATTCTACTTCAATCCATTCTTTGTCTTTGGTGTGGCAGTACCAATCTATAATTCTGGTAATGTGTGTAGCATAATAGTAATTCTGGAAGTCTGGCAGGCCTATACCCCCTTTAGTTTTTGGGGAGTGTCAAAGCACTGAGACTAAATCTCGCCTTTCGTTGTGTCCAAAGGAATTTCCTAGATAGTTTGTTGAGGTTGTTGAAAAAAGAGATGGGGATTTTGATTGGAAGGGCGCTGAAGAAATATAAAAGCTTTGGCAGGATAGTCATTTTTAAAATTTCTGCCCTACCAAACCAAGAAAAGTGCTTACCAGACCATTTCTTCAAGTCCAATTCTATAGTTTGTTCTGTATATAGAGTTGATATTTGGGGTCAATTTTACGCCTAGGTATTGTAGGGAGTTAGTCTCCCATTTATAAGGGCAATTATCCTTAGCCAATTTTAGTTGGGTTGGTTTCAAGGAGATATTAAGAGCTTCTGATTTATTAAAGTTTATTTTGAAATTTGATATGTAGTTATATGTTTTCAATAACTTGTTCAAGTTTGGAATAGAAATGTGTGGTTGTGTTAGGGAGAAGAGAAGATCGTCTGCATAGGCCATGACTTTGAATTCTTTATTTTTAATATTAATACCATTAATTGCGTTTTCTAATTTTATTGTTCTGATTAGAGGTTATAATGATATAATGAATAATAGCGGTGATAAGGGGCAGCCCTGTCTGGTACCATTGTTGATGTAAAGGGGGTCTGAGTATATGTTATTAATTTTAATCTTCACTTGGGGTTTTGTGTATGAGGCTTTAATCCAATTTAACATGTTTTTACCTAATCCAATGTGTGTACACGTAGCGAACATGTAGGACCAAGATACACGGTCAAAGGCCTTCTCCGCGTCTGTGGATAGGAGAAGGCTTTCTGTATTTGATTGTGTCGAGTAGTGTATTAAATTCAAAGCTTTAATGATATTGTCTCTGGCTTCTCTCCCTGGCATGAAGCCAACTTGTTCTGGGCCAATAATTGAGCTGAGTAGAGGTTTCAATCTGTTGGCTAGGATTTTTGTCAGGAGTTTTAAGTCCACGTTTAATAAAGAAATAGGTCTATAATTTGTGCAGTCCAGTTGATTTTTTCCGGGTTTGGGGATGACTGTTATATGAGCCATTAAAAAGGTGTTTGAATTAATTTGGGTGGACGATAGTGAATTAAATGCGGTGGCTAGATGTGGTGTTAGTGAATCAGCAAAGGTTTTGTAATATTGAGAGGTTAGGCCATCAGGTCCTGGGCTTTTGCTGGGTTTTAGTTCTTTAATTGCATTTTGTACTTCTTCCTGGGTGATGTTTTTTTCTAGTAGATCTGATTTCTCTTTGGGTAATGTGGGTATTTTGCTTTTCTTTAAGAATTCTTTGATTGTTTCCTCTTTATTTGAGGTAAGATGTGAAGGTTTTCTAGAGGGTTGGAGGTCGTACAGTTTAGAGTAATAGTTATGAAAAATTTCTGCAATTTTTTCTGGTGTGTGGACCCGATTGCCTTCCGGGTCAAGGATTGAGTGGATTTGTCTATTTATTTCTGTATCTTTAAGGGCTTTTGCTAGGAATTTCCCTGTTTTGTCTCCTTGTTCATAGAAAATATGTTTTCGGAAAAATAGTGCTTTTTGGACTTTCAAGTCTAGTATTTCTTGTAATTTTTTCCTGTGGCTGACTAAATCCAATTCCACCTTTTCCGAAAGGGAGCGTTTGTGTTGGGCCTCTAGATACGAAATCTTTTTAATTAGGGCGATGGTTTCAGCTTCTTTTTCTGTTTTCTTTTTAGCTCCCCATCTGATAAACTCTCCTCTGATGACACATTTGTGGGCCTCCCAGTTATTCAGAGTGTCTGTATCTTCAGGATTATTATTGTTGAAGAAGTCATTTATTTTGTTTTGGATATCTGTTTGAATTTCCTTATCTAACAATAGGGAGGCGTTCAATCTCCAATTAAAAAAAGTTTTAAGATTAGATCTTCCTTTGAGTGTGAGTGATACAGGTGCGTGGTCAGAGAGTGAAATCGTTCCTATGTGGGCATTTGCAATGTCTTTTAGGTCTTTTTGTGACATAAAAATCATGTCAATTCTGGAGTAACGCTTATGTGGGTACGAATACAAAGTAAAATCTTTTTCAGTGGGATGGCAGAGCCTCCAAGTGTCTACCAAGGATAAGGATTGGTAAAAGTAATGTTTTAATTTTTTTCAGAATTTTATATGAGACCAAAGTATGGCCATTTGATGTGTCCTGTTTCGGGTCCATGGGTAGGTTAAAATCCCCTCCTAGAATAATGCAACCTTTGGCAAACCATTTGAGTTCATTGATAATTTTGTTGCAGAAGCTTATATGTGAACTGTTTGGGAAATATACGTTAGCCAAAGTAATTGGTTGGTTTGCCCAGGTGCCTTTGAGGAATAGGAATCGACCCTCTGGATCTACTAGTTGTTGTGTTAAAGTGAAAGGTGAATTTTTATTTAGAAGAATGGATACACCTTTAGTTTTTGCATAAGGGTTTGTTGCATGATAGGCTGTGGTGAATTGATTGTTTGTGAGTTTGGGTATATTTTGGCCTTTAACCCCTTCCTTACCGGGCACTTAAACCCCCCTCCTGCCCAGACCAATTTTTGGCTTTCAGCGCTGTCGCATTTTGAATGACAATTGCGCGGTCCTGCGACATTGTACCCAAATAAAATTTGCGTCCTTTTTTTCCCACAAATAGAGCTTTCTTTTGGTGGTATTTGATCCCCTCTGCATCATTTCTGATCGCCGCTATAAACAAATATGAGCGACAGTTTTGCAAAAAAGAACAATATTTTTTACTTTTTGGTAAAGTACAAATCCATTAAAAAAATTATTCATCAGTTTTGGCCGATATATATTCTTCTACATATTTTTGGTAAAAAAAAAATCGCAATCGGCGTATATTGATTTGTTTGCGCAAAAGTTATCGCGTCTACAAACTGGGGATTGATTTCTGGCGTTTTAATAGTTTTTTTTTTTTTTACTAGTAATGGCGGTGATCTGCGATTTTTTATTGGGACTGCGATATTGGGGCGGACATGTCGGACATTTTTTACACATTTTTGGGACCAATGACATTTATACAGCGATCAGAAATTTAAATGTCCACTGATTACTGTATAAATGTCATTGGCAGTGAAGGGGTTAACCTGCAGGGGACAGTGAAGGGGTTAAATATGTTCCCTGTATGTGTTCTAACTGTGGGGGGGCAGGGCTGGCCGGGACATAACAGATCTAACTGATCCCAGTGACAGGGATCAGTAGATCTGCTATGTCCCCTGTCACAGAACGGGGAACCGCCGTGTTTACAACGGCGGTTCCCCGTTCTGAGGCTCCTAAAAGTGATCGGTGGGTCTCGGGCGGACATCGAGTCCGCCCGACCCACGGGCACGCTCGCGCTGCCACTGCCGCCAGGGGAGCATGCGCATGCGCAGTGGAGGACATCCATGGACATCCTCCCGGCATTTCAGATCCGCGCTGGAGCCGTATTTTGGCAATAGCGCGGATCTGAAGTGGTTAAAGTGGGTTTCTTGGATGAACACAATTTTAGGGTTAGTCTGTCTGAGTTCTCTAAATAGTTTTGATCTTTTATCTGGTATATTTAAACCGTTTAAATTGTGTGAGATAATATCTGGTGTGCGACCAAACGATGAGTAAGTCATTTTCCGACGTCCCTTGATTAAAGAGGAAAAAGAGGGGCAAGAGAGGGTAATAAGGATAGGAGATTAGAGGAAGTAGAAAAGGTAGCACGTGTTTGTCGCTATTAGAGAAATGAACTACGCCTTAAAGAAAGCCGGTGAGCTTGGTATTAATATCTATATCTTTATAGATAATCACATTTACGCTAATTTGTTCAATTTATACGCAGTTGTACGAAATGAACACTTATGAATGTTATCTATATCTATTATCTTTGTCCTTGGGGGGGTAGGTGGGTGATGTGGGTTACGAAAAGTTAGATTTCAATAGTTGTATTTAAGAGTATTGAGTAAGCACTGAATTACTTTGATTAAGATTTCAAATTTCAGAATTCGCGAGCCGGGTGTTGTGGGCAGTTTGAGTTTATATAAACTCTAGTTATTGGGAGAGAAAAGTTGAAGTAAGGTTCCTTTTTGTGACTAGGGAAGAAATTTAGTAGGTATCAGGTCAATAAAAATTGCTGGGGAGGGAGAGCCTGGATTGATAAGGAAACATTTTAAGTGTTAATTATTATCAAATTGTGGGATTTATTTTCGGATCTCCTGCTCTATGAGAACCGAAAAATTATGTTTCTTTGGCTAGTTATTTCCAGAAACCAGGGAAAGGAAAGTAGGGAGGCTAAAATGGTAGTGTATGACCCATCAGGGCGAAACACTACTTCGTCATTGATGTTTACAGCAAAGTGAGCTTCAATGTAGTAAATCTCTCTGGCTGCATTGCAAGTAATTTGGAGTAGGGTATCTGTGGTACAGTCAAGACCTTAATATTGGGTGAATTGTTTAAAAGTTTGAGTGGTATGGGTTTCAGTGTTTAGGTGAGCAAAATTAGTTTCCCTGGTTTCTGTAATACTTCCTAGAGGTACATATTTGGAAGTCAACTACAGAAATAAGAATAACATGTTGAAATTTCTTTAGAACATTTTGTTATAAACAACAGTATCTTATAACTTATAACTGGTGCAGTGAATATGTTTCACTATATAACAAATAACCGTATCATGAGTCTCCAAGTTGTGATCTGCTCAAGGCCACAAAAAAAAAATAGGGGAAGCATTTAATATGCCAGTGATCACAAGAGGAGATCCAACTCATCAAAACTTGTACTTAAACGAATGGTGAAAATGCATGGTAATTCAAACCTGCAATAAAGGACATTCTTGAACAAAGGTTAGAGAGGATAGTCCATTGAATAAGTCTGCCCATAAGGCCTGTTGAGTGACTAAGTATATAGTTCACATCGACATCCTGAGGGTAAGAAAGCCAAATGTGGTTGGCTAAATAGTTCACAGGAGGCAAATGCAAAATATTATGCTTTAGCACAAAATTGAACTTGGTTTGGCCACAATTTGTAAAGGTTAGTATCATGTAAGCCAACACTGTTCTTTATGGGGCTACCGAGTTGTAGTGATAATAAAAGTAAGTTCTTACCACTGCCTGATTTCTTAGTCTAGAGAGGGGTATGTGACCGTTCAGGGGTTTCTTGGGTGAACAGGAGTCCATTTGGCTAGTTGAAAGGAGAGACCATATCAAGTTGAAAACAAGGAAATAAATGTAATCTGTTTAGGAGGAAACAAGTGATCAAGTGATTAGAATATATTCAGAATATATAAGAGCAGTATATGCTTGTTATCTTTCAAGGTATAGAAGAGACCCTGTAGATCCTATTTAGGACCATATTCATCTATACACCAAAAGAGAGGGAGAGAAAAAAAAAAAAGTCCCCAAACAGGGGGGGGGGTTCCCTCCTTTCCTTTCTCATTCACAGACGAGAGATCTTTGGTGTTGCAAGATGATGGGGGAATGAAGTATGTATAAGATTAACTGAGCGGAAGGAGTTCTTTCAGCTGGGTAACCAGAGAAACTAATTTGGGTATAGTTGGGTCACAAGCCTGAACATAAAGTCTTTAGCGGTGATCCTTGGTTCTGGGTGTTTTAGCAGCAGGAGAGTGTCTTCCTTCATGGTAGGTTTTCCTGCCATGTTTGTTTTTTGTAAGAGGAGTGTTGAATGAAGAGGGGCCTGGTGAAGGGGGATCATAATTGGTTGAAGGTGGAGGAGAAAGGAATTCTGCGTACCAATCTGGCAGTTCCACCTGTTCCAAGTGTAGAGATTCGCAGAATGCAGGAAGATCGTCAGGAGTATGTAGCATAAATCGTTTACCTTGAGTTGTTGCTTGTAAAGCAAAGGGAAATTTCCATCTGTAAGTGATGTTTTTTTCTTTCAGCACTTCCAGTAGGGGTTTAAGTGCTCTTCTATTTTTGAGGGTGATTGGAGATAAGTCTTGGAAAAGGGAAATTTATTTTTCGTTGAATATGATGGTGTAGTTTTGCCTTGCTTTGCTAAGAATTTCCTCCTTTAGCGTATAGCTTGTTAGGCAGCAGATGATATCCCTTGGGGGTGCTTCGTCTGGGGCTCTTGGTTTGAGTGCTCTGTGGGCCCGGTCGAATTTTATTGGTGATTCCGCTGGTCTATCGATCAGGTTATTGAATATAGAGCATAAGGCGGGTTTAATCTGTTCATTTGAAATGGATTCGGGTACTCCTCTTACTCTTATAGTGTTCCTCCTTCCTCGGTTGTCCAGGTCTTCCAGGTGTCTGTTCATCATGATCAAGTGGTGTGAATGGGTATTGGTTATGTTGTCTAGTCTGGTAATAGCTCTGTCTCTTCTTTTGTCTGCTCTTTCAGTGGATGCCATTTGTTCAGTAAGCATTAGTATATCTGCTTTTAAATCTGTTATAGCTGTTGAAAAGGAATTTTTGATATCTGCTGCAATCTCAGTCATGTCTGCATATGTTAGCGGTGTGTTTTGCTGAGCATTATGTCTTCCCATTTCTTCTGAGGTAGCTATGGAGAGGTTATCATCATCATCTTCGATCTCTCTTATGTTTTTCTTTGAGGGAGCCATCTTGTCTTCTCCTCTTTTGTTATTATAAGAGTATTTTTGGAAATAAGATGGTATTTGTTTGGTATTGTAAACTGTTGAGGAGCGAAGTGAGCGACTTGGTGTACCAGTATTAGTTTGTCTAAATCATATTGCTAAATCAGAAGTTTATTGTAAGGAAACCTTTTATGCCCACTTATACCCGGCCTGCAATGCTGGTTTGTTTAAGGGTGCATTTTCTTTAGTTGTTGTGGATCTTAATATATTTTCATTCTGTATTCCTTAGTAAGGAAGGTTTATTGCTAAGCCCTCAATAAGTGATGCTGAGTGGGTATGGTGGGTAGAGTGTCTGGGCCTTGTAGTGCGACACCCGGTTAGGCCTCGGTAACACTTCAGACCTGGGGATCAGGTAACGTTCCCAAGTTGCTGAGTATTACCCCTCACAGGCTTGTTAGGAGGGTCGGTAAGGGTCGGTAAGGGTGTTGTGTAGGCTCCAGGGTTAAAGTCTTTGGGTTAGAAAGGAGCGGTGCGGGATATCGTGCGATCGGAACTTTAATCCGGGGATTTACTCACGGCCTAGGCCTCAGTTTTCCGGAGTGAAAATTCGGGGCCAAACTTTAGTCATCTAAGTAGCCCTGGTTCAGGGTAGTAAGGTGAAGATTTATTACCTCGTCCTGAGCTTTTGTGGAGCACGGATTGAGCCGGATTCTTTGTCTCTGTTCGGAGTTCTGTAAGAACGTGTCCTCTCGCCGCACACGCTAGGCCACGCCCCCCCACAGCCATGCCATTAGTAGGCATGGCTGTGATGGCTTCTAAGGGCAAACCAGTGAAATGCTTGTTGATTGGCTGCCCTGCAGCTATTCAACATGCGTGATCAAATACCCGAACCCAGAACACAAACCCAAACTTTTTTTCAAATGTTTAGGTTCGGGTCCGGGTCACGGACACCCCAAAGTTTGGTACGGACCCAAACTTTACAGTTCGGGTTCACTCAACTCTATACAGGAACATCATCACTTTTATGAATGTAATGACACTCCCAGAGGTGAACAGATTCACCCTCTGGAATACTTACAAAGTGTATATGAGGGGTATCTTAATTAAAAGAGTGGCTCATGTAAAAAGACAGAGGAGGAGGCAGATTGAAGACATATTACACTCCATCTCAATTACTGAACAAAAAAAAACAAAACTAACCCACACCCTGACCTTACAAAAGCCATTACTCAAGACAGGCAAAAGCTGAGAGCTTTGCTTCTGTATAAATATGAAAACAACCTGAAATACCTTAAAGCATTACGGACTGCATAACAAAGCAGGAGCTTGGTTAGCCAAAAAGGTTAAAAAAAAGCAGATCCGTCAAAAAATTAAAGTGATCAACCACCCTAATTCAAAGGATCTGCTCCACAATCCAAAGGATATAGCCGATGCCTTTGCAGCCTACTACCAATCTCTGTTTGACTTGTGTAGTGATATCGATACACCCCAACCCTCACCTGAGCTCATTACGAAATTTCTGCATAAAACTGGATTACCTAAACTTAGTAATTCACAGCTGCAGTCCATCTCCCAACTCTTTACGGAACAGGAAATCTGCGAAGCAATACATAAATTACCCAATCACAAATCACCAGGAGACGACGAGTTCTCAAATTAATATTATAAGAAATTCTCTGATGAACTCTTTCCACACCTGTGTTCTGTCTTCAATCTAGCCTCCTCCTCAGGGTCAATAAAGACCCCACAAACACATCAAACTATAGGCCTATTTCTTTATTGAACACAGATGTGAAACTTTACACTAAACTACTAGCCAGGAGATTACAGTCCGTTTTACTGAACCTTATCCACCCTGACCAAGTGGGCATTTCCCTGGATGCCAGGCACCAGATGCTACAAGGCCCCTTATTAATTTGATATCCCAGGCGGAACTCACTCGGACACCTTCTCTGCTCATATCTCTGGAAGCGGAGAAGGCGTTCCACAGGTCCACTGGGGATACCTCAAGGCAGTGCTCAATGTCTTCGGTATCACCGGATGGATCCAATCCGCTATTTTATCCCTGTAATCCAACCCTTCAACCACAGTACACACCCCAAGATTATAGGCATTAAATTAGCACTTCATTAGACTATCATCATAAAATAAGTCTTTTTGCAGATGATGTCATGCTAATGCTGACCAAACCAGAAACATCACTAACCAAATCTCAAAAATTACTAACGGAGTTTAGCCTAGTGTCTTATTATAAACTGAATATATCCAAATCCCAAATTCTAAGCATAAATATCCCCGATCACATGCAAAAGAGATTAAAATCAAAATTCTCTTATACCTGGCAGAATAACTTCATTACGTTCCTAGGAACTCAACTGACATCCCATACCTCTCAACTCTATAAATAGAACTTCAAACCATTTCTAGATGCTCTACACCAACAACTATTCCATCTCAGAACCAATGACCTTTCCACAGCTGGTAGAATAGCTTCAATGAAAATGCTGATCTTCCCTAAGTTGCTATACCGAACCATAACTATTCTGATGGGGGTGTGGCTTGGCGAGCACAGCGGGAAGATGCACAAGAGAGGAGCTCCATCCAGCGATTTCAGAATCCAAGGGAATCCTCTCGCTATTTGCAATAAAAAGAGGTAAAAACACCTCCACACCCAAGCCCTGATCTCACGCTATCAGATGATATATTTTGGGGGCCGAAAAGTTAATTTTTCCAGCAGTGGAGTAGGCCGCAACTCAAGCCCCGGACTAAATTTCCGGCTTGGTGGAGCTTCCTCACACGCGGCGCCTTCTCTTAAAGGGACAGAGCTATTGCCACATTAGATAATGTCACCAGTACCCATTCACAACATCTTATCACCATGAATAGGCAATTGGAGGACTTGGATAACCGAGGGAGGAGGAACAATATACGAGTCCGCGGGATACCTGAGTCCATTGCGGCTGATCAAATCAGACCCGCACTTTGCTCAATTTTCAACAATCTAATTGACAGACCTGCAGAATCTCCTATTGAGTTTGATCGTGCACACAGGGCACTCAAACCGAGAGCTTCGGACGACGATCCCCCAAAAGACATCCTATGTTGCCTGACCAGCTGTAGCCTGAAGGAGGAGATCCTCCAAAGAGCCACACAAAATGGTGCTATTGTATTTAATGAAAAAGAGATCTTTCTTTTTCAGGATTTATCCCCTATTACACTTAAACACAGGAGAGCACTTAAACCTCTACTTGAAGTTCTGAAGGAAAAAAAACATTACTTACAGATGGAAATTTCCTTTTACTCTTCAAGCAACTTTTCAAGGTAAACAATTCTTCCTTCGTACCCCTGATGAATTACCATCCTTTTGTGAAAATCTTCATCTGGATTACATTACACTCCCTGATTGGTATGCAGAATTCTTGGCACCTCCACCTTCTAACCAAGAATCTTCTTCCCCAAATTCATCACCTTCCTGCTCCCCTCTGACAAAAGGCAAGCAGAGCAGGAGGATGAACCATACCGGGAAATATTCCCCCTGGCCAAAACTCCTAAAACAAAGGATCAGCGTTAAAAAAACAGTCGTCTAACCTTCCTTGCTTCTTACTTTTCACTTCACTATAGAACAGCTGCTTAGAAAGAAGCTTTATTAGATCTATACTCCTCTAAACACCAGTTGGGATAATTTTGTCAAACCACACTATATAACACTCGAGACTGGTCAAACAAAAGGTTACTAAGAAAGGAGAAGCCTTTTGATTTTACATCTTAGAGTTGAAATATCGTTGTTCATTCCTTTTGTTTATTAATGCTTATTTTGTTTCACAAAGCAGTTATGCAGGAATTTAACCTTTGGTGAAGCAAAGAGATTTATACAGAAGAGAAGACCCCCCGGGCATCTCTAAAAGAGTCTCATTGTTTATTCTGATCATCCTCCAGTTTGTATACCCTTATCTGGACACGGTATGATATGACTTTTTTATTCTTTTCAGGTTTTCAAATAGTTTGGAATTTCCTTACATTTAACTTTACACTTTACCAATCCAAAAGCCATATCTACATGTTATTCAACAAGGAAGATATGGCCATTCTATTAAGCAACATAAAGACAGACCCGCAGCATAAGACTGGAAATCCGGATTGGCTCTGTCATACGTTCTCAGATAGTGTTGTGCAGATCACTGCCAAGACTTCAAGTATGTTCTACTTTTATTAGCCAAGGTAGGGGAAATTGTAGCTTATGCCCCTGATGGCATATCTTTTTGCACCATGCACTACCTACGAGGTACTCTTAATTCCTAGATTTGGCTTTTCCTGATCTACATCATGGAGGTTATGCTCTAACAAAGGATCCACATACTCTCCTTTTGTTTCTAGGTTTAATGTATAGGGGACTGCCTTGATTATATACGGAGGTGACCTCACCTCAATTGTTGGGGGGGGAGCGCTCACGGACGCATTTTCCCCTTGGGTTTCCCCTGACAGGACGTGTGTGATACGTGGGCGGGCCCCTCACAGGTAATTTTCTTATATAAACTATGTTGGTAGCATTTAAGTTAATGAGGTGGCCCAGTTACAAACAGATACTTTGCCTCTAGGGGAGTTGGGTCATATGGTTACGTGTTGAGTTATGCTTATAAATGTTTTTTTCCTTTTTCCTTCTGGTTTTTACCTTACACATACTAATATTCCTTATTACGATTGATCCATAACCTATTCCTAAATAGAACCATTTGAACAGGCACTTTTACACCCTATTTAACAAGGCTAAAAACCCGCCGGCCTGCAATTCCTTAATCAAGTCTCTACACATAAACATATCATAAACCTAATTCAAATAAGACTTTTCGAGTTAACCGCTGCGCAATCCGCCACCTACTACCCCCTCAAAAATAAACAATTACAGATACTCACATTTGAAGGAATAAACATACTTACCCATCCAGAATTATTTCTTTATTGTTTATGAACTACTGCCTTTGAGCTCTGAGTGGAGCTCAGGAGAATTCTAAAAGGAGTGGTTCAAACTCTGTGAGTTTTTGAGAAGTCTTTCCTTCTCTGTTCTCTTTCTTTTCTAACTCTACCTCCTATTCTTTATAAGAGAAATGACAAACATGACATACTCTTCGTTAAATACAGACATAATCTCACATAATCTGAATGGTCTCAATATCCAAGTTACTCGCAAAATTAAAAAAGAACAACCCAAATATTGTATTTCTCCAGGAAACACATTTTAAAGGAACAAACATCCCCAAAATAACAAACAACATCTTTACTAGTGCATACCACGCCACGAACCCACATGCAAAAACAAAGGGGGTCTCCATTCTAATAAGTAAAAACTCTCCATTTATACTTTCCCAACAGCTTATAGATCCAGAGGGAGGTTATTTGTTTCTTAAAGGCACATGGGCAGGTGATCCAATCACCTTGGCTAACGTGTACTTCCTGAATAGGTCTCACATTAACTTCTGCAATAAAATTGTGAATGAACTGAAATGGTTCGCAAAAGGCTGCATTATATTAGGAGGTGATTTTAATCTGCCCATGGATCCTAAACAAGATACATCTAACGGCCACTTGTTTCATACAAAATTCTGAAAAGAATTAAGATTCTCCTCCAATCTTTATCGCTAGCAGATACTTGGCGATTAATCCACCCCACAGAGAAATATTTTACTTTTTATTCTAATCCACATAAACGTTATTCCAGAATTTACATGATCTTCATAACCCAAAAAGATTTAAAATGTGTCTCAAAAACACAGATAGAAACAATAACACTTTCCAACCATGCACCCACCACACTGACACTTGAAAGAAAGACCAAACATAAATCAAATTTAAACTGGAAGTTAAATGCGGCCTTGCTTACGGATAAGGAGATCCAAGCAGATATTCAAAATAAAATTCTAAATTTTTTTAAATTAAATTTAAGTGAGGAGATGAACCCCCTAAACAATTGGGAGGCTCACAAGTGCGTAATCCGAGGAGAATTAATGAAATCGGGCTCTAAAAAGAAAAAAGACAAAGAAATTTAAATTAACACCTTGACAAAAAAAATATTTAAACTTGAAACCCAACATAAACAATCCCTTTCCGAGAAAGTAGAGTCAGAATTAATCAACTGTAGAAAAGAATTACAGACAATATTAATCCTAAATATTCAAAAAGCTCTTTTCTTTCGAAAGCATGTTTTCTATGAACAGGGGGATAAAACCGGTAAGCTCCTGGCTAGGGCTCTCAAAGAGATGAATACTAGCAGACATATACACTCAATACGCGACACTAAGGGTAATGTGATTCACACACCTGAGAAGATAGCAGAGATCTTTCATAATTACTACTTAAAACTTTATAATCTCCAAGGTCATAGAAAACCATCACACGTTTCCGCTAACAGAGAAGAAGCAACCCTGGAATTCTTAAAATACAGTAAAATTCCCTCCCTGCCCAGAGAAGATGCAGAATGCCTAGAAAAAATGATCACCCAAGAAGAAGTGCAAATGGCTATTAAAGATTTAAAACCAGGTAAAAGTCCCGGTCCTGATGGTTGCACCTCACAATATTACAAATTATACACCCAAATACTAGCTGCACACCTCGCCACTACTTTTAATTCCCTAACTTCTGCTAACTGTGACACCAGCTCCTTCCTTATGGCACACATCTCTGTCATTCCTAAACCCAGTAAAGACCATCAAGATTGCGCAAACTACAGACCGATTTCTTTACTGAATGTTGACTTGAAATGGTTACGAAAATTTTGGCCAACAGACTAAAACTATTCCTTAACAAAATAATAGGTCCAGATCAGGTGGGATTTATGCCGGGAAGAGAGGCTAGGGACAATATAATTAAAACACTTCACCTCATCCATTTCGCACAGCATTCAAACACAGAAGGCCTTCTCTTATCCACAGATGCGGAGAAGGCCTTTGACCGTGTTTCCTGGTCATATATGTTCTCCTCCTGCTCTTACATTGGTCTAGGGGACAAAATGCTAAACTGGATCAGAGCTTTGTACGTAAACCCTTAAGCTAAAATTAAGATTAATAACATATACTCAGACCCTCTCAAAATTAGTAACGGAACTAGGCAAGGCTGCCCGTTCTCACCGATATTGTTCATTCTTTCATTAGAACCCCTAATTAGATCGATCAAGCTGGACAAATCAATTCATGGCTTCCTTATCAACAAGAAAGAATATAAATTAGCCGCATACGCAGACGATCTCCTTTTTTTCCTTACACAGCCCCATATATCCATCCCAAACTTAAACAAGATGTTCAAGAACTTCAACTATATATAAAATTTCAAGATTAACCACAATAAATCAGAGGCCCTTAACATTTCACTGAAACCACAACAGCTGCAGCTCGCACAAGACAACTGTCCATGTAAATGGGACTCAAAAACACTACAATACCTGGTAATTAAACTAACTCCAAACGTAGGCTCCATTTTTTTTTTTTTTAAACATACTTTATTGGAGTTTAAGTGTCAATACAAGAATTTTAACACAGTAAAATGAAAATAGATCAGAGTAAAAATAAAAATAGATAACCAAGACATAGGCGTGGGCTGGGGATTACCATGGGGGGGGATGGGAATGGGGATAGGAAGGGAGGGGGGGTGAGGGAGATGGGAATGGGGGGTGGGGACCACTATGGAAAATATAGAAAAATCCAAAGGTAACATTTGGTAGCACATCCTCAGTTATTGCTTAGTTATAGCTTATTTATCTGCCGATGCCTATAGACGCTGGATAGCGCGTGGTGAGCTAGTCTGCTCATGGAGTATGAAATCCAGTCTAATCAGTGGCTAACTAGAGCCGGGGGGTAGTAATGGATAGTAAGGGATAGTAAGAGAGGGGCATACAATGTCTATTGCATTATGGCATTCCAAGCAGTGTTGAAGAGGTGTGGTCAAGGAATCTATCCTGGGTAGGATGGGGGCACAACGTGCAATTGTTTGATGAAGCCTTCCCAAATTCTATTGAATCCGTTACAGTTTCGGTCACACCCACTCAGGGAGAGGTCCAATAATTCTTTGTGATA
>BLSH010198825.1:660581-673877 GCA_018402905.1 Glandirana rugosa | reverse complement strand
CCCCCCCCCCCCCCCCCCCCCCCCCCCCCCCCCCCCCCCCCCCCCCCCCCCCCCCCCCCCCCCCCCCCCCCCACCACTATGGAAAATATAAAAAAATCCAAAGGTAACATTTGGTAGCACATCATCAGTTATTGCTTAGTTATAGCTTATTTATCTGCCGATGCCTATAGACGCTGCACAGCGCGTGGTGAGCTAGTCTGCTCATGGAGTATGAAATCCAGTCTAATCAGTGGCTAACTAGAGCCGGGGGGTAGTAATGGATAGTAAGGGATAGTAAGAGAGGGGCATACAATGTCTATTGCATTATGGCATTCCAAGCAGTGTTGAAGAGGTGTGGTCAAGGAATCTATCCTGGGTAGGATGGGGGCACAACGTGCAATTGTTTGATGAAGCCTTCCCAAATTCTATTGAATCCGTTACAGTTTCGGTCACACCCACTCAGGGAGAGGTCCAATAATTCTTTGTGATAGAGTCCCAGCAGTTGTGATTTTACCATGGCTACGATAGGAGGAGATTTTGAAGTCCATTGTTGGAGAATGACCCTTCTTGCCACCATGAAGCAATAGGTGTATGTCTCCGCTTCTGATAAAATTAATATAATGTCATCAGCAAACAAGCTGATGACATGGGATTTTCCGTTTACCCGTAGGCCTGATATTTGGGGGTGTGATCTGATATAAGTGGCTAAGGGTTCCATGAGGAGATTAAAAATCAATGGGGATAGTGGGCATCCCTGTCGCATCCTATTGGTTATGTTTAAAAGGGGTCGACAGGGCACCTGCCACATGAACTTGAACAGAAGGGTTGGAGTAGAGTGCCATGATAGCTGAGTATATAGGGCCCTCAAACCCAAATTTCCTAAGGACCCGGGCCAAGAACTCCCAATGGATCCTGTCAAACGCCTTCTCTGCCTCCAACGTGAGGAGCAGAGATGGCGTTTTTGTCCTGTTAGCAATATGAATGATATTCAACATGCGCCTCGTAGCATCAGCTGTCGGACGCCCTTTTGTGAAGCCTGATTGGTCCATGTGGACTAAGGATGGGAGAATATTGATTAATCTTGTGGCCAGTATTTTTGCATATATCTTTAGATAATTATTTAATGAAATTGGACGAACATTTTGTGGAATTGATGGTTCCCTCCCCGGCTTCGGGAGAGCCACTATCATTGCTTTTAACATTTCTGGAGGAAAAGAGGAAGAGGCAGACGCAGAGTTGTAGACTTGGATTAGATGGGGTGTAAGAATATGCTGAAAGGTTTTATAATATTCTCCCGTAAACCCGTCTGGGCCTTGGGATTTATTGTTCGGCAGGGATTGTATGATTTGTATGGTTTCCTGAACTGTAATTTGGGCATTATGACTAATGAGGTGGTCTGCGGATGATTTAGGGAGGTGGATTTTTTTTATGTAGAAACGCGTCTATAAGAGAGCTATACCCTTTTCAAGAGAGGTAACTGCATGCTCTCTTCCCTCTTTAGTGATCACCAGTTTGGTCGAGAAACCCCATTTGTAGTGTAGATCATGATTCCTGAGTGCCTTCATAATAGTGGAGAGATTTCTCCTTTTCAATAATGTATATTTGGAAAGATCGGCAAAGACTTTGAGGCTGCTGTACTGTTCAGGGAGGGGTTTCTGATTCCTAGTAATAGACATCAATTGATCTTTAACATGATAGAAGTGCAATCTTAAAATGACGTCTCTAGGAATATTGTCAGGTAGAAAAGAGGGTTTTGGTAATCGGTGGATCCGATCAATTTTCAAATCCAGAGGGGTCAGCTCAGGCGCTATGGCACTGAAGAGTTGGATGACATATTTAGACAGGTCCTGTTGATGAATAGATTCAGGGATGCCTGTCTTCAATATCCACCATTTTGGCTTTAATGGCGTCCAACTCATCATCGTGGTTGCTAGATGTATCAATCAAATAATGTATAGTTGTGGCGTACTCACCCAATTTGTGCTCTATATGATCCACCCTGGCCGTTACATCTTGCAGTTCTGTGCTGAGTTTATGCACACATGAAATCAGGTCAGACTGCAAAGAACTTCTAAGGGAGACAAGCATCTCCTTTAACACAGTATCTAGAACTGGTTTGTCCGCTGTGGGAAATGAGTCTATGGAGTCAGGGAGATCCCTGGTGTCATCTCCCAATTCCTGGGAGCTTACCTCATGGCCAGGATCCACAGCATCCGATCTGAATCTGGTCTTTTCTGGACTCCCGGACATTGGTGTGGCTGGCAGGGAATCATGGCTCTTTGAAGGGCTGGGTCTCTTTTGTATGGATCCCTTCTTGCTTTGCTGGGCTACCGTACGGGGCTCTGGAGTTGATGTCGATGTGGCGCCGACGCCATCTTGCTTCTGGCCTGTAGTGAAGAAGGCTGTCAGCTTCTTCGGGCGCCCGCTCTGATTCTTTTTGCCCGGCATCACTCCCGACTAATTTAACGGTTACCAGGTTAGAGGTGCAGAGGAGGTCTTTTGCTAGAATTGCTGCTCACACTCTGGCGATTGTGGCGATACCTCACATGTGTGGTTTGAACACTGTTTTCATATGCGGGCATGACTTACGTATGCGTTTTCTTTGCTGCACAAGCCCGCGGGGACGGTGGCGCTTTCAATTTTTTTCTTATTTTTTTATTTTATTTTATTATATTTTTCATCTTAACACTGTTCCTTTGAAAAAAAAAATCTGATCACTTTTATTGCTATCACAAGGAATGTAAACATCCCTTGTGATAGTAATATATGGTGAGAGGTGCTCTTTATGGAAGGATGGGGGGTCTAAAAGACCCCCATCCCTGCTTTACACTTCACAGTATTCAGATCACCAAAAACGGCGATTCTGAATTAGCCGCCGAGCAAACCGGAAGTGACGTTGTAACGTTGCTTCCGGAAATGTACAAAGGAGTCCCGATTGAAGCCGATTCCGACTTCCACAGGGACTCCACACAGCAGCCAGAAGCGTCAGATCGGAGCTCCGGTCTCCCGATGGGATGTGAGGCCGGAGAAGAGTGGCAGATGGTGGCGGGATGTCCACTCCCGCTGCCTGGGATAATGACTGAGCAACTCCTGAGCCGGATTGGCTATTATCAACGGACAGCCGGCCGCCTGCTCTAAAAAATGGTACCAGGGTATAGCATGTAGCTGCAGACTATACCCCGATACTTCCACTTGAAGCAGCCACTGTTTATAAACAGCGATTAGCGTTAAGTGGTTACACAAATTTACAACAGCAGGGTCCGTTCCTGTACCCAACAAAAGTAACTGCAAGGGGTTACATTGTTCTGGCTCCGACAACAACCAAAGCCCAAGTTTTCACCACCTGTTGGACTGGAGCATGTCATCACAATTTTTAACCATTTAACGCGAATCATCGTTTATTAAGTGGAAGTATCAGGGTATAGTCTGCAGCTACAGGTTATACCCTGGTATCGTGTTTTAGAGCAGGCGGCTGGCTATCCGGTGATAATGGCCGATCTGGCTCGAAATCAACTCTGTCTTTATCCCAGGGAGCGGGAGGGGACACCCCCTCCCGCCACCGTCCGCCGCTCTACTCCGGTCTCCCATCCCACCAGGAGACCAGAGCTTTGATCCGACACTTCTGCTGCTGTGTGGAGTCCCTGTGGAAGCCGGAATTGGCTTCAATTGGGACTCCTTTGTACATTTCCAGAAGCAACGTCAGAACGTCACTTCTGGTTTACTTGGCAGGAAACAGCGCCGGTGTTAAAAAAATGACAGTATTCAAAAATTGAGCTAACTTTACTGTTGTCTTATTTTTTAACTCAAAAAAGCAATTTTTTTCCAAAACAATTGCGCTTGAAAGACTGCTGCGCAAATACCGTGTGACAAATAGTATTGCAATGATCGCCATTTTATTCTCTAGGGTGTTAGAACCCCCAAACGTTATATATTTTTTTCAAGGTAATTTTCTAGCAAAAAAAATGATTTTAATTTGTAAACAACAAGTGTAAAAAAGGGCTCCGGGGCTTAAGTGGTTAAACTAGTTTTCAAAATTAGGCCCAGTTCCTCCGTCCAACAAGAATAACTGCAAGGGGTTACAGTGTTCTGGCACCACCAACAAGCAAGGCCCAATTTTTGGCCACCTGTTTCACTGGTGGCTTTCGTCAGAATTTGTAAACTAATTTACAACATCAGGCCCAGTTCCTCCATCCAACAAGAGTAACTGAAAGGGGTTACGGTGTTCTGGCACCGCCAACACCCAAGCCCCAAACTTTGGCCACCTGTTTGACTAGTGGCTTTCGTCAGAATTTGTAAACTAATTTACAACATCAGGCCCACTTCATCTGTCCAACAAGAGTAACTGCAAGGGCTTACAGTGTTCTGGCACCACCAGCACACAAGGCCCAATTTTTGGCCACCTGTTTGACTGGGGGCTTTCGTCAGAATTTGTAAACTAATTTACAACATCAGGACCAGTTCCTCCATCCAACAAGAGTAACTGCAAAGGGTTACAGTGTTCTGGCAGCGCCAATACCCAAGGCCCAATTTTTGGCCACCTGTTTGACTGGGGGATTTTATCCCAATATTTTAACTAATTTACAACAGCAGGGCCCGCTCCAAAATAAACAAAAATATGATGTGCAGTTCTCCCCAAAATCCAAACCAGGCCCTTCAGGTCTGGTATGGAATTTAAGGGGAACCCTGTGCCAAAATTTTAAAAAAAATTATGTGCGGTTCCCCCCAAAATCCAACCAGGCCCTTCAGGTCTGGTATGGATTTTAAGGGGAACCCCGCTCCAATTTTTTAAAAAAAATGGCGTGGGGTCCCCCCAAAATCCAAACCAGACCCTTATCCGAGCATGCAGCCCTGGCATGGCAGGAGGGGGTGGGGAAGAGGGAGCGCCACCCCCCTCCGAAACGTAGCAGGCCACATGCCCTCAGCATGGGAAGGATGCTTTGAGGTCCCCCCCAAAGCACCTTGTCCCCATGTTGATGGGGAGAAGGGCCTCATTGCCACAACCCTGGCTGGTGGTTATGGGGGTCTGCGGGCAGGGGGCTTATCAGAATCTGGAAAACCCCTTTAATAAGGAGGCCCCCAGATCTCGACCCCCCTTAATAAAGGGGGCTTCCAGATTCCGATAAGCCCCCCGACTGCAGACCCCAACAAGCACTTGCCAGGCTTCTGGGGAAGAGGCTCTTGTCCCCATCAACATAGGGACAAGGTGCTTTGAGGTGGGGAGGCAGAGCCCCCCTCCACCAAAGCACACACAATCCCCATGTTGAGGGCATGTAGCCTGGTACGGTTCAGGAGGGGGGGTCGATCGCTCGCCCCCCATCCTAACCGGCCAGGGCTGCATGCTCAGATAAGGGTCTGGTTTGGATTGTAGGGGGACCCCCACGTCATTTTTTTATTTAAATTTGGTGCAGGGTTCCCCTTAATATCTAAACCAGACCCGAAGAGCCTGGTTTGGACTGGGGGGGACCCCATGCACTTTTTTCCAGCTTATTTTGTGTATTGCAATACATCACAGCCGCAATTTTATATGACAATTTTTCCTGTGGAAATGTAATTTTGCTCTGGCTATGTTCTACACCTCACAGAGATGTGCACTTTTACACACAGACTAAGGACACCCCCCAGGCACAATATTTAAAGGAATTTTTCTATTTTTTTCACTTTAAGCTTTATTAAAATCACTGGTAGTAAATTTTAAGTTTTCCTGACAGACTCAATGTCAGCACACGTATGGGAATTAACTCGCCATACACCCAATGGGCGGGCAAAGCTATCCCAAAGGCTTTAATTTGTATCGTCAACAGACAAGACCTGCAAGCCAAAATAACCAGAGGATAAAGAAGCAGACTCCACACAATAATGAGCCATAAACATATTGATTGAGGGCCACAAGGTTGTCCTACAGACTACTTTGGGAATCACGTCCTGTGAATCTGCCCAAGAGTAAACCCATGCCTGGTCGAATGAGCAGACAGTGCCTCCAAAGCAGCCAAGCCCTTGGGCTCTCTGAGCCTGTTGGATGGCCTAGGCAATCCGTGCCACAATCATCCTAGATGAGGCACGTTTCTTCTGCCCTTTCTGGCAATAGAATTAACAGGTGCTCTGAAGTGGGAAGGAAGTTGTAGCTTTGTAGATATGAAAAACTCATGTGCCCTTAAAGTGGTTGTATACTTTCCTATTGTTTTCAGCTAAGGAAGCTGATATCTTCGCCTCTGCCTGATCTGCAACCGCCATGATGCTACGCATGCGATTGATCACAACACCACCCACTGGATGGTCTGCCAGTCTGGTTGAGAGCACAATAAAGGAGACAGCTAGCATTTCCGGCATGCCGGGAATATTAACTCTTTTTTCACACTATCAAATCGATGGGTAGACAACCGCTTTAAGAATTGAATCAAGCATAGATAACAGCACCACTCAAACTGGAAAGAACGATAAGAAAAATTCTCTATTACCAATGAACCAATCTCTGAGGCTTTTTATGCCAACGTGATAGCCAGGAAAAAAGGCAAAATTGACAGAGAATCCTTAAACGGAAACAGCCGTAGAACACTCTGCTCCAATTCCAGAGAAGGAGTTGACAACAAAAGGGAGACTCCATTTGGAAAACCTCTGCTTACTTCGAGGACTGAGCCTAGCTGCTCCCTTGAAGAATTGTTGGACAGAAGAAGATACCTAGACCTGGATACACCTGTGAAGGCCAATAAAGCTGACACTTGAATTCCGAGGGAGCTGACCGATAGACTAAATCCGACTGGAGGAAGCCTAGAATATTTAGAACTTCTAGATCACTACATGATCTGTCAGAGCAGACATGTATTTGAGTTAACGTTGACCAAATTCTTCTGTAAACTTTGTTTGCATTCATTCTTCTTGTATTCAAGAGAGTGGAGATGACTCTGGAGGAGAAGCCGAAGACTTCCAATCTCGAGAACCAGGCCGTCAGATGCAACCGTGCTGGACATGGAAGTAGAATTGCACCCAGTGACAGAAGGTCTGGCCTGAGGAGAAGGTGCACTGGGTTCGGGAAGCTGAACTGTGCTATCAAGGGGAACCATGGCCTAATTGGCCAATAAGGCATCCCTGCCACTACCTGCACAACCTCTGCTCGGAGTCTTCATAGAAACCCGAGGTTGACCAGAACTGGAAGAAATGCACCAGTCCTACTGCATTACCAATGATCAGGGCATTTGTGGCTGAAAACCTCCACATGTAGAGGCTAATTGTTGTTGTCCAATTGGAATCTGGAAAGAAAGTCTGCTAGAATATTCTGGACTCTGGGGACATAAGCCGCTGAGGTGTAGGCTTGAATCTTCTGAGCCCAAGACATAATTGGCTCCTGCTTTCCGTAATAGAGAACAAGCTGTGAGTGCTTCTGTCTTAACATAGGAGACCACCATAGTGTTGACTAACCTAAGAGCATCGGCGCTCCCTTCCTCATATAGTGAAAGGCCTGTAGGGTGCAGAAGGCCGTCCGTAGTTTCAGAATGTTTAACACAATCCTGTGAAATTGACAGCCCCGTCTGTCTTGAGCTATCCCTGACAGGCAGCAAGCCCTCCACTCTGTATTGCTAGCATCGAACATGATTGTGAACCAGGAAATGGGGCAATGGAATGGCAAATGAGCCAGTTCCTCCATTGCAGCCACCAGGTGACTCACTCTCATGATTGAGGTAATGTAGATGACCTGAATTTGCTTCCTGGTTCCCACTGCTGGAGAAAGCCCTTCCAGAAGGGCCGTCTTCTCCAGCCTCTACTTGACCTCTTCGAAATCGCAGACACCATAGTGTCAATCATTTTAGACACTGAAAGGCGTGCAGGGAAGAAGACAGGGCCTGGAGTATTCTGTTCCAGCACCTCGGGATCCAGAGTCAAGGCAATAGTCCTCTTGATTATATTACACTGAATTCCAAGGCATACAGGAGACTGAGTGGGCTCCAGGTGACTTTTACCAGAATTAGCTGCCATCCGAATTTGAGGAGCATCGAAAAGACCTGAGCTCTGGGCTCCAGCAGCTGCCCTTTATTTTGGGACACTAGGAGAAGTACATCCATGTAACTAAGCAGGCCTATGCTCCTTGTTTTGATAAAGACCATAACAACCAATAAGACCCTGAAAATACACAGGGTGATGTTGAAAGCCCGAATGGTTGGAGCTGGAGATGGTCCTGACCTATAGTGAACCGAAGGAACTTGCAGAAGTCTTCTACAATGGGCACATGAAAGTAAGCATCTTATGTCTATTGGAAACAAGCTTGCTGACGATTGTCTCAGGTGTGCAAGGTCCAAACCAGGCCTCCCCAAGCTGTTCTCCTTCATGATCATAAAGAGGGGCGAGTACCTGCCCTGAAATCTCTCGCATTAGGAAACTGGCACGGCAGCACTTTGCGACACCAGTGACTTATGTAAAGCCTGAGTATATGTTATCATTATCTCAGTGTGAGGTAAAATCCATTGAAATGAATCTGAGATGAAGCAGACCTCTGATGGACCATGCATGCCCCCAAGAGACCATTTTGATGTCCCAATAGTCTGAGGCCCAAACTCAGTCACTTCTTGATACCGGAGTTCAAGCTTCTAGCATGTTTCTGAGGGGAAATCTGGTCTCCACACCAGCTCTTCCTAAAATCCAGACCTGGGCTGTAAAAACATGCAACTCTCGCAAGCTCTGAACTTTGTTCTCTAGACTGTTGTCTTCCAGACTATCATGCGCTGGTCCTGAGGCAGGACCCTAGCTTGCCAACTGTGGCCCAGGATGCGGTGCTAGTCAGCTTGCAAAGATGAACTCCCTCAAAGGGAATGCTATATTACGCCTGATAGTGGTGGGATCAGCAGGCCCAAGCACTAGCCATAGCACTCACTTGCCATAACTGATGAGAGCATAACCAGTGCCACCATGCAGATGATGCTAATTGGAGCCTCACCATGGAAACCGACACCAGCTCCGGGTCCTGAAGTATAGCATTTCTGAAAACACTCCCACGTTTTCATCCCTTTTTTTTTTCTTTTTAACATGGCCACAAGAGCCCAGCCCAACCTTCGGGCCATTCACTGCATCTTCTAAGGAAAAGCGACACATTTGCTCAGAAGGGAGGTATATCTCGCGACCTTGCTCATCCAAAATGATGTCCACTAGTTCCGTTAGGAATGGGGAGAATAGAACACTCTCTCTGATGCTACGTCTCCACTATTGCGACCCCAAAGTCGCACGATTCAGAGCACGACTCTGGAGTGCGACTAAGTGCAGCCCCCCGATCCAACTTTACAGTCTCTGTAACAGAGCTGCATCAAAAAAAGCACCGAAGTAGTGCAGCAACCTTTCCAGAGTTGCTGCAACTTTAAGTCGCATAGATTGGAATGCATGACAAGTCGCACTGGAGGAAAACAGCCCAAGATGCTTACAGAACTTCCTCTTGCTTTGCAGGGGACTCCACAGGTTCTATTCCTGTAAATGCACCCCTCATTGCCTTAAAAAAAGGCGTTATCAGGGTAAAGAGACTCATCTCCCTCTGCCCCACTGCGGAGGTCTTTATAGACAAATGGCTTGATGAGCCAGTTCCCATTCTTCCTGGCCATACTAGCGGGAGAACATGCCACAATGGCTGTTGAAATTTTAATGTGGCTTACATTCCACTCTTTAAGGGATTCCTGCACCACATGCCTTATTAGAGATTCCATCTGTTGGAAATCACTATCCCCTTCTCCAATCACCTGGGCTTTAGCATAGCTCATGCAGAGACTTACCCTCTGAGACCAGAGTCCCGCATCCCCAGTAGGCTCCCTTCTTGGAGCAGCTGACATAGTGGTGGGTGCGTGAAGGGGGATTCATAGCTTCTACTATGAAGGTTGGGCCTTGACAGTGCCCTATGCCAAATACATTTGGAAGAGGAATGTTGTGACCTAATGAGGTCTTTATCATCTTGTGCCGTGTCTTGTTACTTCGACCTAGAAGGAAAAATAAAGAAAACAAAATAGGATAGAAAGGAAATGGTTAAACTCAAAAAGAGTACCCAGGTCAGCAAGGAAAGGAAAGGGTTAAACCCCCCTCTCATACTTGCTGCACAAGGGCTGGCCACCGGGGGGGGGGGGAGTGAAACCTCCACAGTGTTAAACTGCACAGCCAGACAACCTGCCCAGCTGATCAAGGCATAGCAGAATTACACAGGCAGCTAACCAGGAAGTTAATGCAAAGCATATACCTGTGATGATTGCACACAGCATTTAGAGAAAACTGCAAGCTGCCCACAGAGAAATCCCTATATCAACAGTACTGACCGCTGATTGAATTTCTCCACTGAAATGATGCCCTGCACTGGGTCTCTGGTCAGGAGTAACCTGGGGACACCCGGCCGGAAGAGAAAGCATTGGCTTGGAACGCCAATGCGCTCCAGCTGCCATAGACTGGAAGACACTAGAGACAGGGAAGAAACAGACAACCACAAACTTCTGCCATGGAATATGTAATATAAAAGGTATACATCACTGCACATGGCACGAACACAGATCTGCAATTCAATCCTGCTTCCACGATCAAACCGGACCAGGTAGGCTGATCACGCCATACTTGGGGCAGATAGGGCCACCTGCTAGTAGCTGGGCTGTCTGGCCGTTGCACCGCTTGCCTGCCAGTGGCTAGCCTTCTAGCTCTTCCATTGCCTCTTCCAATTGCCCACTCCATACCTCGCTAGTAGCTAAGGCTTATCGGAGTATTGCGACCTGTCTTCCCGGTGGTCACTGTTGGCCGGTCTTGATCGCGGAGAGGAAAAACTTCAGGTAATCAAATAATCAAACCAGTCCTTAGGAGGAGGATAAAAAAGGAACACGGCCTCTGGCTCAGAGCAAAGATTTATGGGAGTGGGGTCCTATAGGGGAGGAGTGGAGGCGGGGTTAACCCATACGTATGCTGCCATGGAGTCTGTCAGGAAAAAGGGGTACCTTGTCCCAGAATCAATGAAAATACCCATCATATATTATTTACCAAAAATACACAAAGATTCAAGCCACCCAGTCGACCAATTTTCAGTGTGATTAATTCCCTTTTTTCCAGGCTGGGGGAGTATTTAGATAAATTCCTAGAACCTATAGTACCAAAAACCACATCATACCTTCAAGACAGCAGACAGTTAATTACTGAAATTAAGGACATCCAGATCCTAGAAGAGGATCTGTTGGTCACTATAGATGTAAATTCCCTATGTACAAATATTGTGCAGAAAGATGGACTTCAAAGTACGCAATGGGCCTTGCACAAATTTACGGAGCTCCAACAGGAACAGATACAATTTTTATTAGAGGGTCTGAATCTAGCCATGAATAACAATTATTTCTGGTATGATGGAGACTACTATGCTCAGACTAAAGGGGTTGCCATGGGAGCCAAGTATGCCCCCAGTGTAATGAATCTATTTATGAGCAAATAGGAAGAGGAGGAAATTTTCAACAGAAACAGGTCAAACCTAGTTTTTTTTATAAACGGTAACATAGACAATATTATTCTAATACTGAACCACAATTTAAAGAGTTTTTCGATGAACTTAATTCTAATAAACATGGCATTTCATTTACGGGAGACTGAAATCGAGATATGGTAAATTTTTTGGACCTTCAGATTTTTAAAGAACGGGTTAGACTACACACAAGTACTTTTTTTTAAGCAAACAGACCGCAATGGCTACATTCCAACTAAAAGCTGCCACCATCCAAATTGGATAAGAAATGTGCCTAAGGGGCAACTAATGAGAATTAGGAGAAAATGCAGTAACAATAGAGATTTTGAAGAACAAGCTGAGATCTTGGTGAAAAGATTTGTGGATAAAGGATACAAAAGGAATGCGATGGAGAAACGAAAAGAACAAGTAAAAAATATGGAAAGGACCATTCTGCTAACCAAAAAAAAAAAAGGCACATAATAGGGCAGAGTTTGCCTTTCTTACTGGATTTAACAATTAATACAAGGCAATTGAAGGAATTGTGAGAAAATATTGGCCTATTCTTAAATCAGGCAGCATCCTAAAATCCCTTTTACCGCATAAACCTAACTTCATCTATAGAAAGGCACCTAATCTAAGGGGCAGACTGGTATATAATGTGACTAATCCCCCTAAGAAGGTGAGACTGTCTCCAGAAATGAAGGGTTTCTTTAGATGCCAGAGATGCCTACCATGTAGGAAAAGTAAAAAACAACTTAGGAAGAAAGGAATTTTTAAACTCTACTTCCACTGGCAAACAATATAAAACCAACCAACTAATCACATGTAATAGTATCCATGTGACATATGTAACTGAGTGCCCTTGCCATTAACAATACGTTGGAAGAACCACCAGACCCTTGTTTGTACATATCAGAGAACACATCAACAATATCAAAAAAGGATATACTAAATACAGTCTATCCAGACACTTCAGAGAAGCCCAAGACAGGGATGCTTCCCTGATGCCTTTCTATTGGATAGACCATGTGAATGAACACTGGCGGGGAAGTAACAGAAAGATAATGATCTCACAGAATGAAACCAAGTGAATCTATACCTTGAATTCTTTACAACCTGATGGACTCAACATTGACATTGATCTCAATTGCTTTATATCCAATTACTAGTTCCTTAACATGCTCCCTTTACTCCCCCTCCCGTACATATCCAATCACAGTATTTTCCCTATTATAGTTGTATTTTACCAATCAGCATTCTTCAATTTTTATTAACCACTTAATAGCCAACCCATAGCCTAATGACAGCTACAGGGCGGTTGCTTAATTCTGGGAGGACGTACAGTGATGTCCTCCCAGAATCGCGCTTCCCACGCACCTTCTGGGACGCGCACACGGGAACATCCGTGACCACCGGGTCGCCGTGACCGCCGGATCGCAGTGAATGGCTGCTGTGAGCGGCCTTTTACCATGTGATCGCTCCGTCAAATGTTGGAGCGATCACATGTAAACAAGCCGGCGGAAGTGCTGGCTTTTCTCTCCCCTTTCCACACTGATCGGTGCATTGTGAGAGGAGAGGGGGGAGAGAGGACGTGCTGCAGTGCTGTGGGTGATGTGTAATGCCCACAGCCCTGCTAAGTGACAGTAGGGGACAGGCTGCACCCCCCACCATCCATCCACCCCCACCACTCACCCAGCCATCCTCACCCCAGCCATCCTCACCCCGTTCAGCCATCCTCACCCCATCCATGCTCACCCACCCAGCCATCCTCACCCCATCCATGCTTATCCATCCATGCTCAGCCACCCATCCTCACCCATCCATCCATCCATGCTCACCCAGCCATGCTCACCCATCCATCCATGCCTGGGTGAGCATGGCTGGGTGAG
>BLSH010198825.1:638563-660571 GCA_018402905.1 Glandirana rugosa | reverse complement strand
ACCGACCGACCCATTCGTACCTACCCACCGACCCACTCATGCCTACCGACACACTCGTACCTACCTACCTACCCACTCGTACCTACCTACCGACCCACTCGTACCGACCCACCCACTCGTACCTACCTACCTACCCACTCATACCTACCTAGCGACCCACTCGTAACTACCTACCGACCCACTTGTACCTACCTACCGACCCACTCGTACCTACCCACCTACTCGTACGCACAGACCTACCCACTCGTACCTACTTACCGACTCACTCGTGTCGGCCCACCCACTCGTACCTACCCACTCGTACCTACCTACCGACCCACTCGTACCCACCCACCACCCCATCCATGCTTATCCATCCATGCTCAGCCACCCATCCTCACCCATCCATCCATCCATGCTCACCCAGCCATGCTCACCCATCCATCCATGCCTGCTCATCCACCCACCCATGCTCACCCAGCCATCCATCCATGCTCACCCATCCATGCTCACCCACCCGGCTGTGCTCACTCAGCCATTCATCCATGCTCACCCATCCAGACACGCATGCTCATCCACCCATCCATGCTCACCCAGCCATCCATCCATGTTCACCCAGCCATCCATCAATGCTCACCCAGCGATCCATCCATACTCACCCATCCATCCATCCATGCTCACCCACCCAGCCATGCTCACCCAGCCATCCATCCATGCTCACCCATCCATCCATCCATGCTCACACAGCCATCCGTACTCACCCAGCCACCCATCCATGCTTACCCAGCCAGCCATGCTTACCCATCCTTCCATCCATGATCACCCACCCATCCGTGCTCAGTCATCCCCATCCATGCTCATCCATACCTATCCGTGCTCAGTCATCCTCATCCATGCTCATCCATCCCCATCCATGCTCATTCATCCCCATCCATGCTCATCCATCCCCATTTGTGCTCATCCATCCCCATCCATGCTCATCCATCCCCATTTGTGCTCAGTGATCCTCTTTCGTGCTCTGTCATCCCCATCTGTGCTCATTCATCCTCATTCGTGCTCAGTCATCCCAGCCGTGCTCATCCATCCCCATCTGTGCTCATCCATCCGCATCCATTCTCATCCATTCCCATCCATTCCCATCTGTGCTCAGTCATCCCCATCCGTGCTCATCTATCCCCATCCATGGCTCATTTGTGCCTCATTCATACCACATCAGTTCTCATCCGTGACACATCCATGCCACTACAGTGCCCATCATTACCACTACAGTGCCCATCCATGCCACTACAGTGCCCATCCGTGCCACTACACTGCCCATCCATGCCACTACACTACTCATCCATGCCACTACACTGCCTATCTGTGCCACTACAGTGCCTATCCATGTCACCACCGTGCCTCACAATAGTGTAAAAGATAGTCAAATTAGACTTGAAATGTATGCCCCTAGAACACCTGACGGTGCTCCCTACATGTTGGGCCTCTGTATGCGGCCAGGCTGTGTAAAAGTAACACATGTTGTATTCCCCATACTTGCCATACTTGGGAGGAGTAGCAGAATATATTTTGGGGTGTAATTGTTGCTAGGTACATGCTGTGTGTTAGAAATATTGTATAAATTGACAACTTTGTGTAAAAAAATGTGTTTTCATTTTCTTTCCACATTTTCCAAAAACGTGTGAAAAAAATGACATGTTCAAAAGACCCATTATGCCTCCTAGAATATACGTTGGGGTGTTTGCTTTCCAAAATGGGGTCTTTTTTGGGCGTTTCTATTGTCCTGGTGCTCCAGGACCTTCAAAAGTGCAAGAGGTAGTCAAGAAATTATATGTGTAACTCATGCTCCTAGAACGCTTGATGGTGCTCCCTACATGTTGGGCCTCTGTATGTGGCTGTGTAAAAGTCTCACACATGCGGTATTGCCATACTCAGGAGGAGAATGTGTTTTGGAGTGTAATTTGTGGTATGCATATGCTGAGTGTAAGAAATAACCTGTTAACATATGACAATTTTGTGAAAAAAAAAGGAAAAAAAATCTTCATTTTGCAAAGAATTGTGGGAAAAAATTACAACTTCAAAAAATTCACCTTGCCTCTTACTAAATACCTTGGAATGTCTACTTTCCAAAAATGGGTCATTTGGGGGGTATTTGTACTTTCCTGGCTTGTTAGTGTCTCTAGAAATGAGATAGGCTGTCAGTACATCAGGTGTGATCAATGTTCCGTGATTGGCACCATAGCTTGTAGACTCTATAACCTTCACAAGACCAAATAATATACACTAATTTGTTTTTGTTTTTACCAAAGATATGTAGCAGTTTAAATTTTGGCCAACATTTATGAAGAAAAATTACTAATTTGCAAATTTGTATAACAGAAATAAAGAAATAAAAACATTTTTACGGAATTTTCGGTCTTTTTTTAATTATAGCGCAAAAAATAAAAAACCCAGCAGTGATTAAATACCGCCAAAAGAAAGCTCTATTTGTGTGAAAAAAAGGATGCAAATTTTATATTGTCATTCAAAATGTGAGAGCACTGAAAGCTGAAAATTGGCCTGGCTGGTAACATCCTTTTAATCACATATTTTTTATAGGTGCCCTTTGCTCATATTGGCTTTCTGAATATTTTTAATTTTTAATATTTTTCAACAATTTTTTGTGTAATTTTTTACATAATTTTTATATATTTTTTGTATATATTTCTTATTTTTCTATATTACGTTCAAGAACCCCATTATGTGACTCAACCGATTTTTATTTAATTTTTTTTATCTTATTTTTTTATTTTCTAATATTTTTATATTTTTTTCCCATATATTTTTTCATGTTTATATTTTATTTATATAATTTCGAATAAAACATCATTTTTTATATATGTACTAAGTTTACACAAACATATGGGTTATGTCGCTCTATGTTTGTGATTTTATTTTTGTTTTACTGTTATGTAAGAAGAATGATGAGTATATGGCGAGGAATCAGATACTTATATGGCCACCACCGAACATGTGATCACTGGTCGCTTGGTTACTGGTCTGTACACTAAGATGGCCGCCCCAGATCATGTGTTCACTGGTTGCTGGGTTACCGCTTAATATATAAACCGGAGGGTGCAGTAATATGGCGCCGAATCCGATGACGTCTCTATGATGAAAAGCGTAAGCCGGAGCCAGAGAGCTTCACTACACACTTCTGGTTTGCAGTCTGTGGAATGTACCGTGTAGCGGACTTCCTGGATTTCAATCAGTAAATGTGAGTGATACTTATGGCTCTTTATCTGCCCATTATACTGCTATGCCAAGGAATTTCTTTTATATCTGTTTTCATGTGGATATATTGATCCGCAGTGTTGGAGGGATTGTCGCGGTCCACGAACCCCTGCTCTGGTTGAAAGCCAGGATTAATGCAGCAGTTGCACCCTTTGATATGACATCGCTTTTTTTGCTCCAGCAGCCGGTGGAGTGGGTGAGTGAAGTGTGTGAAGGGGAGCATGAGTGACACACCTGTTTTTTTGCCTTGCTCCACTAATACACCAGCTTCCACCTTTTGTACTGAGGGAACACCATTGGGACTTTTTACGGTTTAACAATCTAATTTATTACTATTATGTGTTTATGAATTTATAATACGTTTATCTATTTATTGATTGACTTAAGCCCACACCAGAATATGAATTGCTACAATTATATTTATCCCTGCACATACTTGAATTTTTGCATCTGACTAATTGATTGCAGGCTTTTATACATCTGAAATTTTTTTTTTGCTTATTTGTTGATTGCACTACGCACGTTACACTTGCACACTTTCTTTGATATTTTTACACATGAGACAATACCCATTAGCAGCACCCCATCTGCACTTTTTTGATATCTTTGCTCATGTAGGCATCTAGTTTCTAGATGTCAGTGAGGAGGCAGCAGCTAATTTGTTTATAGATTTCTTCTGGTAGAAGGGAATGAATTAAAGTGGTTGTAAAGGCACAACATTTTTTACCTTCATGCATTCTATGCATAAAGGTAAAAAACATTCTTTGTGCAGCAGCCCCCACAGCCCCTAATACTTACCTGAGCCCCCTCTTGATCCAGCAATGTCCACAAGAGCCTTACCTCTCTGGGGACTAACACTCCTGATTAGCTTTTTACAGAAGCAGAAATTGGCTTTCCCTGCTTTCAATCACCGCCAGTGAGCCAATCAGGAGGTGGAGGGGGCATGGCTAAGCAGCGGCTCTGTGTTAACTGAACACAAAGCCGAGGGTCGGGAGCATGCCTGCTTGTGTGCCCCCACAGCAATCTGAAGCAGGGAGAGGTAAGGAGTGCCAGCGTGAGACCCGAGAAGAGGAGGATCCGAACTTCTCTATGCAAAACCAGCAGTTAAGTATAACATGTTTGTTATAAAAAAATAAAGAAACAGGGCTTTAATATCACTTTAAGTCTGTTGTCCATCTGACACTGTCAGTAAGGATCTTCAAAAGCCTGGTGTCTGAATAAATGCAATATGAATAGCTTGTGAGAGAATGCTGGTCCCTTCCTTCTCTTCCTCCATCATCTGCACTAAAAGAAGAAACCTATTGCTGTCCATGCTGCTCTAGGACCTGCTTCTCCCCCTCCCTAAAGTAAACAAAGAAAAAAAACCTTACAGTGGAGTTAGAGAGCTATGGGGTCGTTGTAGCTTCTTCTTCTTCCTCTGAAACTGAAGTCAAAATGTGGTGGGAGGGGAAGAGGGAGAGGTAACAGCGTGGACAAATCATGATTGGCTAAGACTGAGCAAAGGATTACAATGCAAATATCCCTCCCTCACTTCCTCCCCTTGGTGGTTTTGGCACTGGAAAACATCACCCAGCCCTGAATCTTACTACTGTGTGCTATTCTCTGGAAGTTACAGCTTGGAGACATGTTTTGTACACACAGAAATGGGAGTGCTGCTTGCATTGGGAGCCAGGTCTGCCTGCAGTCATCATGACAAGCAGGAGAAGTGGACTCCAAACTGAGAACACCTTCTCAGAGGCACACAAGGCAGCTACTGATGGGGATGCTGTGAGGAATGTTTGCTATAGCACCCATCTGGCACCACCCCCTGCTCATCAGATGCCAGAGCTTGTATGAGAGTCCTCTCATCTCTATGATATGGGCAGAACAAGGGAGGAAACTTGTTCTCACACTGATCTCCAGCTGTCACTTAACCATTGGGTACAGATTCAGTTGGGGTGCTGCAGCTGTACGGACAGCACTGTGTCAGGTGGCCCACACACTCGGTGCAAATGGTACCGCACTGTTTAAGGTGCTGACGGCACCCCTCTCAATACAGCATTTATTTATTATAAATATTGTATACCCATACCACTGAGGAAGATATTATTTGAAATGCAATGGGTCATCTGGGTTTATGTGACACATGCTGGAAGACTACTGTAACAACATTATGATACTGCCTTACGGGTTAATTTAGGTATTGTTACAATGTACGGTTTGAAATCACCTTGATGGAACTTTTTCAGCCAAGATGTGTTTTAAATTGCATTATATTTTATGATGTACAAATAGAGATGGTTTTATTTTATGCTGTGAAGTTGGTTGCCTAAAAAATCCCAAAAGAGATGACAGAGAGATAAAAGCTACTCATCATTTTAAAAAGTGGTTCTTGTGAATCACAGCAGCTTTAGCGCTTGAATCAATGGCTTTATGCATTGTGTTTACATTGTACAGGATGTAACATCATGAGTGATGACACATCACTTCTTCTTAGTACAGAGGCTGAGACAGATTTGTCTACGTTCAGTGTCTCTTACAGCACTAGATCACTCTTTTAGTGACCTATTGATGACCGCAATCCTCAAACTCTATTTGAAGTGGTCTGTTGCTACACAGCTGCATGGCTGAGGGGGCGGGGGGCTGAATTTCGTCTGCACTGACCAGATCCGACACCATCTATAAAAATAAAAAAAGTATACGCATACTATAACTATGCATTTATATATATTCTAAAAATAGGGTGATACCAATTAAGTTCACGCATCAAATGCTCACTTAAGTAAATGCAAAGTCATTGGAATTGTTTGCAATCATAAACCTATGAAAGACACAAAAGCTTTCAATTGTTTTTATTTCATTTTTGAAAGTAAATTTGACATATGCAATGAAACATCCTCATCGTTCGTAGAACATGAACTTCATATGTACTAACATCATCTCTATAGATCCCTACCCAACCTGGAGTCCATTCCTGAAACCCCCCCCCCAGGTCTGCAACTGAGGTGGCTCTCCTTCCCGCCAAGTTGTGTGAGAGATGGCATCCGGGTGTCCTTACATCAGCTGGAAGGGAAAATCAAACTACTAAATGCTGTCCCTTGCAAAATCATCTTAATAATTGTCTATGAATAACTTCAAATAGAGCACTAGCTGGTGTCAGCTTCATAGTTCCGTTCCACTGTATAGAAATACTGTATAGTCAATACAGAGGTTTTCAACGAAAAGAAAGGAAAGAGAAAGTAAAGAGGGAGGAAAAAAGAAAACAGCAGGAATGTCAGTCTTGTATAGTTTGCAGGTAAGAACTTAAATAGCGGATCCATGGGTTCCACACTTTTTCAAATACCTTCATCCTATCATGCAGGATAGCTGTCAGACGCTCATTTAACATAAGCCAGGAGAGTTTCTTCTTTAATTGGTCAAATGGTATGGTCGCCGTTTTCTAGTTTCTGGCAATGGTATTTTTGGCTGAGATAAATATAAACATTAGGAGACACCTTTGTGTTTTTGAGTCCTGCACGACATTCCGCCCCAATAACGCCTGTTCCAGAGATTTAGGTTTTTTGTGCTTTTAAACCAAACTTGATATTATAATAATGTTATAGTAACAATTTACAACTTTTTTTTTTAAAGCATACAATGTTTATTGATTGTTAAGTACATATACAGTTAAATAGAAATATAACAAAATTGTAAGTTGTGGTACAGTGTGACAATCAAAATATTTCTATTTCTATATAAAGAAAAAACAAAAAACAGAAATCTTTCTCATCTTATAGTCAACAAAGTATATTGCCAAACATTTAACAAAAAAGTAAGAAATCATTACTGAAAAGCATTACATTGCACATCTCTGTTTGTTTCACAAACACGTTTCATAGAGCAAAATATCATATGGTTACGTGTATAGAGAAAAGGAGATAGTCGAGGTTAAACAGCTATTGAACCAAACTAACCAAGGGTATTACAAGCAGTTGACCTTTGTACCTTTTTGTTTTGTACCAAACAAATCTGTTAATAGTAGTAGAGCTGCAGGAGTGGTGTTAGTAGCAACTGTTGTATCACCAGTACTAACAAAAATAGTTATACCCAATAATAAATATATTGTTTAATAAAAAAAAAGTTCAGTCCTTTTAAGCAGACCTTTGGAAAAAGTTCCAGTATTACCAATATAAGGTATTTTCTAAGCGTAAACTAAATTAGAAATATGTTGTCTAATTTGTGTCCTCATCGACTGTCAAAGGCCACAGCTCCCTGGAGACACAAATTCTTTAATTAGTCATCCCTTTAGCCATTTATTTAGTGATTGCCTGGTAATTGCTGACATTCTAAAATTCTAGGGTCATGGCCTAGGGGCAGGCCTGTTTAAGGCTCTGCAGCATTATAATTTGCATGCTCCCTATATTTTAACTTTATAAATTTCACTTGTGCTGATTTTTTTGTCGGTTTATTACATTAGCCTATAATTGTTCCACAGGGTATATGAAAGATCAGCTATAACAGAAAAGTGCAATGTTTCAAAGGGCTCCAAACCTCATTATAAAATGTTAAGAAGAAAATTAAAAGTGAAGGTTATCTACAGGTTAATGATGAAAATAATAATACATTATATAACTGTCATAATATTCAATCTGTATAGCCTAAATATCAAGTGATATTTGAACTGCACTGAAAATATCTCTTCTTCTAATTACAGGTCCAGTTTGTTTGTTTGTTTGTTTTTTCTTTTTTAAGGTCAACCTGAAAAAAATAAATCACAATACACATTTCTTACTGGTTGTAAAAAGTATGGAATATTATAGACTTCCTTTATTTATGGTTATCTTCCATCCATTTAATTTCCTCTGTATTTTGTCTTGTATGTGCAACACAAAGATCAATAAATAAATATAATAAAACAAGACAGAAGTTAATCTCTCATCTTCTTGTTATCCACAATCCATGTACTTTGCTTGCAACACATACATTGACAAAAAAGTAAATATATCTCTTACATCTTTTATGAAATGAAATCTATTTTATACATAATATTTAAAGCTAAACTACAGGCAAGCAACGTAATTCACAGTTCACAGACACAAATACTCACACACACAAGGAACTGTTTTACCTTCCAAAATATTTGAATTCTGTGAAGCCAATATTGTAATCAATGTAACATGGCTAGCAAGGGCAGACCTTCAACTTCCACTACAAGGATGGGGGCTAATACAAAGACAAATGTGGGTATTTAAAGACCAACTTCATTTTTGTTGAGAAAAAGACATTCCCCTCTAGATGATCTATGCACATTGCATGGATTTTAACAAATTGTGTTGCAAATTCCTAGCTTTTGTTATTCTGAAGGAATAGCTGTTTGTCTGTGTCTATGTGCAGAGTGAAACTGTACTGGAGTGGTTTTAGAATTATCAATTAGTTGCTGCACCTGCAGGGCTCTAATGAGGAAAGTCTGCATCCCTTAACCGCTTAACGACCGCCCGCTGTCAATTGATGGCGACAGCCTGGCTTGATATCGTGAACTGCCGTCACCTGACGGTGACCGCGTGATGTGGGCGTGCGTGCTCACTGTGTAGAGGGGGAGCCAATCAGCGGTGGGGGTGGACTCAATGTTCGCTGGCCACCCACGATCGCTCTCCCGCAGCGACAGAACAGGGATCTGTGTATGTAAACACGTGGATCTCCGTTCTGACGGGGAGAGGCGAGTGATCTTCTGTTCCCTGTATATGGCAGCAGTGATACATCTCCTCCCCCAGTCAGCCCAGCCCCCACACAGTTAGTAACACATCCCATGGAACACAGTTAACCCTTTGATTGCCCCTAGTGTTAACCCCTTCCCTGCCAGTAACATTTACACAGTAATCAGTGCATTTTCTTAGCACTGATCGCTATATAAATGTCAATGGTCCCAAAAAAGTGTCAAAAATGTCGGATATGCCCACTGAAATATCACAGTCCCACTAAAAATCATAGATCACTGCCATTACTAGTATAAAAAAATAAAAACAGCATAAATTAATTTTCATCAATACAATAATAGAATGCACATGTAGAGGCATTAGCAGCGCTGAGATATATAATACATCGCATGAGTATTAACCCATATATAAAAAATAGATACAAAAGACCAAATATGAAAATTATCTCATATGCAAAAACCAAATGTCCAGTAAAAAGAATAGGGGGTGCCCGTGATGAAAACACACTCCAGATATCATAAATCCTTTTCTCCTTCAAAGTAGGTAGATCATATAGTTAACATGTACTCTGTCCTTTGCTTTCCACCCCGTGATTCTCTCGTGAGGCACTCAGGTGTCCTTTTTGGGAGCCAAGAGAAATAAGTCTTTTTTGACGCCAGGGGATCCGAGCTTCCCCAGGTGGGGACCCGGCTGAAGTCTTTTCTGAGGGCCTGGTCCAGGGTATGTCAAGATCATTGGGTCCTGTCCACGATCCAATTCGGGCACTCCTGGACTTTTTCTCATCGGCCTACGAAAAATTCTTTCAAAAGAACAAGCAATCCAGCATCCCGTCAAAAGGTTCTGGTTCTAAGCCAGTTTGTATCATCCCTCCAGCTACAAAAAGCAGTAGTACCGTCCCCTCATCGGAACGCTTTTCAGGGTTCTATTCAACGCTCTTCCTAGTATGGAAGAAGACAGGAGGCTGGAGACCAACAATAGACCTAAAAAGCTCAACAGATACATCTATCTAGAGAGGTTCAAGATGGAACCTCTTCAGACGATAATCCAGGCAGTACAAATGGGGGATTGGATGATATCAGTGGATTTGAATGACGCCTACCTGCACATTCCTATTCTGCCTTCATTCCAGAAATATTTAAGATTCACAGTAGGTCATGTCCACCTGCAATTTCAGGCACTTCCTTTTGGCCTGTGTACTTCCCCTCAGGTATTCATGAAGGTTCTGATTCCAGCTTTGGCTCCTCTAAGGGTAGAAGGTCTCAGGATTTACCACTACCTGCACAACATTCTCTTATTGGCAAACAACCCTAACCAACTCTTGGCCCACAGGGATATCCACAGGGATCTAGGCTGGCTCATAAACAAGGAAAAGAGTCAGTTGTCACCATCACAACAAATGGTTTACCTGGGAGTACTGGTCGACACTCAGCAGGGCACAGTATCATTGCCCCGGCAGAGGAGCTAAGGCAGCGAATAATGAAGGTCATGGAGAAATCGCACTTGATGGCCTCACAATGCCTGAGCCTGATAGGCCGGAAGTCATCGTGCATACCACTAGTCCCTTGGTCACATTGGCACCTGAGACACTTCCAAGTGGGATTTCTGACCCAATGGAAGAAGCAGGGGCCTCCACTGGTGGACCAGTATGGGGAACCTCTTAAGATCTTAAGATCTCATGCATTGAGTACCCACACCTGGATCACAATTACGTCAGATGCAAGCGGGCATGGATGGGGTGCACATTGCCAAGATATCAGGATACAGGGAAGATGGTTCTTTCACCCCAAGGGGGTAGTATCCAATATACTGGAGATGAGAGCGACTTTCCTGGCCTTAATCTCTTTGACAATACACATAAAAGGGAAGAGAGTACTTCTATGCCTAGACAATACCACAGCAGTCACCTATCTGCAAAGACAAGGAGGTACCCGCAGCAGGATGCTCTTGAGGGAGGTGGAACCAGTAATGATCTGGGCAGAGAAGAATCTCCTAGACCTCAAAGCCTTGTATCTTCCAGGAAGATTGAACAAGGAAGCGGACAGTCTATCAAGGAGGTTTGCCAACAACAACAACGAGTGGTCTCTACACCCTATTTCAACAAATCATGAACCTCTGGGATCCCCCTCAAGTGGATCTCTTCGCAACCTGGGAGAATTCGAAGCTCAAGTTCATCTCTCTCCTTCCTCACCCACAGGCGGAGGAGGTAGATGCCCTTTCTTGTCCATGGAACTTTACGATGGCATACGCCTTTCCTCCCCGCCTGCTGATCTCAAAGTTTCTGCTCAGGCTCCCGAGGGAGCCAGTACGAATTCTGGCAGTTCTACCATACTGGCCGAAGAGGCCGTGGTTCCCCCTAGCCATGCATCTCAACATAGGCCCTCCCATCAGAATCCCAGCATTTCCGCATCTTCTAATTCAAGGGGAGATATCACATCCGAATCCCCCAGAGGCTGGATCTTTGGTTATGGTGATTGAGAGGAGGAGGTTTCAATCATTAGGCTGCTCTCAAAACGTAATTTCTACCCTTCTCAGTGCCAGAAAACCTACAAGAAACCTGATATACTCAAGGATCTGGGAAAGATTCTCTGCCTATGCCACTAAAGACGGCTTCAACCCAGTAAACCCATCTACTTCACAAATTTTGGGTTTCCTACAGACAAGTCTTGATCTGGGCCTTGGCCTAGCAACATTGAAGGTTCAGGTTTCAGCAATCTCTGCAGCAACCGATAAGAAGTGGGCAGAAAAACCTCTAGTGATAAGATTTCTTAGAGGGGTCCTGAAAATAAGACCACCTCGCAGGCGCTCTTTTCCAAAATGGGATCTCCTGCTGGTACTAGAAGTTTTATCCAGCCATCCTTTTGCACCTACTGAGGAATCCTCAATTTTGAAACTGACCCTAAAAGTGACTTTTTTGCTGGCCATTACTTCCAGCAGAAGGATCTCAAAACTACACGCTCTAGGAATAGGAGACAAACACATATCCTTTTTCCCAAACAGAGTGGAACTTCGCCCTATCAGGGGTTTTACACCGAAGGTTGCTACTCCTGCCTACTTAATGAAGCCATGGTCTTTACCAGTGTTTTCAGACTCAGACCTAGAATCCTGTCATGAGTTAGATGTGTCCAGGGTCCTCAGAAAATATCTGGAAGCAACCCAAAGTTTCAGAAACTCAGAAAGACTTCTTATTATGCCATGGGGAAGGAACAGAGGCAAGGAGGCCTCCAGCCGAACCCTGGCTTCCTGGATTGTGAAGATAATACAGAAGGCTTACAACAGCATAAGGAATATGGAACCACCTTCTCGTCTGAATGCTCACTCATCAAGGGCAGTATCAGCCTCATGGGCAGTAAGGGCAAACGTGTCTTTGGAGACAGTTTGTAGAGCCGCAACCTGGTCTTCCCGGCACACGTTCCTCAGGCATTATCGCATCGACCCGGGGACTCTTACTCCAGCAGAGTTTGGAAGGAAGGCAATGCAGGCCACTATGACAGGTTCTAAATAAATTTCTGTTTTTCTTGCATTTATCTCACCCTTGTATGCTAGTTATTTATCACAGGTATGCTGCCATGGAGGCGCCAGGAAAACGGGAAATTGTTTCATACTTACCGTAATTTTCCTTTCCTGGTGCCTATCCATGGCAGCATACGCCCTGCCCTAGGTATCCTATATTATGGAGAATGTTGGGGGTAGGGCCAGGTCTTTAATTTATGCTATTCACTGGTCCTGGGGGAGGAGTTGAGACTGAGTTCTATCACAGGTATGCTGCCATGGATAGGCACCAGGAAAGAAAAATTACGGTAAGTATGAAACAATTTTCCGTTTTGTTTTGCTAGAAAATTACTTTGAACCCCCAAACATTTTTTTTAAAAGCAGAGTCCCTACAGATTAAAATGGTGGGTGATGCAAATTTGTTTTCACAAAGTATTTGCGAAGCACTTTTTCGGATGCAATTTTTTTGAATTTTAATGCACAAAAACACACTATATTGCCCAAATGTTTGGTGAAATATAAAAGATGATCTTAAGCAGAGTACATAGATACCAAACACGATAAGCTTTAAAATTATGCACACCCGCATAACGGTGACAAACTATATACATTTTTAAGAGCTTTAAAATGCCTTTACGGGTTACCACTTTAGATTTACAGAGGAGGTCTACTGCTAGAATTATTGCCCTTGATCTGACTTTTGCGGTGTTAACTCCCATGAATGGTGCAAGTGCTGTTTACATATGACACAAGACCGATGCTTGTGTTCACCTTTGAGCGCATTCACGGGGGGGACAGGGGTGCATTTTTTTCTTTTAATTATCCATTTTGCTTTTTATTTTATATTTACACTGTCCCTTTCATTTTCTTTTTATTATCATGTTTATTGTCATCACAGGGAATTTAAATATCCCCTATGATAGCAATATGTAGTGACAGGTACTCCTTTTTGAAAAAAATGGGGTCTATTAGACTCTTGATCTCTCCTCAGCCCTTAAAGCATCTGACCACACCAAGATTGGTGTGATAAAATGCTTTCCTAATGGCGCTGTGTATATCCGGTGACACCGAAGTCATGAAATGCTCATAGCATTCTCAGGTTGCCCAGTGGGACAGGAGAGCCAGAGAAAACCATGGAAGATGGTGAGGGGGTGTCAATTATCTAATTAGCCACTAGGATTGCTTTTACATGAAAGCTGACCGCCGGTTGAAAAGAACAATACCAAGATGATACCTATACCTGCAGGCATCATTCCGGTATAACCACTCAAAGTCAGCAACATACCAGTACGTCGCTGGTCCTTGTTGGGCATATATTGTAATGTTCTTTTTTTTCATGCAGCCTGTAAATGAAAAAAAAGATGTATGTGTAGTGGGAGCAAACACTGTTGCTGTCAAGATAAATAAATCAATGCTGCAGCTGAATGGTGTACCTGCAATGCTGATAATGGTTAACAATAAAACACAGTAAATAGTAAACTATATAGTAACCTGCAAACCATACCTGCAAAACAAACTTGATAAAATGCAGTAAACAGTAAAGTATAAACAAATTACATACCTGCAAAGCAAACATGATAAAACACAGTAACAATAAAACATTAAAAACAGAGCAGAACAATAGAGCGAAAGCAATAGAGAGAGAATAGAGAAAGAATTACAAGAAAACAATTTTTGGATTTTTTTATGTTATATTTTTTGTTTTTGTTTAACATTTTTTTATATACTTTTATTTGTAACTGTAACTGTTAAGGTTCCAGGTTCAGGTCTCTAAAAATGTGAGGGCATCTTTGGAGACCCTGTGAATGTGTGCCCTAGGACTATGCAGTGCTGTACCCTACGTTGATACTCCAGTAGTGTGTGGTAGCGACAGAAACATTCACCAATGCAGAGACTAGGCTGGTCAGGACAGGAGGGACAATAAAAGTGGGTGTCACGCCTATATATGCGTCTACTACAGACACAACATCTTCTTTGGGGTGATCTTTGGGTAGAGGTACCACAGAGGACTTCTGGAAAGTGCCTCTCATGCAGCCAGCTCACTGAAATTGCATTGGGAAGTCTGGAAACAGTAGGGCTGTGACAATCTCTTCCTGGAATTTAAGGAAGGATCCAGTTCATCCCGAGGCTTTGAATAGCACAATCAGCTTTCAGCAGACCCAATTGGAATAAGTATACAGATACTGTTTTGTACCATGGTCTGGCCTTACGGGCAATTAAGAACGGCGCCAACAACTGGTCATTGAAGTCCACCCCTTCCATATTAAGGTTGTATTCATGGACACAGAGTGGTTTCTCAACAACACCAGTCACCATTGGAATTTGGACTGTCCTGTCTGTGTGAATTGAGGACAGAACAAAAACATTACGGTTGTGCCTCCACTTCACTGCACGCAAATTATTACTTCTCAAGCAGGCTCTTTCCCCCCGTCTAAGTCAGGATTCTACAAGCTGTTCGGGAAATCCCCGGTGATTAGATCGCATGGTGCAGATGCACCAATTCCATGATCAAATAAGTGACCTTGTGTAATAAGTGTTCATGTACAAGTGGTACCCTTTTCTGAATAAGGGTGACACCAAGTTCCAAACAATCTTGCCAGTGCTCCCTATGTAGTCTGGGCAGTTGGGGGCTCCACATGACTATCTTTTCCCTCATAAATCATAAAACAATATGCATAGCCTGTGGCCCTGTCACAGAGCTTATACATTTTGACCCATTATCTGGCACACTTTCTGGGGAGAAACTGTTTTAAAGCAAGACGGCCAGAAAATGTAATCAGGGACTTGTCTACTCAGACAACTTGTTTGAGAATAAATAAGGCTGTGAATGGTTGGTTGAAGTGGTTTATGAGTGCCTGAATTTTGTGGAGCCGATCGTATTCAGGGTCACCCCAAGGACGACAGAGTTCATTGTCATTAAAATGCATGGAGACTTCCGGTTCCGGCGCCTCATGAGAGAGGAGTGAGCGCACACAGCTCCGCTCCCACAGGCAACAATACGGGCATTCATACCGGGACTCAGCACCTTACGAATACCGGGTGAGTGAGGGGAAGTCCCCTAGCAACGGATGGACAGATTCCTAACCGCCCCGCGGTCGGAATCTGCCTCTCCGGGCCGTACAAATATACTGGGCCAGGCGCCAGGGTGTACCAAGATGGCCGCCGCCACGGATCAGGCGGCGAGCACGATGGATACACAGGCCCCGGAGTCCCGCAGCGCAGAAGATACGGATGAATACTCCAAAATAGCCCAAGCTGTGGCTGCCCTCCTGCTCCCTAACATATCCCAGGTGGTAGACATAGCAGTACAAACCGGAATGTCACAGTTGCGGAGGGAGTTGGGGGAGCAGGCCCGCAGGCTATCTGCTGTAGAAGCCAGAGTATCTGATGCAGATGATGAACTGTACCAAATAACGGGCACCCTAGAAAAACATGACAAAGCATTCTCTGCCATTCAGGAAAAGCTCGAAGATATGGAAAATAGGTCCAGAAGGAGTAACCTAAGGATCATAGGCCTTCCTGAAAACTGCCCTAACAATGCTCTCGTCCATCTCTGCTCTTCACGTATCCCGGAGGCACTAGGCCTACCAGCACCCTGCACCGTGGAGCGTGCTCACAGAATAGGCCCCCCAGATCCAAACCGCAAATCTCCCAGAGCAGTCATAGTTAAATACATCAACTATGCTGACAAGCTGGAAATATTACAGGCCTTCAGAAAAAATCGCAACCTAAAAATTGAAGGAGCAAGTCTGCTAATCTTTGCGGATTACTCGGCCGAAGTATCCAGGAAACGTAAAGCTTTTCAGGCGGTATGCTCAGAACTTTTTAAACAGAAGGTACGTTTCTCCCTGGCCTTCCTGGCTACCTTACGGATTCAAACCAACGATGGCAAGCAGCTAACTTTCCAAACCCCCCGAGAAGCAGAGTCATTTCTCAGATCTATGGCTGCTAAACAAACCAGCTCACCCAGCTCCCAGGACCACACATCACCTAACTCCAGGGAACAAAGGAGCCCCAGAAAGGATCCAGCAAAGCGCCTGCGCCCAAACAACAACGGGAGCACAACCCCGACACCTACTTGAAGGAGTATTGCTTTTCTTCCTTTTTTTTATTTCAGTCACCTATTCTGGGCCAACTCAGCCCCCCCCTTCAGTTGCTGTCTCCATGTTTTCATTCCAGAACGTTGGAACCCGGTGCCAACCCAATTTACATATGCTCTAACAATTGCACGTTGAGTCCTTCCCATCCATTATCGTTAGACATACCACTGCCTGTGGAGCGGACTAGCCGCGCAGGAGGTTACTTGCTCTTGAGGAAAAAAGTGAAGTACAGAAAGTTTTGTTTTGTTTTTGTTTGTACTAATGTTCTTCTTTGCCTCCCACAGTATACAAGCCTTTACGTTTCTACATTATCTGCTGAGAGAGGCTGCCGATGTTCAACCTAGCGAGCACAATTCCCCTTCTCTGCTAAACCGTGAGTCCTTCTTATTTACCACACGAGTATGTATTAGGCCCCACAACAGACACCTCTTCCACCGCACACATTCATACGGATAGTTTCATGGAATGTTAAGGGATTACGATCCCCCTCCAAACGTACTAAAGTTCTCAGACACCTCAAAACTCTCCGCACTGACGTAGCCCTGCTTCAGGAAACCCACCTCGGTGCGGACGAATTTCACCGTCTCAGGAAACTTTGGGTTGGAAGCGTACATGGCTCTCCAGCGATTGGCAGAAAAGCTGGGGTAATAATTTTACTACATAAAAAGCTCCAGACAACTATTATAGAGGAGAAACACGACTCTCTAGGTCGCATAGGGACGCTACACCTCAGATTCCAATCAAAAGATCTCATGATCTCAAACATCTACGCACCGAATTCTCCCACCCTATCATTCTTTCAAGAGACCACGAGATGGCTTATGAGCAAACCCCACATTCCTCACCTAGTTGGAGGTGACTTCAACTCGGTGAGCAACCTGGCAGAGGACAGGTCCTCCCACAAAATCGCAACACGGAACCCCATTACTCCAAACGCTCCCACTCTACTGGAACGTTTTGCCTTAGCCACAAATCTTACCGATATCTGGCGCATATCTCACCCTACAGACAGAGAGTTTACATTCTACTCCCCACCCCATGGGTCATTCTCGAGAATTGACTACATTTTTGCCTCTCACTCCGCACTCCACTATGTCAGGGAATCCCACATCCGTGACATAGCAATTTCCGATCACAGCCCAGTCTCAGTTTCACTATTCGACCTCACAGCCCCAACATCCCCGAAGATTTGGAGATTCCCCTCGTACCTGGCAGGAGACACACACTTACAAGAGGTCTTACGCACGGCTTGGGAGGATTATTCCAACAACAATAAACCCCACTGTTCTAACCCAAACCTGTTTTGGGATGCAGGCAAAGCGGTTCTTCGGGGTAAGATCATTGCCTACGCGGCCCACTACAAAAAAAATGCCTCCAAACGTTACACAGAAGCTAGCAGTCAGCTGAGGGAAACACAGAGAGCACTACAACAAAACAACACTCTAGAAAACAGAGAAAAGTGGCAGACTGCCAAGCAGCAATTTGAATCATGGGCAGAACATATAGACCGAGTTCATACGGCCCACTGGGATATTCAACTACACAAACAGGGGAACAAGGCAGGGAAGCTGCTCGCTAGACTCAGCAAAGGGCAACACAAACCTACCCACATATCCCGTCTTAAAGACCCGACAGGGAAATTATCCTCCTGCCCAGAAGAGATCAATGACATTCTCCGCAGATACTACACCTCCCTATACACAACAGACAGCCTAGAACCCACAGCCGCTGACGCTTTCCTGACTAACCCAACGCTCCCGCACATAAAACCCGACCAGCTAGACGCTCTCAACGCCCCTATCAGCAGGGATGAAATTGAACAGGCTATTAAAAATCTACCCAACCACAAGTCACCTGGCCCTGACGGCCTATCAGCCGAATTTTACAAACTAACATTGCCCTATATTCCCCAAACCCTAGCTCTAGTATTCAATGGAATCTGGGAGGGAGGCCCCTACCTACCATCCGGATACCGGGCGTACATAAAACGAATTGAAAAGAAAAACAAGGACCCCCAGGAGCCAGGCTCCTACCGCCCCATTTCCCTATTAAATGTAAATTCGAAGCTGCTGTCAAAAATAGTAACATCCCGCCTAGCGAAAATCCTTCCATCACTGATTCATCCTGCCCAGGCAGGCTTCACCCAGGGTAGGACAGCCGCATCCAATATTCGCAAAGTCCTAGCAGTGCTGGACCACGCCAGATCACACCCCTCCCAAAATCTTGCCATTATCACCCTGGACGCCGAGAAGGCTTTTGACAACGTGTGCTTTTCCTGGTTATTTCAAACTCTTGACACGTTTGGCTTCTCAGGCCCCTTTTTACATTTTGTCAAGAGCCTTTATGCGGCCCCCAAGGCACAAGTAGTAGCAGCGGGAATCATCTCGAACCCCTTTCCCCTTCACAAGGGAACTAGACAAGGCTGCCCCTTATCCCCTCTCCTATTTAATGTCGCATTCGAACCACTCTCGCGATATCTTATATCCAGAACCCCTCTTCATGGTATCAAATTAGGAAACGAGGAGCTTCGAGTCACATTGTTTGCGGACGACATCCTTATATTTACCTCTGACCCCCAACAAGATCTACCGGTAATCATGGACACCTTTAACTTATTCCGCAAATGTTCAGGTCTAAAAATAAATTTCACTAAGAGTGAAATTCTACCCCTCCAACCAAACCATAGGGCCGGCTGGATTTCTTCCTCCCCACTCCCTATAGCCAAACACCACATCACTTACCTAGGCGTGAACATCGGCAGAGACTCATCATCCCTCTATACCCTTAACTACCCTCCTCTAATTGCCAAAATACTAAGTCAACTAGAATCTTGGATGGACCTGCCCCTCTCGCTAACAGGGAGATGCTGCTTATTTAAAATGATTAGCTTTGCAAAACTGTTGTATCCCATGCAAACAATACCGATCCTTATCAAACATGTAGACCTTCAAAAATTGGACAGAGGCTTAACAGCCTTCCTTTGGCAGCGCAAAAAGCCCAGAATTGCATTGTCCAAGCTGCGTCTCCCGAGGAGCGAGGGGGGCCTGGGACTTCCTCATGTACGGCTGTACAACTTATCCTGTGTTTTACGTAGCGGCATAGACTGGATTACTAGGGAGTCCAAATATACAAACCACAACACGGAAACGGCTATTGTTTACCCCTACGAGCTGGGATCCATCCTTCACTGCAATCCTAATAGACTTCCAGCCCATCTCAAAAATAACCTTCTGGTGAAAGATACCCTGGTAGCCTGGAGAAACACAAGGAAAGCCCAACATCTTTATATTAACATCTCTGAATTTCTACCCATTGGGGGAAACCCAATGTTTGCTCCCTCCACTCAACACGAGGCCTTCCGCATCTGGGAACATCACAACCTCAGAAGACTGATTGACCTATTTGACTCAACATCTGGACAGCCTCTACCAATCCAGACCATACTGGAACGCTATAAACTGCCAGACCACCACAAGTTCCACATACATCAGCTCATTACCTTTGTGCGCAAAAATTGCCCGGACCCCCAAGCCAGATTCAGGCCCTCAGTCCTAGACGCCATGATCCACAACAAAAACTTTACCATTTCTCTCATTTATAAAAATCTCCTTCCCTTCTTCTCAAAACCGTTGGAAACTTCCTCGGTGAAAGCCTGGACAAAGGAACTGGGGATGGACTCTCTCCAGGACTCTGTACTGAAAGGCCACAACAAAATTTTACAATTGACTACCAACGAAGCCTGGAGAGAAATGCAACTCAAGATCATACATAGGGCATACATACCCTACTACACACCTGCTTCTTCCCCCAGATCAAGAATCTGTCCCTGGTGTAATAAGTTAAACCCATCTCTCCTGCACAGATTCTGGCAATGCCCGGAAGTATCACCACTCTGGACCCAAGTCCAAGCCCTAGTCACCAAGGTAACCCATCTAGTCATTCCGTGCCACCCGGTCCTAATGCTCTTTGGAGACAGTTTCAACATTCATCCGGGATCCATCCCTATGGTGGGTCTGACTGACTCATGGATACATCTCTGTCTGCTGGCGGCACGCAAAGCTATCATGTCTCACTGGACCCAAACGTCCTCCCCAAACATCTCAGAGGTTCAGCGACACCTAAACACCCTTATGTACAGGAACCTTCTGGACCTCTGGGCAAACAATCAAGGCTCCCAAATACGTTTCCACCGACGTTGGAATTCCTACATAACAACCACCTTCTCCAAACAAGCACAAGAAGGACTTGCACCCCCCCACCTCTATGACCTATTACATAAACTTAAAGGCTCACCAACCAGAAATGGTCGTTTAAGCTCGCAGCCTCCAAGTACACTTTTTTTTTGACAAAACCTCCTCCATGGCATCGGCAGTCAGGGACTAATTTTCATAGCAACTATTTATCTAATTGCGGTTTAGCCGCGTTCTCTCTCACTCACTAAGCGATGGAATAAGTCTTATATGTTTTTTATTGTTAAGGTTGATCAACTGTGTTCAATAGTCACACTCCTCAGAGGAATTCTGCAATCCAACAAGCCAAGCGGCCACTAGAAAACAGACCTCAAACCCTGATATCAAGTCACTAACCCCAGCAGCCCCTGGAAGCAGACTTCACCCCCCTGCGGCTTCTCTGCCCTCACCCGATACCCGGGGGGGAGAGTCTGGTACAAGGTCTCCTTTTTCCATCCAGGTACATCATCTCTCTTACCAAATTGATAGCCAGGGAATCTCCAAACACACTTTAGCGGCTCGGCTTGCAGGATACCCTCTGAGTATTCCCCCCCCTTTCCTACCATCTCTCTCAGCTCCTATTTTCCTTGACATCATCCCCCCCCCTGGCTAGTTTTCTCCTCCCCCCTGGCCAAAATGTTCTTGAAATTACATGTAATTCTAGCAAGTTGGTCATGCATTGTAATGTGTTCTTCTTTCTTTAATAAAAAACTTTGAAATAAAAAAAAAAAAATGCATGAACCGCAAGATCTGCTCGTATCTAGCTCTGATCATGGAGAACACGGGCATATGGTGAATTGGGTCAGTGGACCAATATGGCCCCAACTCTTTAAACAACTTTTTTTACATATGCCCATGAGGAGGGATATGCCCAGAAAGGTATTAAATTCTGGAACCATAATAGGTTTCCAGTCAAAATGCTTTGGTCCACAATAGATCTATAGAGTTCTTCTGTGAAAAACAGTGAATAAAAATCAAGGGACATAAAATCAACTGTTTCCACCGGAATTCTGGGTTGGCCGGTGAATGGGGGAAGTATGGGCGCTGCAGAAGTGGTGGGCTACCAATCAAGGTTGACAAATGCAATGGGAGGGGCACTATGGGCTCTATGGGCCTGGCTTTTTCTTCTTGGTGGCTGTGGGACACTACTTGTGCTAGCCACCACACCAGCTTGAACTGCACTTTTGGGACTCACCATGTCACCAAGTGTTACTGCAGTGCTGGTTTGTCTACGACCAGGGTGTACTAGGTCGCTGGTGCTTGCCAGGT